>CM060085.1:34203813-34622813 GCA_030533445.1 Cyprinodon diabolis
TGCTCTTTCCTAATTTTGGTCCTCCGCTCTTTCCTCATTTGTACCTCTGCTCTTTCCTCATTTGGTCCTCTGCTCTTTCCTCATTTTGGTCCTCTGCCCTTTCCTCATTTTGGTCCTCTGCTTTTTCCTCATTTGGTCCTCTACTCTTTCCTCATTTTGCTCCTCTGTTCTTTCCTCATTTTGGTCCTCTGCTCTTTCTTCATTTTGGTCCTCTGCTCTTTGTTCTTTTGTCATTTGGTCCTCTGCTCTTTGCTCTTTTGTCATTTGGTCCTCTGCTCTTTCCTCATTTTGGTCCTCTGCTCTTTCCTCATTTTGGTCATCTTCTCTTTCCTCATGTTGGTCATCTTCTCTTTCCTCATGTTGGTCCTCTGCTCTTTCCTCATTTTGGTCCTCATTTTGGTCCTTTGGTTCTCTGCTCTTTCCTCATTTTGGTCCTCTGCTCTTTCCACATTTTGGTCCTCTGCTCTTTCCTCATTTTGGTCCTCTGCTCTTTCCTCATGTTGGTCCTCTGCTATTTCCTCATTTTGGTCCTCATTTTGGTCCTTTGGTCCTCTGCTCTTTCCTCATTTTGGTCCTCTGCTCTTTCCTCATTTTGGTCCTCTGCTCTTTCCTCATTTGGTCCTCTGCTCTTTCCTCATTTTGGTCCTTTGCTCTTTGCTCTGTCCCCATTTGGTCCTCTGCTCTTTCCTAATTTTGGTCATCTGCTCTTTCCTCATTTGTTCCTCTGCTCTTTCTCCATTTTGGTCCTCTGCTCTTATCTCAGGTCCTCTGCTCTTATCTCATCTGGTCCTCTGATCTTTCCTCATTTTGGTCCTCTGTTCTTTCCTCATTTTGGTCCTCTGCTCTTTCCTCATTTGGTCCTCTGCTCTTTCCTCATTTTGGTCCTCTGCTCTTTCCTCATTTTGATCCTCTGCTCTTTCCACATTTGGTCCTCTGCTCTTTGCTCTGTCCTCATTTGGTCCTCTGCTCTTTCCTCATTTTGATCATCTGCTCTTTCCTCAGTTTTGTCCTCTGCTCTTTCCTCATTTGGTCCTCTGCTCTTTCCTCATTTTGATCATCTGCTCTTTCCTCAGTTTTGTCCTCTGCTCTTTCCTCATTTGTTCCTCTGCTCTTTCCTCATTTTGGTCCTCTGCTCTTATCTCATCTGGTCCTCTGCTCTTTCCTCATCTGGTCCTCTGCTCTTTCCTCATTTGGTCCTCTGCTCTTTCCTCATTTTGGTCCTCTGCTCTTTGTTCTTTTGTCATTTGGTCCTCTGCTCTTTCCTCATTTTGGTCCTCCGCTCTTTCCTCATTTGTACCTCTGCTCTTTCCTCATTTGGTCCTCTGCTCTTTCCTCATTTTGGTCCTCTGCCCTTTCCTCATTTTGGTCCTCTGCTTTTTCCTCATTTGGTCCTCTACTCTTTCCTCATTTTGCTCCTCTGTTCTTTCCTCATTTTGGTCCTCTGCTCTTTCTTCATTTTGGTCCTCTGCTCTTTGTTCTTTTGTCATTTGGTCCTCTGCTCTTTGCTCTTTTGTCATTTGGTCCTCTGCTCTTTCCTCATTTTGGTCCTCTGCTCTTTCCTCATTTTGGTCATCTTCTCTTTCCTCATGTTGGTCATCTTCTCTTTCCTCATGTTGGTCCTCTGCTCTTTCCTCATTTTGGTCCTCATTTTGGTCCTTTGGTTCTCTGCTCTTTCCTCATTTTGGTCCTCTGCTCTTTCCACATTTTGGTCCTCTGCTCTTTCCTCATTTTGGTCCTCTGCTCTTTCCTCATGTTGGTCCTCTGCTCTTTCCTCATTTTGGTCCTCATTTTGGTCCTTTGGTCCTCTGCTCTTTCCTCATTTTGGTCCTCTGCTCTTTCCTCATTTTGGTCCTCTGCTCTTTCCTCATTTGGTCCTCTGCTCTTTCCTCATTTTGGTCCTTTGCTCTTTGCTCTGTCCCCATTTGGTCCTCTGCTCTTTCCTAATTTTGGTCATCTGCTCTTTCCTCATTTGGTCCTCTGCTCTTATCTCATTTTGGTCCTCTGCTCTTTCCTCATTTTGGTCCTCTGCTCTTTCCTCATTTGGTCCTCTGCTCTTATCTCATTTTGGTCCTCTGCTCTTTCCTCATTTTGGTCCTCTGCTCTTTCCTCATTTGGTCATCTGCTCTTTGCTCATTTTGGTCCTCTGCTCTTTCCTCATTTGGTCCTCTGCTCTTTCCTCATTTTGGTCCTCTGCTCTTTCCTCATTTGGTCCTCTGCTCTTTCCTCATTTGGTCCTCTGCTCTTTCCTCATTTGGTCCTCTGCTCTTTCCTCATTTTGGTCCACTGCTCTTTGCTCTGTCCTCATTTGGTCCTCTGCTCTTTCCTAATTTTGGTCATCTGCTCTTTCCTCATTTGGTCCTCTGCTCTTATCTCATTTTGGTCCTCTGCTCTTTCCTCATTTTGGTCCTCTGGTCTTTCCTCATTTGGTCCTCTGCTCTTTCCTCATTTTGGTCCTCTGCTCTTTCCTCATTTGGTCATCTGCTCTTTCCTCATTTTGGTCCTTTGCTCTTTGCTCTGTCCCCATTTGGTCCTCTGCTCTTTCCTAATTTTGGTCATCTGCTCTTTCCTCATTTGGTCCTCTGCTCTTATCTAATTTTGGTCCTCTGCTCTTTCCTCATTTTGGTCCTCTGGTCTTTCCTCATTTGGTCCTCTGCTCTTTCCTCATTTTGGTCCTCTGCTCTTTCCTCATTTGGTCCTCTGCTCTTTCCTCATTTTGGTCCTCTGCTCTTTCCTCATTTGGTCCTCTGCTCTTTCCTCATTTGGTCCTCTGCTCTTATCTCATTTTGGTCCTCTGCTCTTTCCTCATTTTGGTCCTCTGCTCTTTCCTCATTTGGTCGTCTGCTCTTTCTTCATTTTGGTCCTCTGCTCTTTCCTCATTTGGTCCTCTGCTCTTTCCTCATTTTGGTCCTCTGCTCTTTCCTCATTTGGTCCTCTGCTCTTTCCTCATTTGGTCCTCTGCTCTTTCCTCATTTTGGTCCACTGCTCTTTGCTCTGTCCTCATTTGGTCCTCTGCTCTTTCCTAATTTTGGTCATCTGGTCTTTCCTCATTTGGTCCTCTGCTCTTTCCTCATTTTGGTCCTCTGCTCTTTCCTCATTTGGTCCTCTGCTCTTTCCTCATTTTGGTCCTCTGCTCTTTCCTCATTTGGTCCTCTGCTCTTTCCTCATTTTGGTCCTTTGCTCTTTGCTCTGTCCCCATTTGGTCCTCTGCTCTTTGCTCTTTTGTCATTTGGTCCTCTGCTCTTTCCTCATTTTGGTCCTCTGCTCTTTCCTCATTTTGATCCTCTTCTCTTTCCTAATTTTGGTCCACTGCTCTTTCCTCATTTTGGTCCTCTGCTCTTTCCTAATTTTGGTCCTGTGCTTTTTCCTCATTTGGTCTTCTGCTCTTATCTCATTTTGGTCCTCTGCTCTTTCCTCATTTTGGTCCTCAGCTCTTTCCTCATTTTGGTCCTCATTTTGGTCCTTTGGTCCTCTGCTCTTTCCTCATTTTGGTCCTCTGCTCTTTCCTCATTTGGTCCTCTGCTCTTTCCTCATTTTGGTCCTCTGCTCTTTCCTCATTTGTTCCTCTGATCTTTCTTCATTTGGTCCTCTGCTCTTATCTCATTTTGGTCCTCTGCTCTGTCCTCATTTGGTCCTCTGCTCATATCTCATTTTGGTCCTCTGCTCTGTCCTCATTTGGTCCTCTGCTCATATCTCATTTTGGTCCTCTGCTCTGTCCTCATTTGGTCCTCTGCTCTTCCCTCATTTTGGTCCTCTGCTCTTTCCTAATTTTGGTCCTCTGCTCTTTCCTCATTTTGGTCCTCTGCTCTTTCCTCATTTGGTCCTCTGCTCTTTCCTCATTTTGGTCCTCTGCCCTTTCCTCAATTTGGTCCTCTGCTTTTTCCTCATTTGGTCCTCTACTCTTTCCTCATTTTGGTCCTCTGTTCTTTCCTCATTTTGGTCCTCTGCTCTTTCTTCATTTTGGTCCTCTGCTCTTTGTTCTTTTGTCATTTGGTCCTCTGCTCTTTGCTCTTTTGTCATTTGGTCCTCTGCTCTTTCCTCATTTTGGTCCTCTGCTCTTTCCTCATTTTGATCCTCTGCTCTTTCCTCATTTTGGTCCTCTGCTCTTTCCTCATTTTGGTCCTCTGCTGTTTCCTCATTTTGATCCTCTGCTCTTTCCTCATTTTGGTCCTCTGCTCTTTCCTCATTTTGGTCCTCTGCTCTTTCCTCATTTTGGTGCTCTGCTCTTTCCTCATTTTGGTCCTCTGCTCTTTCCTCATTTGTTCCTCTTCTCTTTCTTCATTTTGGTCCTCTGCTCTTATCTCAGGTCCTCTACTCTTATCTCATCTGGTCCTCTGATCTTTCCTCATTTTGGTCCTCTGCTCTTTCCTCATTTGGTCCTCTGCTCTTTCCTCATTTTGTTCCTCTGCTCTTTCCTCATTTGTTCCTCTGCTCTTTCCTCATTTTGGTCCTCTGCTCTTTCCTCATTTGTTCCTCTGCTCTTTCTCCATTTTGGTCCTCTGCTCTTATCTCAGGTCCTCTGCTCTTATCTCATCTGGTCCTCTGATCTTTCCTCATTTTGGTCCTCTGTTCTTTCCTCATTTTGGTCCTCTGCTCTTTCCTCATTTGGTCCTCTGCTCTTTCCTCATTTTGGTCCTCTGCTCTTTCCTCATTTTGATCCTCTGCTCTTTCCACATTTGGTCCTCTGCTCTTTGCTCTGTCCTCATTTGGTCCTCTGCTCTTTCCTCATTTTGATCATCTGCTCTTTCCTCAGTTTTGTCCTCTGCTCTTTCCTCATTTTGGTCCTCTGCTCTTTCCTCATTTGGTCCTCTGCTCTTTCCTCATTTTGGTCCTCTGCTCTTTCCTCATTTTGATCCTCTGCTCTTTCCACATTTGGTCCTCTGCTCTTTGCTCTGTCCTCATTTGGTCCTCTGCTCTTTCCTCATTTTGATCATCTGCTCTTTCCTCAGTTTTGTCCTCTGCTCTTTCCTCATTTGGTCCTCTGCTCTTTCCTCATTTTGGTCCTCTGCTCTTTGTTCTTTTGTCATTTGGTCCTCTGCTCTTTCCTCATTTTGGTCCTCCGCTCTTTCCTCATTTGTACCTCTGCTCTTTCCTCATTTGGTCCTCTGCTCTTTCCTCATTTTGGTCCTCTGCCCTTTCCTCATTTTGGTCCTCTGCTTTTTCCTCATTTGGTCCTCTACTCTTTCCTCATTTTGCTCCTCTGTTCTTTCCTCATTTTGGTCCTCTGCTCTTTCTTCATTTTGGTCCTCTGCTCTTTGTTCTTTTGTCATTTGGTCCTCTGCTCTTTGCTCTTTTGTCATTTGGTCCTCTGCTCTTTCCTCATTTTGGTCCTCTGCTCTTTCCTCATTTTGGTCATCTTCTCTTTCCTCATGTTGGTCATCTTCTCTTTCCTCATGTTGGTCCTCTGCTCTTTCCTCATTTTGGTCCTCATTTTGGTCCTTTGGTTCTCTGCTCTTTCCTCATTTTGGTCCTCTGCTCTTTCCACATTTTGGTCCTCTGCTCTTTCCTCATTTTGGTCCTCTGCTCTTTCCTCATGTTGGTCCTCTGCTCTTTCCTCATTTTGGTCCTCATTTTGGTCCTTTGGTCCTCTGCTCTTTCCTCATTTTGGTCCTCTGCTCTTTCCTCATTTTGGTCCTCTGCTCTTTCCTCATTTGGTCCTCTGCTCTTTCCTCATTTTGGTCCTTTGCTCTTTGCTCTGTCCCCATTTGGTCCTCTGCTCTTTCCTAATTTTGGTCATCTGCTCTTTCCTCATTTGGTCCTCTGCTCTTATCTCATTTTGGTCCTCTGCTCTTTCCTCATTTTGGTCCTCTGCTCTTTCCTCATTTGGTCCTCTGCTCTTATCTCATTTTGGTCCTCTGCTCTTTCCTCATTTTGGTCCTCTGCTCTTTCCTCATTTGGTCATCTGCTCTTTCCTCATTTTGGTCCTCTGCTCTTTCCTCATTTGGTCCTCTGCTCTTTCCTCATTTTGGTCCTCTGCTCTTTCCTCATTTTGGTCCTCTGCTCTTTCCTCATTTGGTCCTCTGCTCTTTCCTCATTTTGGTCCACTGCTCTTTGCTCTGTCCTCATTTGGTCCTCTGCTCTTTCCTAATTTTGGTCATCTGCTCTTTCCTCATTTGGTCCTCTGCTCTTATCTCATTTTGGTCCTCTGCTCTTTCCTCATTTTGGTCCTCTGGTCTTTCCTCATTTGGTCCTCTGCTCTTTCCTCATTTTGGTCCTCTGCTCTTTCCTCATTTGGTCCTCTGCTCTTTCCTCATTTTGGTCCTCTGCTCTTTCCTCATTTGGTCATCTGCTCTTTCCTCATTTTGGTCCTTTGCTCTTTGCTCTGTCCCCATTTGGTCCTCTGCTCTTTCCTAATTTTGGTCATCTGCTCTTTCCTCATTTGGTCCTCTGCTCTTATCTAATTTTGGTCCTCTGCTCTTTCCTCATTTTGGTCCTCTGGTCTTTCCTCATTTGGTCCTCTGCTCTTTCCTCATTTTGGTCCTCTGCTCTTTCCTCATTTGGTCCTCTGCTCTTTCCTCATTTTGGTCCTCTGCTCTTTCCTCACTTGGTCCTCTGCTCTTTCCTCATTTGGTCCTCTGCTCTTATCTCATTTTGGTCCTCTGCTCTTTCCTCATTTTGGTCCTCTGCTCTTTCCTCATTTGGTCGTCTGCTCTTTCTTCATTTTGGTCCTCTGCTCTTTCCTCATTTGGTCCTCTGCTCTTTCCTCATTTGGTCCTCTGCTCTTTCCTCATTTTGGTCCACTGCTCTTTGCTCTGTCCTCATTTGGTCCTCTGCTCTTTCCTAATTTTGGTCATCTGCTCTTTCCTCATTTGGTCCTCTGCTCTTATCTCATTTTGGTCCTCTGCTCTTTCCTCATTTTGGTCCTCTGGTCTTTCCTCATTTGGTCCTCTGCTCTTTCCTCATTTTGGTCCTCTGCTCTTTCCTCATTTGGTCCTCTGCTCTTTCCTCATTTTGGTCCTCTGCTCTTTCCTCATTTGGTCCTCTGCTCTTTCCTCATTTTGGTCCTTTGCTCTTTGCTCTGTCCCCATTCGGTCCTCTGCTCTTTCCTAATTTTGGTCATCTGCTCTTTCCTCATTTGGTCCTCTGCTCTTATCTCATTTTGTTCCTCTGCTCTTTCCTCATTTTGGTCCTCTGCTCTTTCCTCATTTGGTCCTCTGCTCTTATCTCATTTTGGTCCTCTACTCTTTCCTCATTTTGGTACTCTACTCTTTCCTCATTTTGGTCCTCTGCTCTTTCCTCATTTTGGTCCTCTGGTCTTTCCTCATTTGGTCCTCTGCTCTTTGCTCTGTCCTCATTTGGTCCTTTGCTCTTTCCTAATTTTGGTCCTCTGCTCTTCTCTCATTTTGGTCCTCTGCTCTTTCCTCATTTTGGTCCTCTGCTCTTTCCTCATTTTGGTCATCTTCTCTTTCCTCATGTTGGTCCTCTGCTCTTTCCTCATTTTGGTCCTCATTTTGGTCCTTTGGTTCTCTGCTCTTTCCTCATTTTGGTCCTCTGCTCTTTCCTCATTTTGGTCCTCTGCTCTTTCCTCATTTTGGTCCTCTGCTCTTTCCTCATGTTGGTCCTCTGCTCTTTCCTCATTTTGGTCCTCATTTTGGTCCTTTGGTCCTCTGCTCTTTCCTCATTTTGGTCCTCTGCTCTTTCCTCATTTTGGTCCTCTGCTCTTTCCTCATTTGGTCCTCTGCTCTTTCCTCATTTTGGTCCTTTGCTCTTTGCTCTGTCCCCATTTGGTCCTCTGCTCTTTCCTAATTTTGGTCATCTGCTCTTTCCTCATTTGGTCCTCTGCTCTTATCTCATTTTGGTCCTCTGCTCTTTCCTCATTTTGGTCCTCTGCTCTTTCCTCATTTGGTCCTCTGCTCTTATCTCATTTTGGTCCTCTGCTCTTTCCTCATTTTGGTCCTCTGCTCTTTCCTCATTTGGTCATCTGCTCTTTCCTCATTTTGGTCCTCTGCTCTTTCCTCATTTGGTCGTCTGCTCTTTCTTCATTTTGGTCCTCTGCTCTCTCCTCATTTGGTCCTCTGCTCTTTCCTCATTTTGGTCCTCTGCTCTTTCCTCATTTGGTCCTCTGCTCTTTCCTCATTTGGTCCTCTGCTCTTTCCTCATTTTGGTCCACTGCTCTTTGCTCTGTCCTCATTTGGTCCTCTGCTCTTTCCTAATTTTGGTCCTCTGCTCTTTCCACATTTTGGTCCTCTGCTCTTTCCTCATTTTGGTCCTCTGCTCTTTCCTCATGTTGGTCCTCTGCTCTTTCCTCATTTTGGTCCTCATTTTGGTCCTTTGGTCCTCTGCTCTTTCCTCATTTTGGTCCTCTGCTCTTTCCTCATTTTGGTCCTCTGCTCTTTCCTCATTTGGTCCTCTGCTCTTTCCTCATTTTGGTCCTTTGCTCTTTGCTCTGTCCCCATTTGGTCCTCTGCTCTTTCCTAATTTTGGTCATCTGCTCTTTCCTCATTTGGTCCTCTGCTCTTATCTCATTTTGGTCCTCTGCTCTTTCCTCATTTTGGTCCTCTGCTCTTTCCTCATTTGGTCCTCTGCTCTTATCTCATTTTGGTCCTCTGCTCTTTCCTCATTTTGGTCCTCTGCTCTTTCCGCATTTGGTCATCTGCTCTTTCCTCATTTTGGTCCTCTGCTCTTTCCTCATTTGGTCCTCTGCTCTTTCCTCATTTTGGTCCTCTGCTCTTTCCTCATTTGGTCCTCTGCTCTTTCCTCATTTGGTCCTCTGCTCTTTCCTCATTTGGTCCTCTGCTCTTTCCTCATTTTGGTCAACTGCTCTTTGCTCTGTCCTCATTTGGTCCTCTGCTCTTTCCTAATTTTGGTCATCTGCTCTTTCCTCATTTGGTCCTCTGCTCTTATCTCATTTTGGTCCTCTGCTCTTTCCTCATTTTGGTCCTCTGGTCTTTCCTCATTTGGTCCTCTGCTCTTTCCTCATTTTGGTCCTCTGCTCTTTCCTCATTTGGTCCTCTGCTCTTTCCTCATTTTGGTCCTCTGCTCTTTCCTCATTTGGTCATCTGCTCTTTCCTCATTTTGGTCCTTTGCTCTTTGCTCTGTCCCCATTTGGTCCTCTGCTCTTTCCTAATTTTGGTCATCTGCTCTTTCCTCATTTGGTCCTCTGCTCTTATCTAATTTTGGTCCTCTGCTCTTTCCTCATTTTGGTCCTCTGGTCTTTCCTCATTTGGTCCTCTGCTCTTTCCTCATTTTGGTCCTCTGCTCTTTCCTCATTTAGTCCTCTGCCCTTTCCTCATTTTGGTCCTCTGCTCTTTCCTCATTTGGTCCTCTGCTCTTTCCTCATTTGGTCCTCTGCTCTTATCTCATTTTGGTCCTCTGCTCTTTCCTCATTTTGGTCCTCTGCTCTTTCCTCATTTGGTCGTCTGCTCTTTCTTCATTTTGGTCCTCTGCTCTTTTCCTCATTTGGTCCTCTGCTCTTTCCTCATTTTGGTCCTCTGCTCTTTCCTCATTTGGTCCTCTGCTCTTTCCTCATTTGGTCCTCTGCTCTTTCCTCATTTTGGTCCACTGCTCTTTGCTCTGTCCTCATTTGGTCCTCTGCTCTTTCCTAATTTTGGTCCTCTGCTCTTTCCACATTTTGGTCCTCTGCTCTTTCCTCATTTTGGTCCTCTGCTCTTTCCTCATGTTGGTCCTCTGCTCTTTCCTCATTTTGGTCCTCATTTTGGTCCTTTGGTCCTCTGCTCTTTCCTCATTTTGGTCCTCTGCTCTTTCCTCATTTTGGTCCTCTGCTCTTTCCTCATTTGGTCCTCTGCTCTTTCCTCATTTCGGTCCTTTGCTCTTTGCTCTGTCCCCATTTGGTCCTCTGCTCTTTCCTAATTTTGGTCATCTGCTCTTTCCTCATTTGGTCCTCTGCTCTTATCTCATTTTGGTCCTCTGCTCTTTCCTCATTTTGGTCCTCTGCTCTTTCCTCATTTGGTCCTCTGCTCTTATCTCATTTTGGTCCTCTGCTCTTTCCTCATTTTGGTCCTCTGCTCTTTCCTCATTTGGTCATCTGCTCTTTCCTCATTTTGGTCCTCTGCTCTTTCCTCATTTGGTCCTCTGCTCTTTCCTCATTTTGGTCCTCTGCTCTTTCCTCATTTGGTCCTCTGCTCTTTCCTCATTTGGTCCTCTGCTCTTTCCTCATTTGGTCCTCTGCTCTTTCCTCATTTTGGTCCACTGCTCTTTGCTCTGTCCTCATTTGGTCCTCTGCTCTTTCCTAATTTTGGTCATCTGCTCTTTCCTCATTTGGTCCTCTGCTCTTATCTCATTTTGGTCCTCTGCTCTTTCCTCATTTTGGTCCTCTGGTCTTTCCTCATTTGGTCCTCTGCTCTTTCCTCATTTTGGTCCTCTGCTCTTTCCTCATTTGGTCCTCTGCTCTTTCCTCATTTTGGTCCTCTGCTCTTTCCTCATTTGATCATCTGCTCTTTCCTCATTTTGGTCCTTTGCTCTTTGCTCTGTCCCCATTTGGTCCTCTGCTCTTTCCTAATTTTGGTCATCTGCTCTTTCCTCATTTGGTCCTCTGCTCTTATCTAATTTTGGTCCTCTGCTCTTTCCTCATTTTGGTCCTCTGGTCTTTCCTCATTTGGTCCTCTGCTCTTTCCTCATTTTGGTCCTCTGCTCTTTCCTCATTTGGTCCTCTGCTCTTTCCTCATTTTGGTCCTCTGCTCTTTCCTCATTTGGTCCTCTGCTCTTTCCTCATTTGGTCCTCTGCTCTTATCTCATTTTGGTCCTCTGCTCTTTCCTCATTTTGGTCCTCTGCTCTTTCCTCATTTGGTCGTCTGCTCTTTCTTCATTTTGGTCCTCTGCTCTTTCCTCATTTGGTCCTCTGCTCTTTCCTCATTTTGGTCCTCTGCTCTTTCCTCATTTGGTCCTCTGCTCTTTCCTCATTTGGTCCTCTGCTCTTTCCTCATTTTGGTCCACTGCTCTTTGCTCTGTCCTCATTTGGTCCTCTGCTCTTTCCTAATTTTGGTCATCTGCTCTTTCCTCATTTGGTCCTCTGCTCTTATCTCATTTTGGTCCTCTGCTCTTTCCTCATTTTGGTCCTCTGGTCTTTCCTCATTTGGTCCTCTGCTCTTTCCTCATTTTGGTCCTCTGCTCTTTCCTCATTTGGTCCTCTGCTCTTTCCTCATTTTGGTCCTCTGCTCTTTCCTCATTTGGTCCTCTGCTCTTTCCTCATTTTGGTCCTTTGCTCTTTGCTCTGTCCCCATTTGGTCCTCTGCTCTTTCCTAATTTTGGTCATCTGCTCTTTCCTCATTTGGTCCTCTGCTCTTATCTCATTTTGTTCCTCTGCTCTTTCCTCATTTTGGTCCTCTGCTCTTTCCTCATTTGGTCCTCTGCTCTTATCTCATTTTGGTCCTCTACTCTTTCCTCATTTTGGTACTCTGCTCTTTCCTCATTTTGGTCCTCTGCTCTTTCCTCATTTTGGTCCTCTGGTCTTTCCTCATTTGGTCCTCTGCTCTTTGCTCTGTCCTCATTTGGTCCTCTGCTCTTTCCTAATTTTGGTCCTCTGCTCTTCTCTCATTTTGGTCCTCTGCTCTTTCCTCATTTTGGTCCTCTGCTCTTTCCTCATTTTGGTCATCTTCTCTTTCCTCATGTTGGTCCTCTGCTCTTTCCTCATTTTGGTCCTCATTTTGGTCCTTTGGTTCTCTGCTCTTTCCTCATTTTGGTCCTCTGCTCTTTCCTCATTTTGGTCCTCTGCTCTTTCCTCATTTTGGTCCTCTGCTCTTTCCTCATGTTGGTCCTCTGCTCTTTCCTCATTTTGGTCCTCATTTTGGTCCTTTGGTCCTCTGCTCTTTCCTCATTTTGGTCCTCTGCTCTTTCCTCATTTTGGTCCTCTGCTCTTTCCTCATTTGGTCCTCTGCTCTTTCCTCATTTTGGTCCTTTGCTCTTTGCTCTGTCCCCATTTGGTCCTCTGCTCTTTCCTAATTTTGGTCATCTGCTCTTTCCTCATTTGGTCCTCTGCTCTTATCTCATTTTGGTCCTCTGCTCTTTCCTCATTTTGGTCCTCTGCTCTTTCCTCATTTGGTCCTCTGCTCTTATCTCATTTTGGTCCTCTGCTCTTTCCTCATTTTGGTCCTCTGCTCTTTCCTCATTTGGTCATCTGCTCTTTCCTCATTTTGGTCCTCTGCTCTTTCCTCATTTGGTCCTCTGCTCTTTCCTCATTTTGGTCCTCTGCTCTTTCCTCATTTGGTCCTCTGCTCTTTCCTCATTTGGTCCTCTGCTCTTTCCTCATTTGGTCCTCTGCTCTTTCCTCATTTTGGTCCACTGCTCTTTGCTCTGTCCTCATTTGGTCCTCTGCTCTTTCCTAATTTTGGTCATCTGCTCTTTCCTCATATTGTCCTCTGCTCTTATCTCATTTTGGTCCTCTGCTCTTTCCTCATTTTGGTCCTCTGGTCTTTCCTCATTTGGTCCTCTGCTCTTTCCTCATTTTGGTCCTCTGCTCTTTCCTCATTTGGTCCTCTGCTCTTTCCTCATTTTGGTCCTCTGCTCTTTCCTCATTTGGTCATCTGCTCTTTCCTCATTTTGGTCCTTTGCTCTTTGCTCTGTCCCCATTTGGTCCTCTGCTCTTTCCTAATTTTGGTCATCTGCTCTTTCCTCATTTGGTCCTCTGCTCTTATCTAATTTTGGTCCTCTGCTCTTTCCTCATTTTGGTCCTCTGGTCTTTCCTCATTTGGTCCTCTGCTCTTTCCTCATTTTGGTCCTCTGCTCTTTCCTCATTTGGTCCTCTGCTCTTTCCTCATTTTGGTCCTCTGCTCTTTCCTCATTTGGTCCTCTGCTCTTTCCTCATTTGGTCCTCTGCTCTTATCTCATTTTGGTCCTCTGCTCTTTCCTCATTTTGGTCCTCTGCTCTTTCCTCATTTGGTCGTCTGCTCTTTCTTCATTTTGGTCCTCTGCTCTTTCCTCATTTGGTCCTCTGCTCTTTCCTCATTTTGGTCCTCTGCTCTTTCCTCATTTGGTCCTCTGCTCTTTCCTCATTTGGTCCTCTGCTCTTTCCTCATTTTGGTCCACTGCTCTTTGCTCTGTCCTCATTTGGTCCTCTGCTCTTTCCTAATTTTGGTCATCTGCTCTTTCCTCATTTGGTCCTCTGCTCTTATCTCATTTTGGTCCTCTGCTCTTTCCTCATTTTGGTCCTCTGGTCTTTCCTCATTTGGTCCTCTGCTCTTTCCTCATTTTGGTCCTCTGCTCTTTCCTCATTTGGTCCTCTGCTCTTTCCTCATTTTGGTCCTCTGCTCTTTCCTCATTTGGTCCTCTGCTCTTTCCTCATTTTGGTCCTTTGCTCTTTGCTCTGTCCCCATTTGGTCCTCTGCTCTTTCCTAATCTTGGTCATCTGCTCTTTCCTCATTTGGTCCTCTGCTCTTATCTCATTTTGGTCCTCTGCTCTTTCCTCATTTTGGTCCTCTGCTCTTTCCTCATTTGGTCCTCTGCTCTTATCTCATTTTGGTCCTCTGCTCTTTCCTCATTTTGGTCCTCTGCTCTTTCCTCATTTTGGTCCTCTGCTCTTTCCTCATTTTGGTCCTCTGGTCTTTCCTCATTTGGTCCTCTGCTCTTTGCTCTGTCCTCATTTGGTCCTCTGCTCTTTCCTAATTTTGGTCCTCTGCTCTTATCTCATTTTGGTCCTCTGCTCTTTCCTCATTTTGGTCCTCTGCTCTTTCCTCATTTTGATCCTCTGCTCTTTCCTCATTTTGGTCCTCTGCTCTTTCCTCATTTGGTCCTCTGCTCTTTCCTCATTTTGGTCCTCTGCTCTTTCCTCATTTGGTCATCTGCTCTTTCCTCATTTTGGTCCTTTGCTCTTTGCTCTGTCCCCATTTGGTCCTCTGCTCTTTCCTAATTTTGGTCATCTGCTCTTTCCTCATTTGGTCCTCTGCTCTTATCTAATTTTGGTCCTCTGCTCTTTCCTCATTTTGGTCCTCTGGTCTTTCCTCATTTGGTCCTCTGCTCTTTCCTCATTTTGGTCCTCTGCTCTTTCCTCATTTGGTCCTCTGCTCTTTCCTCATTTTGGTCCTCTGCTCTTTCCTCATTTGGTCCTCTGCTCTTTCCTCATTTGGTCCTCTGCTCTTATCTCATTTTGGTCCTCTGCTCTTTCCTCATTTTGGTCCTCTGCTCTTTCCTCATTTGGTCGTCTGCTCTTTCTTCATTTTGGTCCTCTGCTCTTTCCTCATTTGGTCCTCTGCTCTTTCCTCATTTTGGTCCTCTGCTCTTTCCTCATTTGGTTCTCTGCTCTTTCCTCATTTGGTCCTCTGCTCTTTCCTCATTTTGGTCCACTGCTCTTTGCTCTGTCCTCATTTGGTCCTCTGCTCTTTCCTAATTTTGGTCATCTGCTCTTTCCTCATTTGGTCCTCTGCTCTTATCTCATTTTGGTCCTCTGCTCTTTCCTCATTTTGGTCCTCTGGTCTTTCCTCATTTGGTCCTCTGCTCTTTCCTCATTTTGGTCCTCTGCTCTTTCCTCATTTGGTCCTCTGCTCTTTCCTCATTTTGGTCCTCTGCTCTTTCCTCATTTGGTCCTCTGCTCTTTCCTCATTTTGGTCCTTTGCTCTTTGCTCTGTCCCCATTTGGTCCTCTGCTCTTTCCTAATCTTGGTCATCTGCTCTTTCCTCATTTGGTCCTCTGCTCTTATCTCATTTTGGTCCTCTGCTCTTTCCTCATTTTGGTCCTCTGCTCTTTCCTCATTTGGTCCTCTGCTCTTATCTCATTTTGGTCCTCTGCTCTTTCCTCATTTTGGTCCTCTGCTCTTTCCTCATTTTGGTCCTCTGCTCTTTCCTCATTTTGGTCCTCTGGTCTTTCCTCATTTGGTCCTCTGCTCTTTGCTCTGTCCTCATTTGGTCCTCTGCTCTTTCCTAATTTTGGTCCTCTGCTCTTATCTCATTTTGGTCCTCTGCTCTTTCCTCATTTTGGTCCTCTGCTCTTTCCTCATTTTGCTCCTCTTCTCATTCCTCATGTTGGTCCTCTGCTCTTTCCTCATTTTGGTCCTCATTTTGGTCCTTTGGTCCTCTGCTCTTTCCTCATTTTGGTCCTCTGCTCTTTCCTCATTTTGGTCCTCTGCTCTTTCCTCATTTTGGTCCTCTTCTCTTTCCTCATGTTGGTCCTCTGCTCTTTCCTCATTTTGGTCCTCATTTTGGTCCTTTGGTCCTCTGCTCTTTCCTCATTTTGATCCTCTGCTCTGTCCTCATTTGGTCCTCTGCTCTTTCCTCATTTTGGTCCTCTGCTCTTTCCTCATTTTGGTCCTCTGCTCTTATCTCATTTTGGTCCTCTGCTCTTATCTCATTTTGGTCCTCTGCTCTGTCCTCATTTGGTCCTCTGCTCTTTCCTCATTTTGGTCCTCTGCTCTTTCCTCATTTTGATCCTCTGCTCTGTCCTCATTTGGTCCTCTGCTCTTTCCTCATTTTGGTCCTCTGCTCTTTCCTCATTTGGTCCTCTGCTCTTTACTCTGTCCTCATTTGGTCCTCTGCTCTTGCCTAATTTTGGTCCTCTGCTCTTTCCTCATTTGGTCCTCTGCTCTTATCTCATTTTGGTCCTCTGCTCTTTCCTCATTTTGGTCCTCTGCTCTTTCCTCATTTGGTCCTCTGCTCTTTCCTCATTTTGGTCCTCTGCTCTTTCCTCATTTGGTCCTCTGCTCTTTCCTCATTTTGGTCCTCTGCTCTTTGCTCTGTCCTCATTTGGTCCTCTGCTCTTTCCTAATTTTGGTCCTCTGCTCTTTCCTCATTTGGTCCTCTGCTCTTATCTCATTTTGGTCCTCTGCTCTTTCCTCATTTTGGTCCTCTGCTCTTTCCTCATTTGGTCCTCTGCTCTTATCTCATTTTGGTCCTCTGCTCTTTCCTCATTTTGGTCCTCTGCTCTTTCCTCATTTTGGTCCTCTGCTCTTTCCTCATTTTGGTCCTCTTCTCTTTCCTCATTTGGTCCTCTGCTCTTTACTCTGTCCTCATTTGGTCCTCTGCTCTTTCCTAATTTTGGTCCTCTGCTCTTTCCTCATTAGGTCCTCTGCTGTTATCTCATTTTGGTCCTCTGCTCTTTCCTCATTTTGGTCCTCTGCTCTTTCCTCATTTGGTCCTCTGCTCTTTCCTCATTCTGGTCCTCTGCTCTTTCCTCATTTGGTCCTCTGCTCTTTCCTCATTTTGGTCCTCTGCTCTTTGCTCTGTCCTCATTTGGTCCCCTGCTCTTTCCTAATTTTGGTAATCTGCTCTTTCCTCATTTGGTCCTCTGCTCTTATCTCATTTTGGTCCTCTGCTCTTTCCTCATTTTGGTCCTCTGCTCTTTCCTTATTTGGTCCTGTGCTCTGTCCTCATTTGGTCCCCTGCTCTTTCCTAATTTTGGTCATCTGCTTATTCCTCATTTGGTCCTCTGCTCTTATCTCATTTTGGTCCTCTGCTCTTTCCTCATTTTGGTCCTCTGCTCTTTCCTCATTTGGTCCTCTGCTCTTTCCTCATTTTGGTCCTCTGCTCTTTCCTCATTTGGTCCTCTGCTCTTTCCTCATTTTGGTCCTTTGCTCTTTGCTCTGTCCCCATTTGGTCCTCTGCTCTTTCCTAATTTTGGTCATCTGCTCTTTCCTCATTTGGTCCTCTGCTCTTATCTCATTTTGGTCCTCTGCTCTTTCCTCATTTTGGTCCTCTGCTCTTTCCTCCATTGGTCTTCTGCTCTTATCTCATTTTGGTCCTCTGCTCTTTCCTCATTTTGGTCCTCTGCTCTTTCCTCATTTGGTCGTCTGCTCTTTCCTCATTTTGGTCCTCTGCTCTTTCCTCATTTGGTCCTCTGCTCTTTCCTCATTTTGGTCCTTTGCTCTTTGCTCTGTCCACGTTTTGGTCCTCTGCTCTTTCCTAATTTTGGTCCTCTTCTCTTTCCTCATGTTGGTCTTCTGCTCTTTCGTCATTTTGGTCCTCATTTTGGTCCTTTGGTCCTCTGCTCTTTCCCCATTTTGGTCCTCTACTCTTTCCTCATTTTGGTCCTCTGCTCTTTCCTCATTTTGGTCCTCTGCTCTTTCCTCATTTTTTTCCTCATTTTGGTCCTTTGGTCCTCTGCTCTTTCCTCATTTTGGTCCTCTGCTCTTTCCTCATTTTGGTCCTCTGCTCTTTCCTCATTTTGGTCCTCTTCTCTTTCCTCATGTTGGTCCTCTGCTCTTTCCTCATTTTGGTCCTCATTTTGGTCCTTTGGTCCTCTGCTCTTTCCCCATTTTGGTCCTCTGCTCTTTCCTCATTTTGGTCCTCTGCTCTTTCCTCATTTTGGTCCTCTGCTCTTTCCTAATTTTGGTCATCTGCTCTTTCCTCATTTGGTCCTCTGCTCTTATCTCAATTTGGTCCTCTGCTCTGTCCCCATTTGGTCCTCTGCTCTTTCCTAATTTTGGTCCTCTGGTCTTTCCTCATTTGGTCCTCTGCTCTTTGTTCTGTCCTCATTTGGTCCTCTGCTCTTTCCTCATGTTGGTCCTCTGCTCTTTCCTCATTTTGGTCCTCATTTTGGTCCTTTGGTCCTCTGCTCTTTCCTCATTTTGGTCCTCGGCTCTTTCCTCATTTTGGTCCTCTGCTCTTTCCTCATTTGGTCCTCTGCTCTTTCCTCATTTTGGTCCTTTGCTCTTTGCTCTGTCCCCATTTGGTCCTCTGCTCTTTCCTAATTTTGGTCATCTGCTCTTTCCTCATTTGGTCCTCTGCTCTTATCTCATTTTGGTCCTCTGCTCTTTCCTCATTTTGGTCCTCTGCTCTTTCCTCATTTGGTCCTCTGCTCTTATCTCATTTTGGTCCTCTGCTCTTTCCTCATTTTGGTCCTCTGCTCTTTCCTCATTTGGTCATCTGCTCTTTCCTCATTTTGGTCCTCTGCTCTTTCCTCATTTGGTCCTCTGCTCTTTCCTCATTTTGGTCCTCTGCTCTTTCCTCATTTGGTCCTCTGCTCTTTCCTCATTTGGTCCTCTGCTCTTATCTCATTTTGGTCCTCTGCTCTTTCCTCATTTTGGTCCTCTGCTCTTTCCTCATTTGGTCGTCTGCTCTTTCTTCATTTTGGTCCTCTGCTCTTTCCTCATTTGGTCCTCTGCTCTTTCCTCATTTTGGTCCTCTGCTCTTTCCTCATTTGGTCCTCTGCTCTTTCCTCATTTGGTCCTCTGCTCTTTCCTCATTTTGGTCCACTGCTCTTTGCTCTGTCCTCATTTGGTCCTCTGCTCTTTCCTAATTTTGGTCATCTGCTCTTTCCTCATTTGGTCCTCTGCTCTTATCTCATTTTGGTCCTCTGCTCTTTCCTCATTTTGGTCCTCTGGTCTTTCCTCATTTGGTCCTCTGCTCTTTCCTCATTTTGGTCCTCTGCTCTTTCCTCATTTGGTCCTCTGCTCTTTCCTCATTTTGGTCCTCTGCTCTTTCCTCATTTGGTCCTCTGCTCTTTCCTCATTTTGGTCCTTTGCTCTTTGCTCTGTCCCCATTTGGTCCTCTGCTCTTTCCTAATTTTGGTCATCTGCTCTTTCCTCATTTGGTCCTCTGCTCTTATCTCATTTTGGTCCTCTGCTCTTTCCTCATTTTGGTCCTCTGCTCTTTCCTCATTTGGTCCTCTGCTCTTATCTCATTTTGGTCCTCTGCTCTTTCCTCATTTTGGTCCTCTGCTCTTTCCTCATTTTGGTCCTCTGCTCTTTCCTCATTTTGGTCCTCTGGTCTTTCCTCATTTGGTCCTCTGCTCTTTGCTCTGTCCTCATTTGGCCCTCTGCTCTTTCCTAATTTTGGTCCTCTGCTCTTATCTCATTTTGGTCCTCTGCTCTTTCCTCATTTTGGTCCTCTGCTCTTTCCTCATTTTGGTCCTCTTCTCTTTCCTCATGTTGGTCCTCTGCTCTTTCCTCATTTTGGTCCTCATTTTGGTCCTTTGGTCCTCTGCTCTTTCCTCATTTTGGTCCTCTGCTCTTTCCTCATTTTGGTCCTCTGCTCTTTCCTCATTTTGGTCCTCTTCTCTTTCCTCATGTTGGTCCTCTGCTCTTTCCTCATTTTGGTCCTCATTTTGGTCCTTTGGTCCTCTGCTCTTTCCTCATTTTGATCCTCTGCTCTGTCCTCATTTGGTCCTCTGCTCTTTCCTCATTTTGGTCCTCTGCTCTTTCCTCATTTTGGTCCTCTGCTCTTATCTCATTTTGGTCCTCTGCTCTTATCTCATTTTGGTCCTCTGCTCTTTCCTCATTTGGTCCTCTGCTCTTTCCTCATTTTGGTCCTCTGCTCTTTCCTCATTTTGATCCTCTGCTCTGTCCTCATTTGGTCCTCTGCTCTTTCCTCATTTTGGTCCTCTGCTCTTTCCTCATTTGGTCCTCTGCTCTTTACTCTGTCCTCATTTGGTCCTCTGCTCTTTCCTAATTTTGGTCCTCTGCTCTTTCCTCATTTGGTCCTCTGCTCTTATCTCATTTTGGTCCTCTGCTCTTTCCTCATTTTGGTCCTCTGCTCTTTCCTCATTTGGTCCTCTGCTCTTTCCTCATTTTGGTCCTCTGCTCTTTCCTCATTTGGTCCTCTGCTCTTTCCTCATTTTGGTCCTCTGCTCTTTGCTCTGTCCTCATTTGGTCCTCTACTCTTTCCTAATTTTGGTCCTCTGCTCTTTCCTCATTTGGTCCTCTGCTCTTATCTCATTTTGGTCCTCTGCTCTTTCCTCATTTTGGTCCTCTGCTCTTTCCTCATTTGGTCCTCTGCTCTTATCTCATTTTGGTCCTCTGCTCTTTCCTCATTTTGGTCCTCTGCTCTTTCCTCATTTTGGTCCTCTGCTCTTTCCTCATTTTGGTCCTCTTCTCTTTCCTCATTTGGTCCTCTGCTCTTTACTCTGTCCTCATTTGGTCCTCTGCTCTTTCCTAATTTTGGTCCTCTGCTCTTTCCTCATTTGGTCCTCTGCTCTTATCTCATTTTGGTCCTCTGCTCTTTCCTCATTTTGGTCCTCTGCTCTTTCCTCATTTGGTCCTCTGCTCTTTCCTCATTCTGGTCCTCTGCTCTTTCCTCATTTGGTCCTCTGCTCTCTCCTCATTTTGGTCCTCTGCTCTTTGCTCTGTCCTCATTTGGTCCCCTGCTCTTTCCTAATTTTGGTAATCTGCTCTTTTCTCATTTGGTCCTCTGCTCTTATCTCATTTTGGTCCTCTGCTCTTTCCTCATTTTGGTCCTCTGCTCTTTCCGTTTTTGGTCCTGTGCTCTGTCCTCATTTGGTCCCCTGCTCTTTCCTAATTTTGGTCATCTGCTTATTCCTCATTTGGTCCTCTGCTCTTATCTCATTTTGGTCCTCTGCTCTTTCCTCATTTTGGTCCTCTGCTCTTTCCTCATTTGGTCCTCTGCTCTTTCCTCATTTTGGTCCTCTGCTCTTTCCTCATTTGGTCCTCTGCTCTTTCCTCATTTTGGTCCTTTGCTCTTTGCTCTGTCCCCATTTGGTCCTCTGCTCTTTCCTAATTTTGGTCATCTGCTCTTTCCTCATTTGGTCCTCTGCTCTTATCTCATTTTGGTCCTCTGCTCTTTCCTCATTTTGGTCCTCTGCTCTTTCCTCCATTGGTCTTCTGCTCTTATCTCATTTTGGTCCTCTGCTCTTTCCTCATTTTGGTCCTCTGCTCTTTCCTCATTTGGTCGTCTGCTCTTTCCTCATTTTGGTCCTCTGCTCTTTCCTCATTTGGTCCTCTGCTCTTTCCTCATTTTGGTCCTTTGCTCTTTGCTCTGTCCACGTTTTGG
This sequence comes from Cyprinodon diabolis, assembly GCA_030533445.1. Taxonomy (NCBI): domain Eukaryota; kingdom Metazoa; phylum Chordata; class Actinopteri; order Cyprinodontiformes; family Cyprinodontidae; genus Cyprinodon; species Cyprinodon diabolis. Next base: position 34,224,417 of record CM060085.1, read on the forward strand.
TCCTCTGCTCTTTCCTAATTTTGGTCCTCTTCTCTTTCCTCATGTTGGTCCTCTGCTCTTTCCTCATTTTGGTCCTCATTTTGGTCCTTTGGTCCTCTGCTCTTTCCCCATTTTGGTCCTCTACTCTTTCCTCATTTTGGTCCTCTGCTCTTTCCTCATTTTGGTCCTCTGCTCTTTCCTCATTTTTTTCCTCATTTTGGTCCTTTGGTCCTCTGCTCTTTCCTCATTTTGGTCCTCTGCTCTTTCCTCATTTTGGTCCTGTGCTCTTTCCTCATTTTGGTCCTCTGCTCTTTCCTCATTTTGGTCCTCTTCTCTTTCCTCATGTTGGTCCTCTGCTCTTTCCTCATTTTGGTCCTCATTTTGGTCCTTTGGTCCTCTGCTCTTTCCCCATTTTGGTCCTCTGCTCTTTCCTCATTTTGGTCCTCTGCTCTTTCCTCATTTTGGTCCTCTGCTCTTTCCTAATTTTGGTCATCTGCTCTTTCCTCATTTGGTCCTCTGCTCTTATCTCATTTTGGTCCTCTGCTCTGTCCCCATTTGGTCCTCTGCTCTTTCCTAATTTTGGTCATCTGCTCTTTCCTCATTTGGTCCTCTGCTCTTATCTCATTTTGGTCCTCTGCTCTTTCCTCATTTTGGTCCTCTGCTCTTTCCTTATTTGGTCCTCTGCTCTTATCTCATTTTGGTCCTCTACTCTTTCCTCATTTTGGTACTCTGCTCTTTCCTCATTTTGGTCCTCTGCTCTTTCCTCATTTTGGTCCTCTGGTCTTTCCTCATTTGGTCCTCTGCTCTTTGTTCTGTCCTCATTTGGTCCTCTGCTCTTTCCTAATTTTGGTCCTCTGCTCTTATCTCATTTTGGTCCTCTGCTCTTTCCTCATTTTGGTCCTCTGCTCTTTCCTCATTTTGGTCCTCTTCTCTTTCCTCATGTTGGTCCTCTGCTCTTTCCTCATTTTGGTCCTCATTTTGGTCCTTTGGTTCTCTGCTCTTTCCTCATTTTGGTCCTCTGCTCTTTCCTCATTTTGGTCCTCTGCTCTTTCCTCATTTTGGTCCTCTGCTCTTTCCTCATTTTGGTCCTCTGCTCTTTCCTCATTTTGGTCCTCATTTTGGTCCTTTGGTTCTCTGCTCTTTCCTCATTTTGGTCCTCTGCTCTTTCCTCATTTTGGTCCTCTGCTCTTTCCTCATTTTGGTCCTCTCCTCTTTCCTCATTTTGGTCCTCTGCTCTTTCCTCATTTATACAGCGCCAATTCACAACTCATGTCATCTTAACCACTTTATAGAGACAATTCAGTCAGATTGGTTTAAAGTTTTCTATTTAAAGAAATACAGCTGATTACATCGACTCATTAACTCAAAGCCAATCCCTCACACCAAGCATGCTTGTAGACATTAGAGAGGAAAACTCCCTTTTAACAGGAGGAAACCTCCAGCAGAACTGGGCTCATTGTTAGCGGCCATCTAGCATCAGACATACAGAAAGAAGCAGAGATACAAAAGTTGGCCCATTCCCGGGAATACAGGCAGACGAGCTCTAAACCAGTTCCCACGCCAGAGGATGAAATGTAGCACATACAGTTAGTCACAGTACGAGAAACAGGACAGCAATGAAAAACAGGCCCATCTCCAACATCTATAAACAAAGGTGTTGATGGCAGCAGCACAGCTGATATTTCTCTCTAGGATGGAGTCACAGCCAAACAGGAACAGACCACATGAAGCTGTTATGATAAGAAAAATCAGAGAGAGCATAAAGTGAGAGGTTGCACTGGGCCTGGGCAAAAACTCGATTCCAGAAATGATTTCAAATCTTTTGTTGCGTGTAGTTTTAATGAAGTGTAATCTATTATTTTTTATTTATTTTTTTATGTAGCAGCACATTTAAGGCTCCCTAGTGTTTCATTGGCTGCAGTGTTACTCTCAGGTTGTAGTTTGGCAAGCGACAACTCAACACAAAATGGGAAAGGTTATAACTACAAGTGAGAAGTTTGTTCTCAAAAAAGGAATAAAATCATCCGTTGTTAGGAACTGCAGGGTCTAAAGTTCTCCAGCATAGTGGCAGATTTGCGGATTGTGTCAACTGTGGTTGTATTAGAAGAAATGGGATTGTGTGTTGAAATGCATATTTTAAAACCATCAGAAAATGTTTCTGCTCCAGATAGTTAACAAGCTAGCTGTTAACTGATGCAGGGCTGCCGATAGCACGGCACGGTAGTGATCTGAAAAGGTGTCCCTATGTCCTCCAGCAGTCTAAGACTATAGCAGCATAACTATAGAGATAGCTCTGGATAACCTGAGCCACTAACTATAAGCTTTATCTAAAAGGAAAGTTTTAAGCATTGCCTTAAGAGCAGACATGGTGTCTGCCTCACAGGCTAAAACTGGTAGTTGGTTCCAAAGGAGAGGAGCCTGATAACTAAAAGATCTGCCTCCCATTCAATTTTTAGAGCCACTAGTAAACCTGCAGATTGAGAGCCAAGTGCTCTGTTAGGAACATAAGGAACAATCATATGACTTATATCAGATGGATCTTGGTTAATTATAGCTTTATATGTGATAAGGAGCAATTTAAAATCTTAACAGGAAGCAAATGAAGAGAAGCTTGAATAGGAGAGATATGGTGTCTGTTTTTAATTTTTATCCGGACTCTGACTGCAGCATTTTGGATCAGCTGAAGACTTTTTACTACAGTTTGTGGACTTCCTGACTGTAAAGAACTGCAATAGTCCAGCCTTGAAGTAACAAATGCATGGACTACAAGTTGAACAATGACTTCTTTATTCTAATAATTCAGGATTACAGAAATCTAACATGTATGCAAACATGACATGCTATTAGAAAATTAACATGAGGTAGATGAAATGACTAGTTTAAAGATACAAAAAAGGAATAAAAAAATAATACCCTAAGAGTCCGTTTCACTGGCTTCTGAGATTGGGGGGGGGGGGGGGGGGGGGGGCTTAGAGGTTTCTGTCTCCCCAATTAACGCGGCCACTATGCACAATGGGACACTGCGATCCGTGACTTTTGACGCAGTTAGCTTTCTTCTGGGATTTCACATGAAATGTGGCCTCTCCTTGCAGATAGTGAACCCAGGGAAAGAGAAAGATTTAGCTCGAGCCCTGAGTTTTAAACCATGAGTGATGTAGGGGCATTTCCTGTTGAAGTATCAGCCTCCTCAATCAGCTGATTGGTCCATGTGTGAGCGGACCGCCTATATGGTGGGCAGTTCCAGAACTTTCCAGAGAATCTTTTGTTCTCTTTGTGAAAAAGGAAAGGGGGATGGTTTTAGATGGTTCATCCAATTGATTTGGGCTCTCTTGTGGCAATATATCCCAACAAAGGCATGCCTTTAATCTATGTAATGGGTTAGCTTCATCTGGATTTATAGACAAATATAGCTGGGTATCATCAGCATCACATTGGAAATTGTTCCCATGCCAAAATCTTGGTGTTATTTTTGATCAGGACCTGTCATTTAAATCCAATATCAAAGAGGTTTCTGGAATTTCCTTTCATCTGCAGAATATTGCAAAAAAGTAGACTCACCCCTGTCCAGGGGTGATGCTGAGTCTAGATTTATAATTCAAACAATTTTTACAGAAAAAAACAGCAAAGCCCTTTTGTCCTGCTGATTGCAACATTTTAGGAAAACATGAGGAAGCTGCTCCAAAAGGCTTTGTCATTTAGGCCTGTTTTTCTCTTTCATACCATAATAGGTATTTTTGATATGATAGAAGAGAGAAATTTCATTAGAACTTTTTTAGAAATCTGCTGAACCCCTGACACATTGAGCTGGGGTATGTCTCTTCCAGGTAGAGGTGTACAGGAAGCGCTGCTGAGTTTAGCGTGTCTCACTACTTCCTCATTTGCCAGACAGTCACTGTGGTGTTGGATGTAAATGCTTTACTTTCCTTAATAATTGTTTGTGGGGAAATAAATTTAGGCCAGAATGAACTTCATATCTTCAGGTTGCTTGATAGGATCCACTCGCTCCTCAACCTCAAGGAGAGAGTTTGGTGCTTTTATGTGAGGTGTCATTTATTTAACCACCAATAGAACGCCTTTTTACTGTGTTTGTCTTTCCAGACCGCCTGCAGGATTATGTTGGAAAAGAAGAGGATTTCTCTGACCAGCAGCTCTGTGGACAGGAGAGGAAATCCAGTTTGGACCAAGAGGAGTCGGAACATCCGCAGATAAAAGAAGAGCATCAAAAGCCAGAACATCCCTGGATAAAAGAGGAAACCATGGAGCTCCCCATAAGTGAGAAGAAAGAGCAGCTTGTTCTGAAACAGAATATTAAAGATACAAGAGAGAAACATTTCCCATGTTTGACATGTGGAGAAAACTTTCTTAAAAAGAAGCATTTAATGGTTCACATGAGAACTCACACATGTCAGAAGTTTTATTGTCTGTCCTGTGGAAAATCTTTCACAAAGAAATCTAGTCTGGATACACACATCAGAATTCACACAAGTGAGAAGCCTTTTGAATGTCTGACCTGTGGAAAAAGCTTCACTACCAAAGCTACTCTTGATACACACATCAGAATTCACACTGATGAGAAGCCTTTTTCCTGTACCATTTGTAAAAATACATTTATTCAAAAGAGTAATTTGACTTCTCACATGAGAATTCACACAGGTGAGAAGCCTTTTGAATGTCTGTCCTGTGGAAAAAGCTTCACATCCAAGTGTTATCTTAATAAACACATCAGAATTCACACAGGTGAAAAGCCCTTTTTCTGTTAAATTTGTAACAAGAATTTTTACTAGAAAAGATAGTTTGACTTCTCACATGAGAATTCACACAGGTGAGAAGCCTTTTAAATGTCTGTCCTGTGGGAAACGCTTCACTAACAAATCTAGTCTTGATACACACATCAGAATTCACACTGGTGAGAAGCCTTTTGAATGTCTGTCCTGTGGGAAACGCTTCACCGACAAATCTCATCTTGATAGACACATCAGAATTCACACTGGTGAGAAGCCTTTTTCCTGTACCATTTGCAACAATAAATTTAATCGAAAGTGTAGTTTGACTACTCACATGAGAATTCACACAGGTGAGAAGCCTTTTAAATGTCTGTCCTGTGGGAAAAGCTTCACTAAGAAATCTCATCTTGATACACACATCAGAATTCACACAGGTGAGAAGCCTTTTAAATGTCTGTCCTGTGGGAAAAGCTTCACTAAGAAATCTCATCTTGATAAACACATCAGAATTCACACTGGTGAGAAGCCTTTTTCCTGTACCATTTGTAACAAGAATTTTACTGAAAAGGGTAGTTTGACTAAACACATGAGAATTCACACTGGTGAGAAGCCTTTTAAATGTCTGTCCTGTGGAAAAAGCTTCACTGACAAATCCTATCTTGATACACACATCAGAATTCACACTGGTGAGAAGCCTTTTTCCTGTACCATTTGTAACAATAAATTTAATCAAAAGAGTCATTTGACTTCTCACATGAGAATTCACGGGTGTGAAGCCTTTTGAATAAGTCACAGCAGTTAGATGCCACAGGAATGAACAGTAGAGATGTTTACCATGTTTGACTGGTGATAAAATGTCCATCTAGAAACTCCTTCACCTCATTACATTAGAAACTTACGGGTCAAAGTCCTTTTTTGAGGCAAGTTTTGATAAAGCCATTAATTAACAACTCTGTTTACATAGAAACTAGAACAGATAAGGTGTTATATAGTAAATCTGGTAAATACTCAGGTCCTGGGTGAATATTTGGAAGTGAACATTTGAAAGTTAATTATTTTGGACCTGAGTCAATTAGAATTAAATGGCAAAAAAATGTTCAAATTTATGATTTCTTATTTTTTCTGTAATGAGGGGAATAAGCAAGAGATACGTTTAAATTGGAAAAAAGAAAATCAAGTCAGACTCATACTGTGCAATTTTGGCATGGTGTTGCACATCTTTTTCTGAATGAATTTATTAAGAAAAAAAAGCTAATTCAGTGTCTTGTTGGCTTTCATTAGCAATGCAACAATCAGCCCTGCTACGTGTGTTGTTGAAACCAGGCCCACCAAAACTCCAACTGTTTTTGGCACAGTGTTAGAGCTATGGTCAATGGATATTAGAATGAAGTAGATCATCTATAGAGGAGTCTCAGATGAAGATTTGGGACATATATAAGTGTGTGTCAGTCTCAGAGTTAGTCAGCTACAAGCTAATTAATGTTGCAAAGTAGCTCCAGCCACCTTGAAAGGGTGCTGGGATTATGGGGTTAAACTACGGGACATCAAAGAACTCAGTTTAGAGGCTGGAGTCTGTAGTTCAGGTAAATTGAAGTCCTAAAATGATGAAACATGTTTGTTAAAAAGATAAACAGGATTGATGATGATGTTATTTTTACTGATCAGTTTGAACCTGCTTTAACTTGGTAAAAAGCCTTTGTCTTAATAATGTATTAAAGAAATCTGACTCGCCTCTAGAAGTGTAAAGTTTCTGCTTTTTAAAGATTTTTTGAAAGTATAATTTTCCTTTAAACTAATTCTAATAGTTTTGTTCTTGATTCTCTAGATGTTCTATTTACCTGCTATGATTGAAAGTAACTATCACCTATTTTATACAACTGGTTTTATGGATTATATTCTGCTGTGGATGTTTTTAATTATTGTAATCACTTTTAAATTGATGAACGAGCAGCAATAAAAACCTCATGGATTGTAAAAATGTGTTTGTTTTTTTAATATTGTTTCAAATAAATTACTATATTTTTCTGTGTTTTCTCTGATATTTTCAGCCAAACTAAAGCTGTAGAATAAATAGTTTAATGGCATTCACCTTCTGTCTTCTCCAGTCTTTCCTGTTGCTCCTCCATCAGCATTAATCTGTTTTGCTTTTTAGAGCCTGAGTGTGTTCAAATCTGGCCATTGGATAAATCCTCCTTTGCTTGTTGGAGAACTTAGATCAGGAAATAATGTAGGTAAGTATTCTGGTCCAGTTGGTTTGGCACCTGATAAAACAAGTGTTTCAGTTGCTATAACTGTGTGTGTCCAGAGCCGCTACAACCAAGCAACTAGAGGAATGAAGGATCTAACTATGGCTATGTTCACAATGCAGCCTCAAGGGAACAAAATCTGATTTAAATTTATTTATTTATTTATTTATTTTTGCCAATATGTAATCTGTACCTCATCTTTTCATGACAGTCTGAACAATAAAAATCTGATTTTGCAACAATAGTTCTGGACCATTTATAGAAAAAGTGACAAAGTTAGAGGTTTTTGATGAACAACTTGTACAACACAATTTGTGTAGTTGTACACAAAAATGAAAAATAACTACCTGTTTTTTCTATCGGTGTACGTCACTTCCGCAAAAGCGCAATGCATTTAGGGTAGTTAGCGCCATTTCCGTGGTGGAGAGACAGCAGCAACAAACAAAAGAAAACTAACAGAGAGTAGAAGTGTTCTAGTTGCTTCCTTTGGAAATAATGGGACACTGGTGCTGCGTCAAAGGATGCAATAGTAATTCTAAACAGAAAACAGCAGATGGTGCCTTACGGTTTTTCGTATTCCCCACTTGGAAAAGAAAATACGGACCGCAGACAGAGGACTTAACAAAGAGGCGTCGGGCTGCATGGGTCGCTGCTGTAAGAAGGAAAGACATCACGTTTCATAAAATAGCCCTTCATGCTCGTGTTTGCTCACGGCATTTTCACAAAGGTAAGTCCTTATAAATATACACTAATAGAAATCAACACGCTGAAATGGTTTGCATATAAAGTTCATGTAAATGCAGGAGTTCATGTAAACCTACTGAAACATGCTGTGGAAGAGAAGCGGAAAGGGATGTTTGTTTTGTTTATTTCTTTTTTAGACCGCTAAAATTTTATAAATAATGCATTCTCTGAATATAATCATTTACACAATCTGCAATACAAATATTTTTTTAAATGAATAAATATATATAAATACACTGTACATATAAAAACACTGTACATACCTACTCGTCAGCCAACTCACTGAATTTACTCATCCTGTGCAATCTACTTAAGTTTATTTATTATAATCCTTTGTTCATCTGTAAGCTTTTCAGTTTATTTATTTACCTCTGGCCTTACTAGTCCGATGTACTTGTTCTGTTTCGGTATAGCAAATTTTCCCACTTTGGGACACATAAGGTTATCTTATTTTATTACACATCTAATCTAATGGGCTCTGTTATTAAGGTGCTTTATATAGTGTTTTGAATAGATGTGTAAAACACTCAACCTTTCATCTACTTTGCAGGTCAACCCGCATATGAGATGATGGAGACTGACCCAGACTGGGCTCCATCCCTGCATCTGGGCCACACTGACATCAAACCAACAGACACAGACCGCTCTTTAAGACGTGGTTATCGGGAACAGCTGAAAAAGAATGCTCTGCAAGCAACTGAAACGGGGCTCCATCCCCCAAATTGTATATAGCCCCTCAAATGCTATCTATAACTCTGCTTGCAGTAAAAAAACAAAAACAAATAATATTACTCAAAACAAATAAAATAAGAATAAAATAAAAAATAAATGGTGAAGTTTTAGTTCCTGGGCCTGATATTGGATCGCCATAAGCTCAATAAGTCATTAAATCTTCATCGTTTTTGCTTTTATTGAAAGAAATCATCAATTGCTTCAAACATTTGCTCCTAAAATGTTCTAATTTCTCCTAAATTGCATTTTGTTGATGCTACTTTACCAGTCCCAAATGTTAAAGTTTCAACTTGTTGTCCCTTTAATATTCTGCTAATTAACAACTGACCAAACTATTTATCAAAAACCCAGTCTAATTTATCACATAGTAAAAACATCTCTAAATCCTCTTTTTTATTCCTCTATGTAAGAATACCCCACCCCCTGATGATATAGAGAAAATTTAGCAGGCCATTTAAAATCTGTCAATAAAGTTACTCCTATAATTGATATTCTATGTTGTTGCCATCGCTACTGATATTATCCTGTAAAAAAAAAAATAATAATAATAAAAATCCCCAACTACTGCCATGTTGTTTAGAAAGATATTAAATCTACCTGTTGATCCCCGTAAAGCTAATATATTATTCATAGATCTGTATTAATAAACCGCTTTAAAATAAGTTGCCCATAATTTTTCATTGTGAATAAGAAATCTGGTGTGTCAGTTCACTTATCTTTTTTCATCCGTCTTGTCTGAGGATACCGTGACCTTCCATCATCCCATCACTGCCAGTGGCCTGTTCTCATCTGAAGCAGTGGGCATCCAGTCATTTCCTTAATATTCGCATCTCAGCAGCTGCACACCATCCCTCCTTCTGAAGTTTAGGAGCAAAGTTAGTCTCTGTGCCCCTTGTAGGTTAATCCATCCTGCGACTCAAGAAAGAAAGTGTCCAATGTCTCTCCAAACAAAAATCCATTGTTCATTATGAAGCGTTTCCATCCGTAGTGTAGTCAAAAAAACTATTCAAACAAAATTAACATGCGTGCCACGTCTCACCAGAATGGCCTTCAGCCGGGAACAAAACATGCAGCCCACAATCTCTACACCCTGTATCTGGCATGCTGCGTTTTTACACCATCTCTCTCATGTCCTAATCCATGGTTCCGATCCAGTCCAGTTACTAACCAAGTCAGTCCAGTCAGTCAGAACCTATTTAAATCCTCCTATCAAAAAATTATCTGAACCCCTCTCTCTCTTGCTCTAGTCACTCTCAGCCAAGTTGTCCATTTGCCAGAACTTCTGCAGCTGTTGGGAAAATAAGGGTTAATGCACATCTTAAACAAAACACAATGAAGGATGAGACTTTTGTCAGCCTGTTCTGGTAGAAAAATGTTAACATTTAAGGATTGTTACAAACACAGCCTGAAAAAGAAAAAAAGAACATGTTTAAGCAAAATGATCTCCTGATCCTCCTTAAATGGGCCTCTGAATAATCATGTCTGCTCACTGACAGCTTTACTGTCACTCACTACAAGCAGGGCTAAAGTAAATGACCCCTCTGGTTTGTTACCAGGAAAAAGCAATCAAACAGTTCATCAATTAGTCAATAGTTAATCACTTAATTCAAAGAAATTTGTAAAGTTAGTAGAATCTAACACGTCATGCAAAGAAGGTAAGGCCCAGATGAACAGTGAAAAGATAAGTGTTAGTAATGATAAGAGGTTCAAATTAATCAGTTTTTGCTGAGGCAGTTTCTAAGCGGCATTATACACAGATAAAAATAGTTATGGATAAAAACTGGAGGCTGAAAAAACCCAGGGTCAGGTCACACCGAAATTGTTCTTAACTCTCCAGCCTTGTTTATAAAAGTTGACACCGATAATCTGCTGAGCTCCTGCGGGTATCTTGGCCATATGCTGTGTCCAGTTCCAGCTCGAAGTGTGATTTATCCTGTCCCTAATCAATCTCTAATAAAATCCTAATGAGAGAAAATGAAACTAATCAATCTCTAATGCAATTCTAATGATTGAAAATGAAACTACCCTTAAATTAAAATCATGTAATGCCCCCGTCTGAGATGTTGGTTTCCCAAAAAGTAAAAACACCCATTCTGCTTCTTTCTGGATAATTACTTATATATTTAATTATTTTTTAATCTATAATCTATTAATCTACAGTATCTCAGTTGCACTCCACACCCAAAAATTACCTCACACCTTACAACAGCAACCTGCTCTGGTCTTGTCACGGCCTCTCATAGGTGGGGCCCCTGACCAACATATTTGGTACAATTTCCCTTCTGTTATGCCCCCAGAGCTCCTTCTCAATCCTGTAAAAATGCAAATCATGTTAATGTCACATCAAAAAATATTCTTCATCATTCCAAAATGGTACCATACACATTCTACCGCACATGCATTCAACATTTAGGACAGACAGACAGACAGACAGACATTGGCCACATAAAGTTTGTTTAATCCATCAGTATCAATTTTGATTTTATCTTCTTAGAGGATTTTTCCCAATTTAAACAAAAATCATAATTTTTTCACCAGTCCGGTCTTAAGACCTCTGCACCAGTGCTTGTCAGCCTCATTTTAGGATCATTGTTAAACTATATGTGCACATTTATGGAAACACAAGATTTATTTGCTCACGTTAGACACAAAAATAAGTTTTCACACCCAATGATTTTTAATTCTAAGCGTCCCCCAAAAATGACATGTTTGAATTTTGAAATAGGAGAACACCTCTAAGGGGTTCTGAAAAAGTGGTATGTTTTGTTTTTCCCCTGAAAATCCCATTACCTGTGTAGTTTTTTGGGAGGTGGGCACATAAAGATTCAGGATGCTGTATCTCGCCCCCGTATCAACCATAAAAGGACAGTTACTGCCCTCAATCAAAATATCTATCACTGCTGCTGGAAATTTCTCAAAAACTACCTCCATAACTACACAACTAATGGGATCCTGGCCTCCCTAGTATTGCTGGGGGTGGGGCGGCTTGCGGCATTGGCATCTCTGTCCCTCTCTCAGTTCACTCCTATGGGACTGCAAACGGTGTGTAGGATAACCGTTTTGACACCACCTCGCTCTATGTCCCATTCGTCCGCAGACCCAGCAATTGATATACCCGTCGTTTTTATCGTATCCTCTGCCCCTCTCTCTGCCACGTCCCCCAGCAAACGCTGCTGCCTGTACGTATTGGTACATCTGGTAGTCCTCCTCCGCGTGCATGCTGGCAAGAGTCACACATTCAGGGTTAGTCATATTTGTCTGGGTATTTTTACTCTGTGATTTTTTTGCTTTATTTTCTTTTTCCCATTCCTTTATAAGAATACACTCTGTTTCATTTGGGTAGGTAGCTCTTAGGGCTGCCCAAAATTGGTCCGACCCTGGGCTGCTTTTTTAGGATCTGGAAGTTTGTATCTAAACGAGGCACTATCAGTAGATGTTAGGGGGTTGTAGCTGACCGTCTGTACTCTACCTGCATCGTTATATGTCTGAACTAATGGCATCTGGACTACCATCTCCCTGTCACTTCAATTATTCTCCTTACTCAGGTTATATTTGCTTCCAGCGGGGTCAGGCGGCTGTGAGTAGGCAAGCTCGTTCTGTGTTATTTTTATGGTATCCTTGACTAGTTCCCTAGCTCTATCAATCCTGTCATTTATCATCAAAAGGCACTGATCCTCTGTGTGCGGTTGTCCCATGTTTGTAGCTCCCTCCTGTCCCCATAGCAAAACTGTTCCTCATGTTTAAACACCCCTTGTCTGTCCGTTACTTTATTTAACTGCATCCGTTTTTCTGCCAGCTGTTGATCCATCTCCTGCAGTTGTAGTTGCAATTCTAATCTTCTCCTTTCCATTTGTATCATATCTTCCTCATTGCTATCCGTATGTGGCTTCCTCTGCTCATCCCTCCCTCTTAGACTGTCAGCTGCCCCTAGTCTGTGCCCTTCATGTACTGTGCTTATTCTATAAATTGTTGACACTCGCTGAAATGCTTTATTTACCGCCTCCTTTATTAAATCTTGCATCTGAAACTCCTGTCGTACCTATTGTCTCAAATCTTCCTCTGTAGGCCTTATTTCATAATTTATCTGACCTTCACGCAACTCCATAACAAGCATCTGCACACATGGGTTTGATGGAAACATTGCATCACCAGCCTTACGAAACATTTCTCTGACACCTTGGTGTGGACTGGGGTCCATAATAGGCTCTGTTTCTGCAATATTAGATGTATTCATGGGAGGTTTTTCTTACCCTCTGAAGTGTCGAGTGCCTGCTCACCTCCCTGAGCCCCGTTTTGCTCCAACTGTTCCTGTTCAGAATCCTTGTCAGAAAAATAGTTACTAAAATTGAACTTGGTTTGTCTAATCAGATCCAAAAGTTTTGTTTCTTCCTTCTGGTGCTAACGAGGTATTTCTGGATTCAATTTTCTAGTCCACATGCCTCCATCATTCACACCTTTTGTTCACACAGTGTATAAAATTAAACCTCGATGTCTTACGTGAGATCCCTCGGTGCTTTAAACTTTTTACCTCTAAGCTACAGTGAGGCGCTTTTCTGCTAAGGAAGTGCGTCCGTCAAAAAATGTGTCCGTCAAGGAAGTCTGTCTGTCAAAGAAATGCGTCAGTCAGTGAAAAGGAAAAAAGAAGAAAAAAGAGAAGCGAAATATAGAGAAAGGAGAAAAAATAGATTAATAATAAAAAAGAAGAAGAGAAAAAGGAGAAAAAATATATGTATAGTACCGCCTAGTTCACTCCACCAACATTTAGGATTAGACAAACAAGTTACCTAATCCGGGCATCAGTCTCTTCTAGTTTTATGGGGAATATCATTTTATCGTCTCTCTCTTTCCTTTTATAAGAGAAGAGAAGGAAAGAGAAAAACACCCCAAAGGTCCGTTTCAACCTCACCCACTCGCTTATCTCCAGTCTCGGTTTTTCGTAAATGTCCTTATGGGAGGTATACTGGCAAACTCTAGCCGGCTATGTGACTGGTATCTGTCGGTGCGTTTGTTTTTCAGAAATGCATCTTTCGTGTCTGCAGGCAGACCGGGAATAAAATCACCGTCCCGTTCTGCATGTAGAAACCATTGGGCTTTCCAACCAACTTTTTCCTAGTGAGCAGTATAGTTCTTGAAGACGTTTGCGCAGTTGCCTTCAGTTGGACTTTCAACCGCTACCCACAGCAGAACGCACAACTTTTTTACTCTCTCACTCTCCTTTTTTTCTTATGTGTACACGTTCGCAATGTAAAATAAAAAAGAAAAACAACAAAACAAAAACCGCAAAAACAAAAACTAAATCACTGAGCAATTTCTCTGTCGTCTTTTTCATAAAAAGCTTCAGCTCACTTCAGAAAATCACTACACAGCCAAAGTGTTTTAACATTAAAAACACTGGAGATATTTTGTAATAAGGAATCTCCTCACCTTTTCAGTTGTTTCGGCCGCAGGCTGTGGAGCTTTTTCCCTCGGTGGCTCTGTTGTTTTGCTTCCAGGTCACGGGTGGAAACACCAATTGTTAAAGTGAGGAGGATTTGTCCCCTTGGAAGTAAAGGCTGTAGCGCCCCAGGGGCCTCCTCACCGGTTCTTTTCCTGGGAGCAAGTTATTTACTACTCTTAACTCAAACTGGGTAAAACCATATAAAAAAGGACTGTAAAAACAGGAGTAAAAAAGTAACAGAGTTTATTCCAGATCAGGTCGTTACAGGACAGAGAAAAATGCTTAGAGCTTGCACAGCTGTGGTCTCAAAAATCACGTCCGCAAGCGTCCGGTCAAGTTTGAGCCCCGAACAACGTCATCTCCTGCTTCTTATACCTTCTGAGTCTGTGTTGCATCATGTGGATGCTTAGCTGTCCGTATCAGAAACTGACACGCCATCCATGTCTTGAACTCCATGCAGGTTGCCTCTCTGTCTAAGGGTTACAGATACAGCAGCTCTCCTATCAGACCGGCTCCAAGATGTGCCCATATCCTGTGTATTCTTAAAGACACGAAGGCTGTCCTGATTAGATGACCTCCGTAAACACAGTGACATCCACAATGTGAAGGAAGGCCTTCTGCTCTGTCTAATCTGACTAACAAAATAACAATGCACATGATGTATAAATAATAAAACCTAACAGCTTTTAACTATAGTTTGTGGACTTCCTGATAGCAAAGAATTGTAATAGTCCATCCTTGAAGTAACAAAGCATGGACTATTTTCTCAGCATCACCCCTGGACAGGATATTTCTAATTTTGCAATGTTCCTCAGATGAAAGAAGGAAATTCCAGAAACCTCTTTGATATGGGATTTAAATGGCAGGTCCTGATGAAAAACAGAAACAAGATTTTTGCTTTATTATCTGAAATCAGTTTAATCCCATACAAATGCAGTGACTGACTAATCAGCTTCTTTTTCAAAGACTCTCGTCCAAAGACTATAACTTCTGTTTTGTCTGCATTCAGAAGGAGAAAGTTAAGAGCCATCCAAGTTTTTTTTGTCTTCAAGACATGCCTGTAATCTATGCAATGGGTTAACTTCATCTGGATTTATAGACAGATATAGATGGGTATCATCAGCATAACAGTAAAAATGTATCCCATGCTGTCTAATAACTCTACCGATTGGGAGCATATATATAGTAAAGAGAATTGGTCCTACAAAATGGTCCGTTCGAAATGAATACATAAAACTAAATCCTATCTTAATTTGTCAGAGCACAACCTAACCAACCAGAGGGTGTCGCAATTCAGTATTATCAGCCCTAGAGTTATCAATGCTGTTTTATGGTCTGTGTTGGGATCTGGAGGTTTTGTCCACTTTCTCCACCAGAGGGCGCACGGGATCTCCTGGGAGCATGAGCTGACTGCAACACCTGTCTTCAATCTGCTCATCAGGAGGCTCCTTCTTAAGGAGGCGGAGACGGACACTCCAGTGCCAGAGTGTTTGCCAGTAATGGTTAGCAAAGCCTGAGCCAGCCTGCTTTTCTGAACCTGGATTTTGTGAACCTGTCTGATCCAGTCTTTTTCTGTCTCTCAGATATTCCTGCCTGACAATCCGAAAACCTGGAGAGAAGACTCTTTCAGGAGTCCGCCTGTCTGATCTCAGTGAAACCCTGGAGGGTTGTATCTGCCTGAAATAGAAAGCTTGCTCCTTGGTTTGATGCAGAGCTGCGTACTTTGAAGCAAAATGCTAGGTAACTGGAGAGAAAATATCGCTCCACAGGCCTGCAGGAGTCCTTCCTAGTCTGGAAAAATGGTTTACTGCTGTATAAGAGGACCCTTTGTAAAGCAAGAGCAGCATACTTCTCCTCATTAATAGAGGAGAATAAGAATAATCCTAGATTTCTTTTTAATACAGTTGCCAAACTCACCCAGAGCCATAGCTCTGTTGAACCGTCCATTCCACCTGCTCTTAGCAGCAATGATTTTATGGGATTCTTTATAAATAAGATTGATCTTATTAAAAATAAGATCATAAGCACTCCTCTATCCGCGATTGTACCTGAGGTAGTCATGGAATCTGAACCAGGTTTAGACTGCTTTGATCCAGTTAAACTTTCTGAATTAGCAAAATTATTGTCTTCATCTAAGCCTTCAACTTGTATGTTAGATCCAGTTCCAACCAGGTTATTTAAGGAGGTATTCCCTTTGATCTCCTCCTCCATTTTGATGTGATTAATCTATCTCTGTTACAGGGATATGTACCTAAAGCTTTTAAGGTTGCTGTAATTAAACCTCTGCTTAAGAAACCGTCTCTTGACCCAGATGACTTGGTTAATTATAGACCTATATCCAATCTTCCTTTCTTATCCAAAATTCTTGAGAAAGTAGTTGCCAAACAAGTTTGCGATCACTTACACCATAATGAACTTTTTGAAGAGTTTCAGTCTGGCTTTAGAGCTCATCATAGCACTGAAACAGCTCTGGTGAAAGTCACTAATGATATTCTTATGGCCTCAGATAATGGACTTGTATCTGTGCTCGTCATGTTGGATCTTAGTGCTGCATTTGATACAGTTGACCATAATATTCTTTTAGAAAGACTTGAATATTTTGTTGGAATTAAAGGAACAGCACTAGACTGGTTTAAATCTTATCTATCTGATCGAATTCAGTTTGTTCATGTTAATGATAGATCTTCAACATGCTCAAAGGTTACCTGTGGAGTACCACAGGGATCAGTGCTAGGACCAATTCTCTTTACTTTATACATGCTCCCAATTGGTAGAGTTATTAGACAGCATGGGATTAATTTTCACTGTTATGCTGATGATACCCAGCTATATCTGTGTATAAATCCAGATGAAGTTAACCCATTACATAGATTACAGGCATGTCTTGAAGACATAAAAACCTGGATGACTCTTAACTTTCTCCTTCTGAATGCAGACAAAACAGAAGTTATAGTCTTTGGACCAGAGTCTCTGAAAAATAAGCTGATTAGCCAGTCACTTCATTTGGATGGGATTAAACTGATTTCAGATAATAAAGTAAAAAATCTTGGTGTTATTTTTGAACAGGACCTGTCATTTAAATCCCATATCAAAGAGGTTTCTAGAATTTCCTTCTTTCATCTGAGGAACATTGCAAAAATTAGAAATCTCCTGTCCAGGGGTGATGCTCAGAAACTAGTCCATGCATTTGTTACTTCAAGGCTGGACTATTGTAATTCTTTACTATCAGGAAGTCCACAAACTGTAGTTAAAAGCCTTCAGCTGATCCAAAATGCTGCAGCCAGATTTCTGATGAAAATTAAAAAGAGAGATCACATCTCTCCTATCCTGGCTTCTCTTCATTGGCTTCCTGTTAAATCAAGAATAGAATTTAAAATCCTCCTTCTCACATATAAAGCCTTAAATGGCCAAGCTCCATCTTATATCAGAGATCTGATTGTTCCTTATGTTCCTAACAGAGCACTTCGCTCTCAATCTGCAGGTTTACTAGTGGTTCCTAGAATTTCTAAAAATAGAATGGGAGGCAGATCTTTTAGTTATCAGGCTCCTCTCCTGTGGAACCAACTACCAATTTTAGTCCGTGAGGCAGACACCCTATCTACTTTTAAGGCTAGGCTTAGATTTTTCCTTTTTGATAAAGCTTATAGTTAGGGTGGCTCAGGTTATCCTGAGCTATCTCTATAGTTATGCTGCTATAGGCTTAGACTTCTGGAGGACATAGGGACCCCCATTTCATCATTCTGCTTCATTCTCTCTATTCTCCTATTCTGCAGAATCTGTTAGTTCAATCTCTAACGTTCTGCTCTCTCTGCTTTTCCTCAGAGTAGCTTTGTCTCGTCTGTTCCTGTTTGGCTGTGACGTCATCCTGGAAAGAAACATCAGCTGTGCTGCTTCCATCAACACCCTTGTTTTCCAGTGTGGTCCTGCGACTGGGTGGATGTGCTCTCTTCGTCCTCTGACATGGGAGCTGGCTCGGAGCTCGTCTGCCTGGCTTTGTGTTTCCTGGACGGGGCTGCCTTTTACAGCTGCTTTTTGTGTCTCTGCTTCCGTTTCCTTGAACCCTAGTCGGCCTCAGCAGATGGCCGCTCACACTGAGCCTGGTTCTGCTGGAGGTTTCTTACTGTTAAAAGGGAGTTTTTCCTCTCCTCTGTCGCTACAAGCATGCTTAGTGTGAGGGATTGTATTTGAGTCAATGAGTCAATGCAATCAACTGGTTTTCCTTAGATAGAAACTTTGTATCAATTTGACTGTATGATCTAGTTGAACTGTAAAGTGCCTTGAGATGACATGTGTTGTGAATTTGGCGCTATATAAATAAAAAATTGTATTGAAATCTGCCTGCCCACTCTCAGAGAAATCTGAGAAGGACCTCAGTCTGGAATCCGTCTGCCTGCACTCAGTAAGCTTCCGCCCTCAGCCCTCTGCCTGCCGACAAGCCTCTGGACCCTCAAGGTTCCCCCCCTCTGCAGCTCTGCTCAACTTCTGAACAGTGGAGAGACCCTGCGTGACCAGTCAACCTACCAAGGACCAGTTCATATTTATTGTGCTTCTTTGTTTTTGTCTTTTTCTCAGTCTCTTGAGTGAATTCTGCATGTGGGTTAGGCACCTTAAACCCATCATGACAGAACACTCTGGCCAACAAACTAGCCCCGCGGAATCATTAAAGAATCAAAAAACTGTATCGCTGCACTGCCTGAATCCAAGAGCTCACCCGGCCCCAATAGCCAACTCCAATATAATCCAAGTGCTGCAGTCACCTGTCCATAATGAAGGGGCGGAGGGGAGAAACAGCGTAAATTATGAATGGCAGCAAAACACAACTAAACAAATTCATAATTCACTTAATTTCATAATTAAGTCAGTCAACTTATACGTCAAACCAAAATATTTCATGTTCATATATATCATTTTCAATAGACTTCAGGGTTAAAGTGGCTGCTTCCGGTTGGGGAGAATCAGCACTAAAAAGCGCTTATTTTCACTCCCTTAATGAGTCCATAAAGGACGAGTTGGCTACTCTCGATGAACCTAGCACTTTGGAGGAACTAATAAAGCTAACAATCCGTCTTGATAACAGACTACAAGCCAGGTCCAAGTCCAGACCGAAGAGCCGTTTCCTTCCTGTATCTGTTCTTCCTGAAAAATCTAATGATGTCTCTCCTTCCACAGTGTCCTCTGAAGCAGAGCCCATGCAGATCGGCCACACCAGGCTCACATCAGAAGAGAGGCAAAGGAGATTTAAACTAAATCTGTGTATGTACTGTGGAGAACCTGGACACTTTGTCTCGACCTGCCCAGCTAAGGTAAAAGCCGGGGTCCGCCAGAGGAAATGAGGAGTCTGGTGGACCATCTCCAAACTGAAAAATCTCCTCGATTTCTTCTACCAGCTACTCTGTTCTTCAAAGATAAATCCCTCACCTTATCGGCATGAATTGACTCTGGTTGTGAGAAAAATCTGATAGATTCCGGTTTGGTCAAACAGTTAAATATTGTAACCATTCCACTTACTAAGCCCCTGAGGGTCTCTGCGTTAGATGGCAAACAATTACCACAGGTTACGCACCAAACTAAGCCTCTAGAAATTTTGATCTCCGGAAACCACAGAGAAACCATTTCATTTTTTCTTTCCTTCTGCTAGCTCATCCTTAGTCCTGGGATTTGATTGGCTCCAACTTCATCACCCACATATCAACTGGTCTAAAAAACATATCGAGTCTTGGTCGATTTCCTGTCATTGCTCCTGTCTCCGCTCCGCCGCTCCTCCGACCCAGTCACCGGCCAGCCGTCAGGAGGCTGATCCGCCGGATGTTTCCAGTATACCCTCTGACTATCATGATCTGGCTCCTGTTTTCAGTAAGACTAGCGCCCTCTCTCTCCCTCCGCATCGACCATTTGAATCTCTTGGATTGAGTCATAAGTAAGCTAGAAGAATCTTATACTGACGCACAAAGGTTGGGGGAGCATTTGGTTTTGTGGGAATACGGACCGTATGCAAATCTGTAACCCCACAATCATTGGAGTCCCTCGATAGGATGGACTGGAACTCGTAGAAGAGGTCCCTGAGCGCCGCTTTTTCAACAGTGCGTCGGCCTTCTCTAGTTGCTGTCTTACTTCTTCCTCGAACCCTCGGTACAGTTCAACTTTCTGGTTCTGCCCTTCAGGTTCTGTTTGGCTGTCTTCTGTGGAGCGGGCTTCCAGAGTGTACACTACTAAGTTCCCTTTAGCTTCAAGAGTGGTGCCAAACAGGGATCTGACAGGCAACGCCTCATCCCTCCTGATGGTTATCATCTTTGAGGGGAAGGTAGAGATGCTGTCTGAGAAGTCCTTTGTAGTGATCAGGGATGAAGGTAATTCCCAAATGACGGGAATGTTCAGCTCGAAGTTGTGAAAGGACCCGTTGATTAGCATCCCGAGGGGTTTAGTGGCTTTTAGTGGGATCGGGACCGCGGTTGGGTTTTGAATTAAAAGATAGGTTGAACGATTGTTCAACGCAAGCAAGGGGTTTCCCAGGACCACCAGGTTGGAAATGGACCCGGTGGTTCTCCATTTCCTGAAATTTAAGGATAGCTAGCCTGATTAGGACACCAGTGGTATATGCTGGTATCAGCATGTCTGTTTCACATGCAACCTGGCAGGCTTGGGGAACGGTCTGCCCTGACCTCATGATCTTGGGTTTTTCAAGGAAGGAACAGGGTGGTGTTCGGGCCCGGGCTCACAAGTTCTGGTTGTATGTGTCAAGTTGTTGCACAAGCAGATCGGCACCGATCAGAACCGGGGTGAGTGGATGTTCCACAATGCTAAAGGTATGTGATATGTGTTTGATCCAATGTTTACCTTAAGCATACATACCCCAGTAGCTTTCAGGAGTTGATGGGGCAGATCGTCTGTGAGTAGATGGTGGCATCTTCTTACTTCAACCAGGTTAGGGTTTACCTGGGACAAAGAAAGGTACAATCCTATGTTTATGGCTGACATTTCTGACCATAGGGCCAAAAACCGCATTTGGTTGGAAAACATCTTCCAAGTGAACACCTTCAGTCATTCTGAGATCAAAGGGTTTGTTGTCGGAAGGTCTGAGAGTGCAGAGGAGGGATTCATGACTGCAGAAAGAAGCACCTTGGTTACCTGTCTGTGACTGTGAAACTGAAACCCTGAAAAGCGGTTCTGCAGGAGGAAGTGGTTGCACTTGGGGTTTCCCTGGTTCGTTTGAACATGTTACCAGATGGGTAGGGACAATCTGTGTCTCCGTAGAGGGGAACAGCTTTGGATTTTCCACTTGGGCCCACAGGTGTCCCTGGTTGCAGTCGATGAGTGGGACCAGTCTGTCTAGGTCAGGGGTGTCAAAGTCGTTCCAGAAAGGGCTGTGTGGCTGCTGGTTTTCTTTCCACCCAAGCAGTAGCACACCA
Source organism: Cyprinodon diabolis (assembly GCA_030533445.1). NCBI lineage: Eukaryota > Metazoa > Chordata > Actinopteri > Cyprinodontiformes > Cyprinodontidae > Cyprinodon > Cyprinodon diabolis. Next base: position 34,245,685 of record CM060085.1, read on the forward strand.
GACTCCATTCATCTCATCAAGGTGAGTCTAGTCTTAACCTGATGACTTGATGGTATGAATGGAGTCTGGTGTGCTACTGCTTGGGTGGAAAGAAAACCAGCAGCCACACGGCCCTTTCTGGAATGACTTTGACACCTGTGGTCTAGATGGTCATGGCCCACAAGAAAGGGTTCTGTATCTAATGTGCACATGTAGATAGTATGGATTAGAGTCATGTCTCGGAAGGTAACATCTAACAACACCCGCTTGGCGATGCAAGACTTATGTAGAGTGTAGCTGGTGATACTTACATTGCAGGTCTCCACCTGGAATATTTTTCCAAGGGTGTTCATGGCCCTCATCACCTTTATTAAAAAAAGCCTAGTGCACATTACGCAAATTTCTGAACCTGTGTCCAGAAGAGCATCAGCTGTGATGCACCCGCCTATTACGGCAGAACAAAAGAGGCGGCGTGCCTTTTTGGTGAGATGGAGCTCACCCAAGAACCTCAAGAATGGTGTTTTGTGTGGTGGGGTTTCGGATGATTCACTCAATTCAAGTGGCTTTGTTCCCCACTTGACCCGGTAGACCCTTTTTGTGGATGGGTCTGGATCCACGCCTAGTCATGCGGACAGAGGTTTTAGATCTGGTTTGTTTTGGGTATTGGGGGAGTTTGATGGCGGCTGGGGTGAGTTGGTCTGCAGCCTGCGCAAGGTGGCCTCCATCTCCCTCATCATCTTTCATTGTCCTTCCAATGTCTCATCTGCATCTCTAGATCTTACCTTCTTTTCATGGTGTTTGTCAGACTTCGTTCTGTCTGACTTAAACCTCCCATGGGGCTCCTTACCTTCTTCTCCATCCCAACTCCATCTTTCTCGTTCTACCTTTCTTATCCTGTGGGTTGAACTTCTGCCGTCCTTTGGAAACGTTCCTGGGTTTGGTGTCAGAGGAGGGTATTTCTCGTGCCTCCAGTTCTAGACCCCTACCTTCTTCGCTCCGAACCTGTAAAACCCTATTGCTTCGGTCAGTTTCCTTCTTTACCCAAGCACGTGTTTCCCATGCCATCTGTCCATATTTCTTTATTTCTTGCATGGTAAGGGTTCTGGTCCCATAGTAGATGGTAACATCTTATTTAATGCTTTCATGAAGATTGTGAAGGAACAGATATTTTAGTGTGTGGTTTTCCTCCTGTCCAGGGCTTTTCGCCCCTGAAAATATGCAGCTCGTAAAGGACGGTAAAAGTCCCTCAGTGGTTTATTTCTTTTCTAAACATCGCGGAGCCTGGGTCAGTATGTACCGAGTATTCCTCTCTCAGTGCTTGACAAAGAGAGGAATAGCGATAAGGACAGATGGCTCTGGTGCACCTGCAGCTGATGATCTTTCAATGTGTTTTTTCCTAAAGCACATCCTAGTGGCTGCCATTACCATGAACACATTCAGGGAACATTTATTGGTATTGCACATGGATCCTACCAGCAAGGGCTGAATGTGGCACGGTATGCATCAAAGGGTGTGGGTGGAGTTAGATCCCCTAGACCACCAGGTGAAAGTCCCATGTGCTTACCAGTCATCTTGACAGATATCCCAGTGGCCAAGTACCCAGCACACATAATTAGTTGGAGGCATAGAGACTGGACCCCACACTGTAACACTATCAAGAAGCAAGCAATTTACATGAATACTTTTTGAGTTTGCCATTGCCAGAAGGAAAGACAAATGTTGTATTTTTGGCCCAAAGTCACAGCATTTTCTAAATTTGTGTAAATTCTAAAGATTTGGTTGCAGAAAACAAGCAATCCCTACACTGAACAGAAAACAATTATAATCAAGTTGAATCGGATCTGGATTAGCTTAATCATGAAGAGAGTGTCTGTAATATTTACCGTGTGAAGCCACGTTCAAAAGCTTCTTCACAGCAGTCTCAGACTTAATCCACCACTTCTGCACTCATTAAAGCTGTGTTGAAAATGCAGCGCATATGGAGCAATTTGCTGCCTTTTATTGAGCAATTGATCAAGAGGAACAATTGAAAAAACAAAATGAAAACTTAGCCTTTGAAATAAAGTTAACAGCAACTAATTAAAAAGCTTTGTGTTTTGATTATAATCCATTTAATTTATGTATATAATGCCAATTCACAACGTATTTCATCTCAGGGAACTTTACGGGGACATTACAAAATAAAGTAATTTGGTGATTCTAAGCAATCTAATGTCATTAACTCTTATCTTAAATGAGGCCAAGTAAAATATATCCCCCACTTGAAATCCAACCCAGATGGGGTTGTTCCCAAAGAAAAATGTAAAACTAATGCAAAGCATTTATCTGAGTTATCAGTAATCAGACCTAAATAAGAGCAGAAACAGAGAGTAGACTAACTAGATAATGCAGTCTCAATCTCCCATTTTGACTGAAAATGGTCTGAATGATATTGTAAGCATTATGCAAAGACAAACTAACATCACTGCCTTACTTGTAAAACAAAAGTTATAGCTTATTTTCAGAGTCAGAAACATGCATTTGAAGCGGCACCTTCACACACTGCAAAAAGGATCTAGAAATAAGTAAAACTTTCTTAGATAAAGTGTATTTACACTTAATTTGAGTAGGAAAAATAAATGATTTGCCAATGGAATGAGTATTTTTACTCTTTAAAGAAGATATTTCAATAAAATGTACTTGAAATGAGACAATGCAGTTGTGTTTTGTTATTTTTAATGTAAATTGTCCTTTTCCATTGGCAAGATGTCTCTTTTATCTCCTCAATCCAAGAGCAAATGCACTTATTTTAAGAAAAAATACTTATCTATATTTCTATTTTTTCCACTGCAGTGTAGATCCTTTATGAATACCTTTGAGAATGGAGTGCAATCTGAAAATGAGTGACTGTTTGCACTTTTTAGAGCAGTTCACCAGGGCACAGCCTATATTTTTGGTTTCTAGTAGTCAGCACTTTCCTTGTAAGAAAGACCGGTCCAGTGGCCATGCCTCAGCTGTTGGTGGTGCTGCAGATAGTAGCGCTGGAATACACTTTGTGTGTTAATTGTTGACCTTATTCTGGTTAATATTTGTTAAGTGCTGTTTAAAGTGAGGTCAGAAATGCTAACATAAACCAAGGCTGCCTGTTATTTGTTTTGGCTTTATGAGGATAATGGCATTTTATCTTTCATTGACGCCTACAATCATATATATGTACATTTAAAGAACATGGTACATTTTTAGTCCATTGAGCTTACTATGTTGCTATAATTTTTGTCCACTAGATGGCAGCATTGCATTACTTTCTAGCTGGAAAGGGCATCTGAGGCCTGAATGTCAATTTACACCTTCTTAAAGGGCCACCAACCAGTTTGAGCTATATACAGTAAAACAGGTTTTATTGTACAGGTTTTATTTAATGTTAATGTGAATATTATTTCTCCTTTATTCGTTTTTTCAGATCATACATAGACGCATCAGATAAATAAGTAAGTTAGAGCTCCTGATTACTTCATAAATCGCAATGCTGGATGTAAAGTCAAGTTTGTTCCCTTCTGCTTGCTGTGCTGTGGAAACCTGTTTGAAGTAAATCACTGGACTGCATGAAATCTCTCATCTTATATTTTAACTTAGACGTCCACCTATACAGTCAACTCTCCACAGTACAAATTATCAAAACTATTTAGTAAAGGACCTTTGAGCGGGATCATTGCTAATGGCCCTGGAGAACTCAGCTGTCTATTCTGCTAAAAGGAACACAGGCACGCCCATGATATATTTTTTACATTGGGAGAAAAATTCTGAATTCAGAGCAAAGACTCTGGTTTTAAGAGACAAAAATGTTTCTAGCGTTATCAGATTTTTGTAAAGATTTTTACCCATGGAAATCTTTTTCCAAATTTCTATTTATCTTTGATTTGTTCTCTAACAAAATATCTTCTCTCAAAAATGTTTCTTCATTTTCAAATAACATCAGTTTTTACTATTAATGTGAAAATGTGTTCTCTCTAATATATTTATTTTACTTTCAAAAATCTGTCAGATCGCTTTTTTTCTTGAATTTCATAAAAACACCTAAATAATTCCATAGAAATGGCCCTGGGTCGCAGTGAAGCATTGAGACAAAGATCAGAGCAACTTAGTAGGATCTCGAACCCTACAGAGTTTGACAAACTGATTGTGTTTATTGTGTTTGTCATCAACTGTACAGAGCAGGTTAAACACGAGGCTGAAAAGATTGAGATGATTGTAAAAGGAGCTGAACAATTCTCAGGGATGAGGAAGATTTCTGGGGCTCAGATGAAACCAAAGCTTGAGGCAGATGGCAGACAGGCAGGTACAGGTGATTGAGCACAGTGTTATTGCTGCAAAGGAGAATTGATAGCAAACAGTCAGGAGTTAAAATGATTCATTCACTGAAAAAAAAATCATAATATTTACTTCAAAAATATATTGTAAGTATTTGCACACAAATTATTTAAGTCAAATTTAAAGCTGCAATATCGAGTAACACCGGGATAAAATGAATTTCACTTAAAACATAACAGTTGTGAAGAAAAAAGTGTGAAGTTACATGTTTTGTTACCTACAAGTTTATTTATTCTACTTTGTTGGTTTGTATCTGTTTTGAGATTATTGTTTTTGGTTATTTAGTTATACTTATGGTTAGTTATGATCAATGTGGGTGAATTGAGTTGATAAACTGTCAATGGCAGGACCAGCATGCATCTGGGTGGGCGTATGGTCTTTTTATAAATGAAGGAGAAGCATGCAGGAAATGTTTTTTTCTTTTCTGTTTGCTTGCCTAAGGAGAAATAAACCACAAAACTAAAGGAGTTTACCTGGAAAACATTTTTCTTTTTGCCTGCATTAATTACTTGTCCAAGGTCCATCTGGGGCCCTTGTGGATTTTTTGTGTCGTTAAAGCTGGGCCACAACAGTAATCATTGCCAGGTTTCTTTTGATAAATCATAAAATCATACTAAATGTTGGGATCTGGAGGTTTGTCCACTTTCTCCACCAGAGGGCACACGAGATCTCCTCGAGCATGAGCCGACCGCACCACCTGTCTCTAATCTGCTCATCAGGAGATCTGTACTTAAGGAGGCGGAGGGGTTCACTCCAGTGCCAGAGTGTTTGCCAGTAACAGTTAGCAAGCCTGAGCCAACCTGCCTGTCTGTGATCTCTGACTTTTGTGAACCAAATCTGATCCCGTTTTCTCCTTTCTGCTTCCCAGGTTGATCCTGCCTGAATACCTGAAACTCTGGAGAGTTTCTCTGCTGGTGATCTGTCTGCTCGTTCTCAGTAGAACTCTGGAGAGCTGTCTCTGTCAAGTATCTGCCTGCTCGCTCTCAGAAGATTACTGGAAGGAAACTCAATCTGTGATCTGCCTGCACTCTGTAAGCTCTGCCTCCGCCTCTGCCCTCAGCCTGCCGACAACCTCTGGACCCTCAAGGTTCCCCCCCTCTGCAGCTCTGCTCCACTCCTGAACAGGTACTGACCTGAACACTCTCAACCTGCAAAACACCTGGACCTCCACTAATCTCTCTTTCCTCCTCAGCAGTGAACCCCCTCGTGACCAGTCAAGGCCCCTCCTGGATCTGATCAAACTTTGTACATTTATTGTAAATAAATCTTTGAACTTTTCTTCTGCCTCCGTGTGTTCTGCATGTGGGTAAGACACTTTAATCCGAACATGACAGAACACCTTGGCCAACAGACTAGCCCCGCGGAATCACTTTGGAGGATGTTGGAGCAGCAACAAACCCTCATTCAGAGCCACAACACCGCCCTCCGTGAGTTAAATACACGTCAAGCAGAAACTAATCGTTCCTTACAGGAAATAGCCAGTCATCTTCAGAACTCAACACCTGGAACGGAGACCATTCAACTTCCGGTACAAGATACTAATCCACCACTCAGGTCAGAACCCAGTCCGTCGTTTCCTGAATTCCGCCCTTCACTTCCTGAAAAAGTTTTCGGCGATCCAAGTAAGTGCAAGGGATTTTTGTTCCAGCGTCAGCTCATTTTTGAACATTCTCAGTCGAGTTTTCCAAATGACAAGAGGAGAATCGCGTTTATTTGGTCACAATTATCTGGAAAAGCCTTAGAATGGGCGGAAGCCAGATTTTCTTCTGAAACTAGTTTTGGTTGTACTTTTGTGGAATTCATTCAGGAATTTAAACAAGTCTTCAATCAAGACACTGATAAGTCCACTGAATCTCGCGGACTGTTGGAGATCAAGCAAGGTAATATAACTGTGGCTGAATTCTCTATCAACTTCCGGGTTAAAACGGCTGCTTCCGGTTGGAACGAATCAGCGCTCAAAAGCGCTTATTTTCACGCCCTTGATGATTCTATTAAGGACGAGCTGGCCACTCTCGATGAACCTACGACTTTAGAGGAACTAATTATGTTAACAATCCGTTAAGATAACAGACTGCGAGCCAGACCCAAGTCCAGATCTAGAGGCCGTGTCTTTTCTGTTTCCGCTCCTGCTGCTAAGACTAATGACGTCTCTTCTTCCTCAGTTCCCTCAGAAGTGGAGTCCAGATCTATGAACCGTTATCTAGCTGTTTCTGTTCCAGTTACTAAGACTCATTACTTCTCTCCTCCCACAGTACCCTCAGAAGTTGAGCCTATGCAGATCGGTCACACCAGGCTCTCATCCGAAGAGAGGCAAAGGAGGTCTAAAGAAAACCTATGTATGTACTGTGGAGAACCTGGACACTTTGTCTCAACCTGCCCAGCTAAGGTAAAAGCCGGGGTCCGCCAGAGGAAATGAGGAGTCTGGCGGACCATTTTCAAACTGAAAAATCTCCTCGTCTTCTGTTTCCTGCAACTCTGTTCTTCAAAAGTCAATCCCTCACTTTATCAGCATTAATAGACTCAGGCTGTGAGAAGAATCTGATAGACTCCAGTTTGGTCAAACAATTAAACATTGAAACCACCCCATTAACCAAGCCCCTGAGAGTTTCGGCCCTCGATGGTAAACAATTACCTCAGGTCACGCACCAAACCAAGCCGCTAGAACTTCTGATCTCTGGTAACCACAGAGAGACTATTTCATTTTTTGTATTCCCTTCAGCTAGCTCTTCCATTGTCCTTGGTTTTGAGTGGCTTCAACACCATAACCCACACATAAACTGGTCAAAAAGACATGTTGAGTCCTGGTCTGCATCCTGCCATTGTACCTGTCTCCGCTCCGCCGCACCTTCGACTCAGTCTCCGGCCAGTCGTCAGGAGGCTGACCCGCCAGATCTTTCCATAGTACCTCCTGACTATCATAACCTGGCACCAGTGTTCAGCAAGGTTAGTGCACTTTCTCTCCCCCCGCATGGACCTTACGACTGTGCAATCGATCTTCTCCCGGGGGCCCCCCTCCCTAACAGTCGGCTCTAAAATATCTCCAAACCCGAGAGGGAGACTATGGAGAATTATATTAATGAGTCCTTAGCCGCAGGTATAATTCGACCGTCCTCATCTCCTCTCTGGGCCGGTTTCTTCTTTGTTGGCAAGAAGGATGGATCTCTACGACCCTGTATCGATTACAGAGGATTAAACCAAATTACTGTCAAGAACAAATACCCGTTACCCTTGTTAGCATCAGCCTTTGAACCCGTCCAAGGATCAACTGTGTTTACTAAGTTGGACTTGAGAAACGCCTATCATCTTCAGAATCAGAGACGGAGATGAATGGAAAACCGCATTCAAGACTCCACTAGGTCAGTTTGAGTATCTGGTAATGCCTTTTGGTCTGACCAATGTCCCTGCTTGTTTTCATGCCCTGGTTAACGATGTTTTGAGAGATTTTTTGAACATATTTGTTTTTGTCTATATTGATGACATTCTGATCTACTCCAAGAACATTTCTGAACATAAAAAGCACGTCCGTTTGGTTCTACAAAGACTTCTTGAAAACAAACTGTTTGTTAAAGCAGAAAAATGTGAGTTTCATCGTCCATCTTTCACCTTCCTAGGTTTTGTGCTCGAGGGCGTGCAGCTGAAGCCGTCAGAGGATAAGATCAAGGCGGTTCTGGATTGGCCCACTCCCGAGAACCGAAGATAATTACAAAGATTTCTGGGGTTTGCAAATTTTTACCGGAGGTTCTTTCGCAATTACAGCCAGACAGCTCACCCTCTGACTGCATTAACTTCTGTTGAAAATACTTTTCACTGGTCTGCGGAGGCTGAGGCTGCCTTTAAGAAACTCAAAGCTCTGTTTTCTAATGGACCCATCCTCATCCTACCGGACCCCTCCAAGCAGTTCATTTTGGAGGTGGATGCTTCTTATTCTGGGGTGGGGGCAGTTTTGTCCCAAGTTTCTGATTCTGACCAAAGAGCTCATCCATGCGCATTTTTCTCCCACAGACTCTCTCCTGCAGAGCAAAATTATGAGGTCGGAGACAGAGAACTCCTCGCCATTAAACTGGCTCTGGCAGAATGGCGGCATTGGCTGGAGGGCGCAGAGCATCCCATTCTAGTATGGACAGATCACAAGAATTTATCATACATTCAGTCAGCAAAAAGATCCAATCCCGTCAGTCCCGTTGGTCTCTGTTTTCTCCAGATTCAACCTGATAATTTCTTACCGGCCCGGTTCTAAAAACATTAAACCCGACGCCCTTTTGCGCCTCTATGCTCCTGACTGTAGTTTTATGTCGAGTCAAGGATGTCACCGGTATTGCATTTGAACTTCTTTAATGTTGAATATAACACCAACACATTCTCGGGTTGCTGCATAAATCACTTCCTGGTTCTAGAACTCCAATGTAACCTTACACATAAAATAGTTCCATTACATTACATCACCCTTTCTTTGAGTCTTTTAAGACAAAGTAACAAATTAACAGTCGGTTATCTCTCTCTTTTTTTTTAAACAGTATGAAATTCCAAACACAGGTCTTTCTTCTTCAAACATCCAATGATTTTCCTTTTATATTAGCCTTAGCTGAAGTAAAATATTTAACTCAAGCCCAACAAAACTTTCTCAGAATAAACCTCAAAATTATGCCTGTAATTGCATAAGTCAAAATAGCTGAATAACTTCTTCAGTTGGTTTAATCAGAGTATCTTTTAGGTAATTTAACAACCCTGCCACTGGAAGTCGTACGAACTGGAGTCCCAGTTAAGCTAAGAAGAACCGGGTCCGGAGAGTCACACCCTGGTTCTACAGGTGAGGAAGATGGGTGTAGCTCATTTTCACTCTGAACCTGTGGCAGTCCATCTGTTGCATAAATAGGTGGGTTACTGAGGATGGGTCTCAGTTGTCGGCGGTTCCTCCTCAAGACTCCTGGCTCAGTCTGGACAAGGTATGATCGAGGTGAATCACACTTTTGTAGAAGAGTAGCTGGTTCTGTCCATCCCTTTTTAATATCCAGTTTCACTGAAACACTGTGTCCTGGTTGGAGTTCTGGTAGTGGTTTGGCACTATGTCTGCTGTTGTAGTTCCTCACATAGTTTTCTTTTGTCTTCGCATCAGACCTGACGAGCTGTAGATCCGGCCATGCAGGCTGCAACTTTGTTTCCAAGATCGGTATCGTGGTTCTGATCTGTCTACCTAGCATAAGTTGGGCCTTTTGACATGGTGATAGAATGTCTGTTAGCATAATATGGCTTCACACCTTCTGGCACTTTATTTGAGTTTTTAGGCCAACCTGCCTGCAAAAAGGTTTGCACTGTTTGAAGGGTCAGATCCTGCTGTGTGTGTTGTTTGATTAAATCCAGCTTGGTAGGCGAAATAGGCCAAGAGCGTTGTGTTGCATCTTCATATGCTTCCATTTCCTCCAGCAGTTCTGCTATTTCATGAGATGTGGATGCCTGTGGGTGGCGTGGAAGGGTATCTGCTACCAAAATTTCTTTCCCTGGCATGTACACAGCTGTGGGGTTGTACCGCATCATTCTCAGCAAAAGTCTCTGACATCTAAGCGGCACTGAATGAAGATCTTTGCTGTTTATGAGAGGTATCAGTGGCTTGTGGTCGCTCTGCAAGGTGAAAGAGTTCAGGCCATAAAGGTATCTGCTGAATTTCTCACATGCCCAGACTGCTGCAAGACATTCCTTTTCAATTTGAGCATATCGTTGCTCGGCATCGCTGAGTGTTCTGGAACAAAAGCTCACTGGTTTTAACTGTCCATTATGGTCTTGAAGTAAACCCCCCCCCCAAACCGTAACTGCTAGCCTCTGCGCTGACAACAGTCGGTTTGGTTACATCATAGAATGCGAGGACTGGTGACTTTGTAGCAAGTTTTTTCACTTTACTAAATGCCTCTGCTTGAGCGGTGTCCCAAGTACAAGTCACATCACTTTTAAGCAGATCGTTGAGAGGTTTTGTGACCTCAGAAAGATTTGGTAGGTATCTGCCCAAGTAGTGAATCATTCCAAGAATCCTCCTCAGATCGGAAACATTCTTTGGTGGTTCAAGTTCTGTGTTTGCATTGACTTTGGCTTTATCTGGCCTTATGCCATGTTCATCAATACAGTGTCCAAGATAATAGAGTTGTTTCTGACGTAGGAGGCATTTCTCATGGTTTAACCTCAACCCTGCTTCCTTAAGTGTGTCCAGTGTTTTTTTTAGTCTCACTTCATGTTGCTCTGGAGTGTCTGCATAAATGAGTATGTCGTCCATGTATGTTGCTACTCCTTCTTGTCCTTCCAAGAGTTTTGTCATCTCACGCTGAAATATCTCCGGGCCACTAGTAATACCAAATGGTAGCCTGTTGAAGTAGTATCAAATGGGGTTATAAAGGTTGTTAATTTGGCGCTTTCTGGATCAAGTGGTATTTGCCAAAATCCGCTTGCAGCATCTAACAGTGAAAACACTTTGGCGCCTGACAGTTTAGGCAATATGTCATCCACCGTTGTTAGGACATACTTTTCCCTTTTGACTGCTTTATTTAGCTCTTTCAAATCGACGCAGATTCCAATTTGTTCTTTGTTTTTCTTTGGCACGGGCACCATTGGAGCACACCACTCTGTTGGATCTGAAATTGGTTGAATCACTCCACAGTTTACCATACAATTCAGTTCTTTTTTCACTTTTGGTAACATGGGAACTGACACTCTCCTTACTGTTGTCACACTATAAGGAGCTGCACCCTCTCTTAGAGTGATCTTAACAGGTTTGATTTTCAGCCTTCCAATTTCATCAGGGCAGGATTCACTGATTTGTGCTGGAGCTCTTATTTCTTCCATTCGTTTTATCAAGCCCATGGCAACTGCAACATTACAACTCAGGAGGTGACTGCATTGGGGTCCTTTAATCACATTGATTTTAAATCTGAATCTTTTGCCTTTCCTCGTTGTAGAGGCTATAAAATAGCCCATACAATCCAGTTTGCCTCCAGGGCTGTCTAGTTTGTTTGTTGGTTTTCTTAGTTTTGGCTTAAAGGCAAACTTTTCAAATGTCTCTGATGGTATAACACTTGTATCAGCCCCTGAGTCAATTTTGAAGACGATGTGAGAATCTTGAATTGGTAGGTTTACAGTCCAAGCTTTTGAAGAATCTTCCACGTCTGTGACTCCTCCCAGAAAGTATGTCATATTTCTTTCAATGTTCCTTTTAGGTGCAGTAACTTCACTGACCACACGGGAGCGACAAACGACCGCAAAATGACCCAGCTTTTTACAGCTTCTGCACTCAGCATTCCTAGCTGGACATTTATCATTCTTTGCATGTACTCGACCACATCTTGTGCACTTGCGACCTTTATTAACGTTTTGATAGTGTTTTGGTTTGACTGCTCCTGTGTTCTGTGCTTTGTTTGCATGGCTTTCGCTGTGTGTCAGCCTCTCTCGGTGTTGTTGTTGCTTGTAAGCCACTTCACTCAGGTGAGCATAAGCATTAGCTCCTTGCTCGCTTACGTGCTGTTTTACTTGCTCTGACTGTCTCACAAGCTCTACCGACATTGACATTGACATACCGCTTTACTGAGGGTTAAGTCAGGCATCATTTGCAGCTTCTCAGACATTTCTTTGTCAAGTATTCCTATGACCAATCTGTCTGGGATATTTTCTTCTTTAACACGGCCAAAATCACAGGTGTCTGCTAACTCAGGGAGAGTTCTTATGTATTCCTCCGCAGTCTCCCCCGACCTCTGAGCGCGCTGATGAAAATGAGCTCTTTCATGTATCGTGTTCACTTTGGGTACAAAGTAGTTGTCTAGTTTGTTTAAAACTTTTTCATACTCCTCTTCGTCTTCCCCTTCTTCGAATGTGAACGTCTTGAACACTTGTTCCGCTTCCTTCCCGAGAGAATGAAGCAACGTACAGACCTGGACCTCGCCGTCTTCGTGCTTTACCTTCGTGGCAACCCGGTAGCGCTGAAATCGCTGCCGCCATTCAGGCCACTGCTCCGGCCGTGAAAAATCAAAGGCTTCTGGAGGTGGGAACTTTGCCATCTTCCCATGTCTTCTGACACCATGTAGTGTTATGTCGAGTCAAGGATGTCACCAGTATTGCATTTGAACGTCTTTAATGTTGAACACCAACACATTCTCGGGTTGCTGAACAGTGTGCTTTCAGCTCTAACGTCTCTACTGCATAAATCACTTCCTGGTTCTAGAACTCCAATGTAACCTTACACATAAAATAGTTCCATTACATTACACTGACAAACCTGAAACTCCTGAAAGTATTCTCCCTGCCAGCTGTACAGTTGCAACAGTCTCCTGGGAGATCTCTGATCAGATAAAACTGGCCCAAGTTTCTGAACCCGATCCTGGCAACGGTCCACCTAACAGAACTTATGTTCCCTCCTCAGTCAGGTCTCGTCTCATCCACTGGATGCACTCATCCAAATTTTCAGCTCACCCCGGGGTAAGCAGAACAATTGCTCTGATCTCTCGTCGGTTCTGGTGGCCATCCCTCCATAAGGACACCAAGGAGTATGTCCCAGCCTGTCCCGTCTGCGGACGCAATAAACCATCGCATCAACCTCCCTCTGGTCTTCTCCATCCACTACCTGTTACGTCTCGCGCCTGGTCCCACATCGCCGTAGATTTTACCGGATTACCTGCATCCAGAGGTATGACCACCATTTTCACCATCATTGACCGTTTTTCTAAAGCCTGCCACCTTGTACTCCTAAGAAAACTTCCCACAGCTTTCCAGACAGCTCAGCTCCTCGTCAAACACGTCTTCAGATTACACGGAATCCCCCAGGAAATCCTGTCGGACAGAGGGCCAAAATTCACCGCACAGGTCTGGAAACATTTCTGTTCTGCTCTCGAGACTAACATATCCTTAACATCTGGTTACCATCCGCAGTTCAATGGTCAAACTGAACGTCTCAACCAGGAACTGGAATCAACCCTCAGGTGCTTTACGTCAACCAACCCGATCTACTGCAGCCAATATCTGCACTGGGTGGAGTATGCACATAATTCACACACATCATCTGTAACCGGTCTGTCTCCGTTCGAAATTTCCCTAGGTTATCAGCCACCCTTTTTCCCCGCCGACGACAAAGAAATATCCGTACCATCTGTCCATCATCACATCCGCCGTTGTCAAAAAATCTGGAGAAACACCATAGCCACTCTGAACCGGACCTCTGCACAGAACAAGAAATTCGCCTCCGTCCGACTCCCCTCCACCCGCCCGGGACATTGATGGTCACCCTGCATTCACCGTCCGCCGGATCGTAGACTCCCGTCGCCGTGGTTGGCAGTACCTGGTCGACTGGGAGGGCTACGGTCCGGAGGATCGAACTTGGGTTCCTTGCTCCTTCATTCTCGACCCTGCACTCATCACCGAATACTGTGAGTCTCTGCCATCTACATACTTTGGACCGCCAGGCGGCGGTCGTTGAGGGGGGGGGGTGTACTGTTGGGATCTGAAGGTTTGTCCACTTTCTCCACCAGAGGGCACACGAGATCTCCTGGAGCATGAGCCGACCGCACCACCTGTCTCTAATCTGCTCATCAGGAAATCTGTACTTAAGGAGGCGGAGGGGTTCACTCCAGTGCCAGAGTGTTTGCCAGTAACGGTTAGCAAGCCTGAGCCAACCTGCCTGTCTGTGATCTCTGACTTTTGTGAACCAAACCTGATCCCGTTTTCTCCTCTCTGCTTCCCAGGTTGATCCTGCCTGAATACCTGAAAATCTGGAGAGTTTCTCTGCTGGTGATCTGTCTGCTCGTTCTCAGTAGAACTCTGGAGAGCTGTCTCTGTCAAGTATCTGCCTGTCTGCTCTCAGAAGATTACTGGAAGGAAACTCAATCTGTGATCTGCCTGTACTCTGTAAGCTCTGCCTCCGCCTCTGCCCTCAGCCTGCCGACAACCTCTGGACCCTTAAGGTTCCCCCCTCTGCAGCTCTGCTCCACTCCTGAACAGGTACTGACCTGAACACTCTCAATCTGCAAAACACCTGGACCTCCACTAATCTCTCTGTCCTCCTCAGCAGTGAACCCACTCGTGACCAGTCAAGCCCCCTCTTGGATCTGATCAAACTGTGTACATTTATTGAACCCCCTCGTGACCAGTCAAGGCCCCTCCTGGATCTGATCAAACTTTGTACATTTATTGTAAATAAATCTTTGAACTTTTCTTCTGCCTCCGAGTGTTCTGCATGTGGGTTAGACACTTTTATCCGAACATGACACTAAATGCATTCAATATACATTAAATTGTTTATTTTTCATTTGAACAAACAAGTTAATTCTCTGCTATTGCCCAATCTTTTATCGGGGAGCCATACATTTCACTTTCTAACTGGAGCAGTGCTTTCAAACTTTCATCCATCTTCTCCACTCTGAAGGATAACTTCAGGGCTGCAGCGGGGTTGGTGCCGATCTCCAGCAGCCCATGGGTAAAAGGGAGGGATCCCCCCTGGACATGTTCCAGTCCATCGCAGGGCAACACAGAGACACACAACCATGAACACCCAGCCTGGGACAAGCCAGGACTGTGCGAGGAAGCTGGAGTACACAGAGAGAACTCTACCATTAACAAGGAGAACATGTAAACTCCATGCAGAAAGACCTTGGACCCTGGAACCCACAACCTTCTTGGTCCAAAGCAACAGTGCTACAAATACGTGACCATGCAGCCCGCTTTTCAAACATGCAGTGGAAGATTAGCAACCCTCTGAAACAGAGTTTCAACATTCATTACGAAAATATCAAAAACAGATGTTCAAGATCGAGAATGTTTAACTTAGACAAACATGCACAGAACAATATCTGAGGGAAAATCAGGAACAGATACTTAAACTTTGAGCAGTGGGGTAAAGATTATGTATACCTACAGTGAGGAAAATAAGTATTGGAACAGCCCCACCTATTTTGCCAATTCTCCCACTTAGAAACCATGGAGGGGTCTGAAATTGTCATTGTAGGTGCATGTCCACGGTGAGAGACATAATCTAAAAAAAGAAAAGAATCCAGTAATCACAATATATGATTTTATAACTATTTTTCTATATAATAAAGCTTCAAATAAGCATTTGAACAGAGGAAGAAAAACCATAACATCCAGATCCATCAATACAGATATTAGAGCAGAACAATCAGAGCCCAGAGAAGTTTAGATTGTCATCTGGAGAATTATTTCTGTGTCAGAAGAATGAAAGAAAACATCCACTGCATGAAAAGTGAGATTTTCGTCCCCGTAAACTCCCGCAGATCTCCCTGATTTTCGTCAGTTTCCGACAATTTGCAACCCGCGCTTGTCGCCGTTTGTCAGTGCCACAAATTGTCGGAAACGGACTCTGACGTATGTGGAGAGCAGTGATGGGACTAACGGCGTTGAAAGTAACGGCGTTACTAACGCCGTTACCTTGTTTTAGTAACGAGTAATCTAACTAATTACTCTGACTGTAACTATAACGCAGTTACCATTGCAGACACCCGTTACTGCGCGTTACTCAGGTCGCACAATTAACCTTTTTTCATTATAGGACTTGTGCGCAGCTGCGTGAAGCTGACACCCCACCCACGTCAAAAAAACTCTGCAAATAGACTGAATGGTTAGTGCAACGTTAGTGCAGATTTGTGCAGAAAAAAATATTGTTTGTGCTACTTTTGTTTAAGAGATATTAAAGATTATTTTTTTAGCTCATCCAGAGGTGCGCGCCTTGTCATGAGAGAGGGGAGGATGAGAATGGCTGATGTATAGTGAGATTCCTTCTGTCAGTTGGGTATGTGGGTGTTTCTGCTGGTGGGTGTTAACGTACAGCACACACAGAGAGATGGAGAGGGAGGAGGATCCAGCAGCAAACAGCGTTTTCCTGATGGAAATACCGGTGTTACGTCGAGCTGCGTTTCCCCATCAGATACGGTTTCCTCTGCATCTCAGCACAGCGCAGGCGGCACGAGTCACCGCGCAAGCGACAGGAAACGCGCATGCTCGCTAAAGGCGCGCAACAGTCGCCTTGTGCTCGTACAACAGGAGAACTATGGAGAGCGTGAACGATCAAATGAAAGGGAGAAAGATGGATGGATGGATGGATGGATGGATGGATGGATGGATGGATGGATGGATGGATGGATGGATGGATGGATGGATGGATGAGAGATGGATGGATGGATGGATGGATGAGGGATGGATGGATGGATGGATGGATGGATGGATGGATGGATGGATGGATGAGGGATAGATGGATGGATGAGGGATGGATGGATGGATGGATGGATGAGGGATGGATGGATGGATGGATGGATGGATGGATGGATGAGGGATGGATGAGGGATGGATGGATGGATGGATGAGGGATGGATGAGGGATGGATGGATGGATGGATACTCTGCCTTCTCAACCTACTGTATTTTTTATTTTAAACATTATTTGATGGCCTTTGTGGCAGGGATGGAGATCCATATTTTATGTCACACACAGAGTATAGATCTAGATAGATAGATGATAGATAGATGTTGCAGTATCTATAACAACCCAAACACACAGGATTTCAGAATTAGACATCCCCAGTTATTAATTTCACCAGATCTGAATGCCCTGTTAAAAAACTTCACATGGCGTTCCCCCCTGATGTCATTTACGTTGAGTTGCAATAAATGCTAAACTCTCTGCAGGTTCTTGTCTTTGTCGTCCGCTCTATTCAGCTGGCTTTGGAAACACACCGCAAGAAGGTGGGGGCTGGGTGGTGAAGGTTAGGGGGCGAGAAACGCAAAAGTAACGCAATAGTTACTTTTACTAGTAACTAGTTACTTTTATTGTGGAGTAACTCAGTTAGTAACTCAGTTACTTTTTGGGAGAAGTAACTAGTAACTATAACTAATTATTTTTTCAAAGTAACGTGCCCAACACTGGTGGAGAGCGATCAGCTGTACTAATGGCCCTAATTAGCATATGACTGTAGTGAACCCACTCTTACTGAGTATTGGACGGAACCACTTCTTTTTAAACAAGTAAAATTGCTCATAATTGGTTGGCATATATATATATATATATATATATATTTACATAAATATATATGTAAATATATATATATATATATATATATATATATATATATATATATATATATATATTTATATATATTTATTCATAAATTTATTCATTGATATATTTATTTATTAATATGCTGTGTATTTATGTTATCCTACACTACTACACAATTATTAGGCTACCATCAAGGACATGAATGAATTTATACAGGAAATGAACATTTGCCAGGAAGCTGTTTATGCAAAGAAAGAGCTTTATTAAAACAAACACAACTATATACAACGCGAGGATCTGCCCACACATGCATATCCAAAAATTACAACTCTGTGAACTGTCCGTTTGCCTCCTCGGGGTTGGAGGTAACTGGCAGCATTCCCTCCGAGGCAGGTCAGATGTACAGACGCCTACTGTGCGTGGCCCTGTACTTCGGCATCGCTTCTAACCGGGACTGCAGCTTAACACAGAGTTCAGAGAGATCCGGCCTACGAATTGACGGCGGTCGTACAATCCATCCGCCAACAACGCCATCTTCTTCATCAGATATGAGATCGACGGTCCTGGACTTCCAGAGTTCCACTTCCTCATGAGCTAGCACACTCTGCCTCGATTCCAGCAGCTGTAAAAAAAAAAAAATGAATCAGCACTATGCGATGGGATGCACTGCGTATGGACACAACACATCTATCAATGCACCTGAAAAATAGTCACCAAATAAAGTCTTACTCTCTTTCTTTTCTGAATGCTTGGCAGCTTCCGCGCACAAGGTGTTCTCTGGCTGCGTATATTCTGAAGCTCCTGCATACCGTCTCATAATACGTCTTACAGGCAGCTGGAAAACAAATAAATGAGAGTGGTATGAATAATAGGAGGTCACCGCCTCATTATGAGGCGAGATTAGTCTGTGAAAACAAAATGTACAGTTATGATCGGTATCCATCCGTATCTGTTTCCTTTTACCGCAGAATGAAAGCATATTCTTTATCTCTTACCCTTGCTCCGGTTCATAGCTCCTGCAATTTGTCTCCGAGTTGTGAAGACGGCGTACTGCTTTCTGTGAATCACAAAAAATACACTTTAATAAAGCTTGTTCTTGCAAGGCTACTATTAGCCTTAGCTTTAGGCTAGGCTTCTATTAGCCGTAGCTTTAGCTTTTAGCTTAGCTAGCAGTAATCGAACATATATTTACCGCTACCTTCTCTTCTTTGAGTTCGTCTCTCCCGCACAGTTGTTCGACTGCAGAGTCGCCATCACGTCCAAGAGGAGTTGAAGGCGAGTTGAATGGGGGACGTTGTCCAGCCATGGATCACGTACCAGCAAAATCCAAACAAAGGAACTGGAGATAAAGTTCTTCTGAGTATAGCTCCAATCACATACAAGGTCATTGTTTTTTTTTTTGCTTTATTGGCAATTCCGTGTAACAATACAGAGTAATTCAAACATCAAACAAAGATAAATAGCAGTTGGTGACATTATAACTTTAAAAAAAATGAGACATAGAATGTAAAAAATAAATACAAATAAAACAAGGGAAACAAACATTTAAATAAATAAACAAATAAATAAAATAAACATAAAATTATAATAGCTAGGGGTTTACATTGAGTTTATGGTCATTTAACTTTTTGTAGCTTCCTGTCCTAAACAGTCTTTAAGGAAACATATTAGAAGATGCAATATTGTATATGTGAGAGAGGAGTTGCTGTAAAACAATGGTTTACCACAGATTTAAAACTAGTGATAGCATAAAGAAATATTGAAATTCTAAAACAGTCTTTAGACTTTTTATCAGCAATTACTGTGGGTAGCACAACTTGTGTTACAGAAAATAGCAGGCTTTGGAGATATGTTCTGGAGAATCTTGATTTATACCATACTACAGAACATTTCAAAAGGCTGCTGACTTTTTCTATGTTTATAGGTGAAAATAATAAAAAACTACAAAAGAGCAACTTTGCTGTTCTCCATAAATGTTGGGAAAATTGTTTAAAAGTTTGTTGCATAAGGGCGTGCTTTGGTTGCCCAGTGTTTAGTGCACAAAACCCATGTACAGAAAGATTCCTTAGTCCTCGACATGGATGACCCGGGTTCGAATCCTTGGCCGCATGTCTCTCCCTCTCTCCTACCCCCTTTCCTGCCAGCCTACGGCCAAAAAAACGAGACACTAGTGCCGTAAAAACTCAAAAATGTGCTGTAAAAACTCCCCCAAAAAAGGCTCTTGCATAAAAGCTTCTACAACACAATGCTGTTGATGGTAGATTGTTTTGAAGGGTCAGACAGGAAAGCTTGGTAAACAAATCTAAGATATCTAAGGTGCCGATACCATTTACTGTGAAAGAAAGGACAACGGAGAGAAAATGTAGAGAATAATGTAGGAGTGCTGCTAGAATTCCAGTTCCCAGATCTGTGTTTTCTATTATTTCTACAACCACTAAAACTTATTTTATAAATGTACGTTATTGGCAAGTGAAACCCTGTCAGAGCTCTCCCTAGATATCAGCCCAGTTACAGTTTGCCCTGCAAAAATAATCTGCTCTCTTGAAAATCTCAAACTCTTGCCACATTTCAGGCATCGAACATAAACATTTTTTAGTGAAGAATCAACAGCTAGTTTTACCCAATCATGAAGTGTAATTAAATATATTGGATATTTTTAACTTTTTTAACAAATAAAAAACTGAAGAGTGGGGTGTGCAAAATGAATCGGCCCCTTTTACTTTCAGTGCAGCAAACTCTCTCCAGAAGTTCAGTGAGGATCTCTGAATGATCCAATGTCGACCTAAATGATACTAAATAGAATCCACCTGTGTGTAATCAAGTCTCCCGATAAATGCACCTGCTCTGTGATCGCCTCAGAGGTCTGTTTAAAGTGCAGAGAGCATCATGAAGAACAAGGAACACATCAGACAGGTCCGAGACACTGCTGTGGAGAAGTTTAAAGCTGGATTTGGAAACAAAAAGATTTCCCAAGCTTTAAAAATCCCAAGGAGCACTGTGCAAGGAATGCACATTTTACCTTGCTGATTCAGATTCACATTTTACCAACTGATTTTTGAAATAAATTATTTTGTGTATTTTTTTTACATAACATTTGCCATTGCTAATGGCATACACAGTAATCTAGCGACTTTAATTAAATAAATCAATTCAAGCTAAAATGTAAGAGTCTATAATTAGGTCATACTGAGCCTGATCTATTTGTACCATCTATTTGGGGGATATTTATTGCCACACTTTGGGCCACTTAATACCAATTTAGCATCAAATAAATGAGGCAGCCTACCTCAGCATTGTTGCTGACCTTATGTCCTTATGACCACAGTGTACCAATCTTCTGATGGCTACTTCCAGCAGGATAACGCGCCATGTTATAAAGTGAATCATCTCAGACTCATTTCTTGAAACTTTTCCACTTAAGTAATTGTGAATTGAGCATATTGACAGACAACATTTTATTTTTTTATCTTAAATGCATTTTTTTTTTATTACTGCTCTAAATGTATTGCTCTGTCAGCTAAATATCTGTTTTGGTCTCTATACTTTAATTAAATAAATAAATTCAAGCTAAAATGTAAGAGTCTATACTGAGCCTGATCTCTTTGTATCAGAGATTTTCTTACCTTTTAGAAAAATGTCACTTGGGGTAAAACTACCCCTGCAACCATGATTTGCATTTGTATAGCTCACAGCATTTTCATTTACATGTTAAAGCCTCCCCTAGAATTCCATGGGGGGGAGGCATGGGGGGAACACTGCCTAAGAAAGCCCACGCCAATTTCTGACAATTTATGGGAGTTTTCGGCGATGCCTGCAAATTACCGTAAACTGCCGTTAACCTGAACTTCCACGACAATCTACAGTGCCACATATTGACGAAAATCCCACTTTTCATGCGGTGATCAGCAGTGAAATCCCTTATGAGTCCTGGAACACAGACACAGAGAACTACATTTAAAAAGAGAAAGAAAGAAGAAGAGAGCAGTAGAGCAGAGACACCAGAACCAGGAACCCTGATCAAAAATCAGAACCAAAACACTGGATCTATTTAGGTTTACAGAACTCTGCAGACGATCCAGGACCCCAAACCCAAACTCCAGCATGTAGTGGTTGACTGAATGTGGTCTGCACTCTGTGGAGAAGAGTTCTGGTTTCAGAGACACTGTAGAAGGACAAAACACTTGCTCTGTGATCCAGGTCCACTCCTACTCTGGAGAAACCAGGACCTGAGATGGAGGTCCAGACGTTGTTGTAACCAAATTCATAACCACCTCGGGAACAATTTAATGCCCAATATTTGTCATTATATCCAAATAAACATTTCTTCCCTCCTCCTGTTCTGCTGATATCTTTGTATGCTACTGCTACTCTAACCCTCCCCCTCCACTCCACCTCCCAGTAACAACATCCAGTCAGATTCTCTCTACTCAGAACATGATAACAACCACTGAATCTGTCTGGATGACTAGAATAAGACTGAAGTTGATCCATCAGTGTCACCTTCCTGTTTCCCTTTGATAGGAACAGATGACTGTGTGCTGTGTTTGGATCCAGTGTGATCTGACATGAATATCCTAAGAACCCAGCTCTGCTCTTTGGTTCTGCCTCAGTCAGTGAGATTTTTGTCCACGTGTCTCTCAGGATGTCCTGTAGTTTGTCTCTGTGTTCTGACAGAGCTGCTGTCACATCCTCCCAGCGTCTCAGAGGACGGATGTTGATGGCGGCTGATGGTGTAGACTCTCTGAGGTCTGAGAGTGAGGGGTAGATGTGGAGAAACCGGTTGTGATCCTCTGTGTCTGAGAGCTGCTCCAGCTCAGCGTCTTTCCTCTTCAGCTCACTGATCTCCTGCTCCAGCATCTCCTGAAGCTCTTTGACTCGACTGACTTCATCTTCCTGCTGGGATCTGATCCGCTGCTTCACATCAGAGCTTCTTTTCTGGAGGAGGCGGATCAGCTCAGTGAAGGTCTTCTCACTATCCTCCACTGTTTTCTCAACAGAGCGGTTGATGGCCTTCACCTGCTGCTGAAGCAGCTTCACATCTTTCTCTCTGTCCTGGACTCTCTGCTGGATTTTTCCTTGTCTCTCCTGCAGCTCTCTCTGCCTCTCAGTCCTTTCTGCTGCAGCTGAGACTGTCATAGCCTTTATGTTCATCCATTAAACAGATAATACAGACGGACTTCTGATCAGTACGGCAGAACATCTTCATCACCTCATCATGATGAGAGCAGATGTTCTCCTGGAGGTCGTTGGAGGGCTCCACCAGGTGGTGTTTCCTTCAAGGAGCTAAACGCTGATGAAGGTGAAGGTGTTTTTCACAATAAGAGGCCAGACAGACCAAACAGGACTTGATGGCTTTCAGTTTCCTTCCAGTGCAGACATCACAGGCCACATCTTCAGCTCCAGCATAGCAGT
Source organism: Cyprinodon diabolis (assembly GCA_030533445.1). Lineage (NCBI taxonomy): Eukaryota > Metazoa > Chordata > Actinopteri > Cyprinodontiformes > Cyprinodontidae > Cyprinodon > Cyprinodon diabolis. The sequence goes on from CM060085.1 coordinate 34,268,452, forward strand.
GCTGGAGCTGCTCCACTAAAGCTGCTAACATGGTGTTCTTCTGCAGGTCAGGCCTTGGTATAAAAGTTTTCCTGCACTGAGGGCAGCTGTGGATTCCTCTCTGATCCTCTCCATCCCAGTGGCTTTTAATACAGTTCAGACAGTAGCTGTGTCCACAGGGAATAGTCACCGGATCCTTCAGGAGATCCAGACAGATGGAACAGGAGATGGTTTCTCTGTCCAGCTGGTTCTGCTCCATTTCTCCTCTAAGAGTGACTGTGTGGGTTTCACTTCCTGAAAACAGAAACAGGTCTGAGCTCTGGGTTCTGGGTTCTGTTTCACAAAGCAGGTTTAACCAACTCAAATCCTCAACTCTGAATTGATCTAGGTTAGAAACACAGATTTGACGAATCACCATGACAACAGGCAAAAGGAAGTACCTATTTCACCCCACTAGAACAACAGATTTTAATGCAGAAAGTTGAAAAAATTGAGGTGTTTATAAGACAAACAGCTCTACAGCTGCAAAGGAGAGAAGATTGTTGCTCAAGTTAATGTTTAAGTTATTCATATTTATTAAAAGCACTCTGTTGTTCCATTTAAAAATTACTAGAATGGGATTGTTCTTGATAAAAAATCACATTTCTAGACTGAACTTTAATAAATTTTCTAAATAAAATTTTTGCAGCAGAAACTTAATTTCAGAAAGCAAAAAAACAAACAAAATGATACTAGAAAGAATTAGGTTTTATATATATATAAATGTTTACATGTTTTAAGTGGTCATTTTGACATTTATCAGCTTGAGTTATTATATATTTATATCTATAAATATATTTCTTCATAGTCAAAATGATACAAATGAAGAGCCCTAACAATAGAGCTCCCTGAGGGGATATCTCTGCACCTGTAGCCTGCAGGATTTATCTTAGATATTAATAAAACAGAACTGAGTGAGGAACTGGATGAAGCTAAGCAGAAATCGGAGGAGGGGAAAACGTAAAACAAGAAAAGAGAACAGATCTTGTTCTAAAAGATGCATAGAAATGAACCGCCGGCTAGTGGAGAATAGAAAACTTACTTAGGTTTGTAGTCACCTCACTGTGTTCATAGGGATCACTCTGTTCATTTACTCAATGTTCTCCTAGTATGGCTGCTTTTCAACTTCTTTTAAATAGGAAACCAAGAATTGCTCTTCTTATCATCTGTTGTTTATGTTCGTTTCAGGCACCGTGTCGTACAAAATGGCTGACAACCCAAAATGCATCTATTCCCAAGCTCTATACTGATCGGATCTGTGCAGGTCTCAACTGGAACACACCTCCTATTCACACTGAACCCTAAGCCTCTCTATGAAGTGCGCACATGGAGGAAGTGCACTTAAGTGCACAGGACAACAGTTCGCAATACCTTGAGAACTGGAACAGGGTGACCTGCATCGTAACGGAGACTTCGAAAATGAGAGGAACCGTCTCAGGTTTAGTAATGTCTCTGATGGAAATAACTGCAACAAGAAATGATTTTGTATTCACACGTTTACAATAAAATTTGAATTATCCTGATAAGTACACCTGAAAACAACTTCAACACAGGCAATGGAGCTAACCATTGATGCAACATTTCAGATGTTATTATTCTTTATTGATGATCAAACAAAGTCAATCTAAATGTCTTTAAGCCTGGCCTAGGCCTGTAACTTTGATCATGAAAACTGCACATTCTTTTCTGCATGAGGCCCCAGGTCTCCATGCTGCTCCACAGGAACCAGTTTCCAGTTCCAGCTCCTAGTCTGGTACTGGGAACCATGGAGCTATGGACTGACTCAGAAACTAAGACGGAAGTAGATCTGAAATAATCAGTTAATAAAATCCTGTTCCATTACATTCAGATGCAGGCTTTACCAGAAAAAATCTATAGAAATAGTTTGAATCTTAGTTGATCTAAAAAACTAAAGTTAGTTTAGATTTCATGTCTGACAGGAAGAAGAGAGTGATGTTATTGATCTGATTTGGCCTAAAACAACCTGCCAGAGATTGATAGTAACTAGTTACATTTGCTGCAGTAACTTTTAGAAAATAATTTTAATGAGTAGTTATACTTCACTTTGCTTTTTATTTCAGAAATATTCTAATGAGAGTATCACTGCTCTTCCTGAGTAAATGTTGTGGTTCCTCTACACACCATGAGGAACTGGATCTATTAGAGATCAGGTGAAAATACAGAAAAGAGTCAATATTTTAGCTGTAGAGTTATTTATCTTTTACTTCCATACATGCATTACCTGCGGTAAAGATTGTTTTCTAAGTTTTTGTTGAAATAATGTTACTTTGTAATCATGTTATTTATTTGAATTGTATTAATTTAACTTTTAAGATTTTCAAGAAGAAAAAAAAGCAATCCAGGGATTAGAGATCAGTGATGTCTTTCCGGTCGAGCGATAAAACAGAAAGAATTGTAAGACATTTATTCTCAGGAAATACATTATTAAACTTGAATATGTTATAGTTAAGTATGCTTACTATTTTAGGGAGGGAAAACATAATTTAGGTCTTTTTATAAATTAAAATCGAGGGTGACCCGGATGTAGATGTAGCTGCGCATGCGCAATGAGCTGCTGGTAGGGATCGGGTAGCATTAGCAGCGTTAGCTTAGCTTGTGTGTGGAGTCATTGTAGAGAGGCTGACAATCTGGGAGTGTTTGCAGTGAGAATGTCTTCAGTCCAGCTTCAAGGAGAGTTTATCACCGAGCAGTTAACTCCTGCTGAAGAAACATTCACGGAGTTTAAAGCGAGTTTGATCAATTCGGAGGAAAAGATGGACGATCAACATCTACTGCTGGATTTCACCAGGATCCCCCAGATCATCTTACACCGGATAGGTAGGAAACACCTGATAGAAACGATTCCCTGATGATGCACACTGTGGATTTTAGTCTCATCTGATTAGAAAACTGCTTAGAGGAGATCAACATGTTAAGCTAAAGCTAACTTCTGGTCGGCGGCCATCTTACTACGGTCAGCTCGCTCTCTTCCAGCATTGGGTTTTAATGACTGCGGTTAAGTCAGTAGTTTTCTCGGGTTAAACCTCTTCTTCGCTCCGAGTTCACTGCAATCTGAGGAAGCCGTCTCTACCATAGACATATATATAAGTAGAGACCCCGCATTGACTGCCGCGGCGCATACGTCACGGGCGCCATCTTGGGGAGGTCATCTTGCTGCCCTAACCTGCTGCTTTAAGCAGAACAGTAGAAGGATGCCTCAGCACTGCAGCGGAGTTTAGTTTAAATCAACAGACTGTTGACATCAGGGCTGGAGGGAGAACTTCATGAAGGCATCAGAGGTTTGGAAGACATTACTAAATAAACAGCAGATATACACTACACAGAATAGAAACTCCCTTTGTTGGCCCACTGTGGGGAAATAGTGGAGTTACAGCAGCAACACATTACACATCAGTTTATAAAGTTTATAAAAATAATAGAATAAGTGACAGAGTTAAAATAAATATCCAATCCAATTCTATTTGTTAACCAATTAAAAACAGCCACAGCTGAACAAAGGCCTGTAAACCCCCCTGATACCCTGCCTTCTTACATGTATTCTACTCAGACCTGTAATTCTTTGTTAACCTTCTTTAATGAAAAAATCTGCTCCATTCACCAGCATTTACATATGACCGCCTTGCCTCCAACTTTCCCTCCGCCCCTCCCCCGTAGCCAGTCATTTTCCTCCTTCCTACTGCCCACTTCTACTGAAATTTCTGACCTCATTCAAAAATCCAAGTCCTCTACCTGTTCTCTTGACCCCCTCCCCACAGCTCTGGTCAAAACCTGTCTTACCTCCCTCCTCCCCATCATTACTTCCATTATTCATTCCTCACTCTCCTCTGGTATTGTTCCTTCACTTTTCAAAACTGCATCTGTCTCCCCGATTCTGAAAAAACCTGGTTCTGATCCCGCTAACTTTAATAATCTTCGTCCCATTTCTAATCTTCCCTTTATCTCTAAAATACTTGAAAAAATTGTGCCTGCTCAACTCCACATCTTTCTTACCCTCAACAGTCTTTACGAGCCTTTCCAGTCTGGTTTTCGCCCCTCTCATAGCACTGTAACTGCCCTAATAAAAATCACAAACGATCTCCTTATAGCTGCTGACTCTGGACTCCTCTCCATCCTCATCCTTCTTGATCTCAGTGCAGCCTTTGATACCATTTCTCATCCCATTCTCCTCAATAGACTATCCTCTCTTGGCATCTCTCACATCCCTCTTGACTGGTTCCGCTCATATCTCTCCGACCGCACTCAGTTTATTCAGCTCAAATCTTTCACTTCGCACCCTTCCCCTGTCACTTCTGGCGTTCCTCAAGGCTCAGTCCTTGGCCCCCTCCTCTTCATCACTTACCTTCTTCCCCTTGGCAGTATTTTCCAGAAATTCAACATTCACTTTCACTGTTATGCGGATGACACCCAGCTTTATTTATCCAGTAAACCCACTTCCTCACTCCCCCCTTGTCCCTTACTAACTGCCTACTTGAAATTAAAGACTGGTTCACCTCAAACTTCCTTAAACTAAACAGTGATAAAACAGAACTCCTCCTCGTTGCCACTAAATCCACCCTATCAAAAATCAAAAGTTTCTCACTACCCATTGACAACTCCTTTGTCTCCCCCTCCCCTCAGGTCAAGAGTCTGGGTGTCATCCTCGACTCCTCCCTCTCCTTTCAGTCTCACATAAATACAATTACCAGGTCTGCATACTTCCACCTTCGCAACATTAACCGTCTCCGTTCCTCCCTCACCACTCATACTGCCTCTGTCCTTATCCACAGCCTCATCACCTCCCGTATTGATTATTGCAATTCTCTTCTTTTCGGCCTCCCTCATAAATCTCTCCATAAACTTCAACTTCTTCAGAACTCAGCTGCTCGTGTCATCACCAGAACCCCCTCCTTCCATCATATTTCCCCTGTTCTTCACCAACTCCATTGGCTCCCAGTTCAATTCAGAATTCAATTTAAAATCCTTCTCTATACTTTCAAAGCCATCCATAACCTTGCTCCTCCATATCTGTCAGACCTCCTTCATATTGCCACCTCCTCCCGCTCCCTTAGATCCTCCTCCTCCATCCACCTCACTGTACCCCCAGCTCGACTTGTCACCATGGGGAGCAGAGCCTTCAGCCGCTCTGCACCCCAGCTCTGGAACTCACTTCCTCCCGACCTCCGCAGTATTGACTCTCTCCCCTTATTCAAAGCCAGACTCAAAACTCATCTGTTCCAGCTCGCTTATCTGTGAATATACTGCTCTTTTCCCTATCCATGATTGTTTTTTGTTTTTATGTTCCTGTATCTGTATTTTGTGTTTTCATCTCTTTTTATTTATTTTTTGTATTATTTGTAAAGTGACCTTGAGTGTCAAGAAAGGCGCTGTTAAATAAAATGTATTATTATTATTATTATTAAAGAAGAAAAAAAAAGTAAAACACGAAACGGTATGAACAAATATAAAAACATAAAAGAAATACTGTACTGTACAGTGTTTTTTTAAATTATAAATAGATGCCTCTGAATAATGTATAATTAATATATGCCTAATTATAATGTATAATTAATATGCAGCTGTGGACATTTTTACAGTGTGTGTGTGTGTGTGTTTGTGTGTGTATATATATATATATATATATATATATTAGGGCTGCAACTAACGATTATTTTAAAAATCTATGAATCGGCCGATTATTTGTTCGATTAATCGATGAATCGGACAAAAAATATTTTTTATATTAACCTCTTTATTTCAAAATAAACATTTTAGACGGAACAAACAAGCACACAAGTACAGGTTGCTCATCAACTGTACTGGTGCAATATGAAAAATAAATGTTTGTGTTAAAACTACGCAAACTTACATGAGAAATGTAGCTGTACATCCACAAAATATAGGGTACTTTGTTTCATAAAGCGCAAAAAAAGGCATTTTTGTTTTTAAAGCCCCTAAGGGGTTCAAACAATAGGTCCCCCCATTTCATCAAATGAGTTTTTTTTAGACTAGAAGAGTTCTGCCTTTTAAGACAGGAAAGTATAGCAGTTAAAGTTGCTACTTGAGAAAATACTTAACCATAGAGATACAAATAGCCCTGTGATTCAAATTATAAATTGTATTTGGAATAAAAATGAGAGAACTAGGGGTGTTCAAAAACACATCCAAAGACAGATATTTACATGGGAATGTGGCATATAATTAATTGACATATTACTGATCTTGCTGGATTTTATTCTGCTTTACTTCCATAAATTGCAGGATCTTTCTTTACTTTATCTTTGCCAGAAGATTTAAAAGCCTTGCCCTCATAATTTGCAAGTTAATTTATTTATAAAGAAAATATAAACGCTGCTTAAGCTAATTCAAATGAAATTAAAAGTAAATAAGTAGCCAACCTTATCACTGCCTGTAGCCTACTAAAAAGGTAAGGAAAGCATCAGATGAGCTACCTGAGAAACTAACGTAACGTTTCCCCACTTTAAAACCAAACAAACATGGCCGCTCACCCTGCTGATCAGCTCTCTTCACTGCCATTGAAGGCTCCAACATGTTTTCTTTTCAGGTGCTGCGTCATAACAGTGGTGCTTCCGTGTTATGTTCATTTGTTTTTACCAAAGTTGCATGTTACGACTTTTTTCACTTTACAAAGCGCAGGCTGTTTTAATTATTGTGATCAATTTGCGCCGTCAATCCCGGCGCATGCGCGCTTCATTTGCAGTCTGGACGCTGAGGGTAAACATCCTGCGGCTCTGACTGCAGCGCTGAGAGGGATTCCTGTGGGAGAACGGGGTTGGGATGGGGGAGGCGCCCCACGGCAGAGTAGGAACGATACATGCTTTCACGTAAGAGTCTCCAAAAGCCGCCAGTGACACCGTAAAAAGTCGCCAGATTTGTCGCTAGTCGCTTTTTTGAAAAATAGTCGCTGGAGGGGTCTGAAAAGTCGCTGAGTTGGTAATACTGCACCTGCGGCGCTGTCTTGCTCCGCCATATATTTTTTTCTTCCCCCGTTTCAGTCAAGTGGATGTGATGACGGCGGCGGCGGATGACGCATTAATCGCGCGACACAACTAATCGATGACTAAAAGTTTTAAAAGTCGATTTTTATCGATTCGTTGTTGCAGCCCTAATATATACTAGAATTTTTTTTGTGTTTTTTTTTGTTTCTTTACTAAACAGTTCAAAGGATAAATAACTGGTATAACTTTGGCTTGGATTGTTTTAAAACTTTTTGAAAACAACAATTTCCTGTGAACACAAACTTGAAAAAATCAGAGTGACAGATTTTAAATAAGGGCTTTGCCATTTTAACCAACTTACAAAAAGCTCTGAAAGGAACCTATTTTGAACGTCTCAGCTCCATTAGATAAAAGGCTGATTTATTTATTTTGTTGTTTGAAAACGGGTCAATCCTTTTTCAACAGGGTAAAAATGATTCAAAATGGCCGACCTCCTGTAGGGTTTAGACCATGGCTCCAAGAGGTTATTTTTTAGGGGCTGACAAGATACAAATGTGTAAAAAGTTTCATGATTCTTGGACTAATCATGGTTTGGGCTGGTTTTCACCAGCCAGTATTGTAAAGCAACCAAAGAGCCTCATTACTGTCAAACTTGGTAGCATTTGGATTTTATTTTGTAAAAGTTATTCCATTTCCAATTTCTTAACAAAAAAAAGATGATTCTTTTATCTCACATGTCTTATCTGTAAACGCACCAAGTTTGAAGTCAAATACACTTGGAGGAGATAAGTAAAATTCAACGTCAACAAAATTGAAAAATTACCAAAAATCAGCTTTTGACCCAAAATGGCTGACTTCCTGTAGGTTTTAGAGCCTACCTCCAAGAGACGTTTTTCATGATTCGTAGAGATCTACCTACCTGCCACAGTTAGGCCTTCACAGTGCTGTCGCTGCTCGGGCCTAATAAGACGAAATGCTACCCAGAGTTTCTATCTTAATATATATTTTCAACTCTTGCTTCAGGGTCTGAGTTGACTTGCTGTCTGCTGATCCCGGTCTTCTGTCTGCTTGTTAATGGCACCATCTGAAAAATTGGTCAAAAGGGTTTAATATGACTAATAAATCTACGATTGCTTAAATCTACTTTTGTGCCTCGTAGTTTAGTCTTTTTTCATATGATTTTACTATAATCAAAGACACATGTTTACTCCTGAGTAGTAACGATAAATGACTGAATTTGAAGAATGTGTTTAAATAAACAAGCAGTTTAAGTAACTTTTATGTGTAAATAAATACAAACTGAGGAAATCATATTTGTCATGTAAAACACTCAGTAGTTTTGATCCTCGGTCACCCCAGATAAATTCTATGTTCACTTCCAACCTAATATTTAGCTACAGAAACCAAGCTAGGTACTTCTCATGACGTTACACTATCAAATTGATCATCAGAATGTAGATCTACATTTAAAGATTAGTTTTCAAAGTTCTGAGGTGGTCGCCTCACATGATAGCTAAAGGTGTCCAGTAGTTCACAACAGTAGGGCTGGGTATTGTTCAAAAATTTTCGGTTCCGGTACCAATACCGATACCTTCACTTCGATACCGGTTCCTGAACGATACTTTTTTCGATACCAGTTTTATAATATCAATTGGAAGAAAAAGAAAATTACACAACATAAAAAAGTACAAATCTTGAGTTTTATTTTAAGCTCTGATTTTTCCATTTACATTTTTCCTCTTACATAAAAAAAAATAATCAGTGTCTAATATTCACTGTTACATTATGAGGACCTTTTTACTTAGCAGTTTTCCTTTAGAAAAATTACCATGTCTGACAAACAAGCCCGTTGAATGGGATCCTATTGACAGCGCACCGCTGGTATGTGGGGGTCTTAGCGGCTCCGACAGAAATATTGGAAGGCAGGATAAACTGACTGCACTGATTAAGTTTTCAGGTGGATTTTCCCACTTAAAAACATGATACAACTACTTTATTCCCACTGATCACAGCAAATATAGCTGCAAGGCAAATAAAGGATAGAGTAGCTCCGCCCAACGCGCGTCAGAGCCACTTTTCCACCGCGCAGCCAGAGCAGCAAAGCTTCTTCAGCCGCGCGTCAGAAGCTGGTACAAGCAGCAAAAAAGGAAGCAGCAGACGCGATTTTGCAGCTCCTGCTGCGTCCAGTTTGAAAGCAGCATGATTCACTCCGCTCTGGCTTTGCTCCGCCCACGGGCTGCTGAGAGGAGGATGGTTGCGCTGGCTGCGGTCCGCTCTTCTTGCAGTCAGACACCGGGAAACTTTCTGCTCTTAAATTGTTTCCGTGCACGATGTATTGCATTGTGCACTATTGGCATCAGTCTTAATAAAGTGAAGCCGCACTTTTGACCTGGGGGCATTTTAAAGGGGTTCCACGGCACTCGCAACCAGTTCACAACAGATACACATGAACCCTGGCTGTAGGCGGGACCACCTGTGTATTTTTCCTGGATGACGCAATCACGTAAAGGGTTACAGCCATTCACCGAAACTTGGTACTGAAAGTCGAGGCATGCTTGGATACTCTGTAGAACCGAAGCATTTCGGTCGGTACCATAAAAGAACCGAAGTTCGGTACCCAGCCCTAGACAACAGTCAAACTGCATTTGGGTCAAAGACGTGACGCTTGCTTTTTCTGTCCGACTGAACTTTTTACGAATTAATAAACATTAAAATGAATAAAATTATAACATGTATGTCTATCACCTCCCTTATACATATGCGCACTCTTATTTCTTTAAAAATTATTGGCTTATTGGCCATCTGAAGTGTGAAAACATCATGTGGGGCGACCGTCCGGCCTTGACTTCTGTTTGGACAACTGGTTTTAAATCAAACAAAAATAATTTAAATATAATCCTTACCCTATTTGGCATAATTTTAAACTTGTTTTCCATTGATTGACAAAGTTATGAAACATTTGTACACACATTTCAATATGTGATATGTGGTGAGAAGATGCTAGCTTGGGTTCTATAGCTAAGCATTAGCCTGTTATACTTGATTAAACTTGAAAACATCATCTGGGGCGACCGAGCATCATGTGGGGCGACCGCCACTGATTGCTTAAATGATAGAAAACACATATCATGTATTTCTAGTTTCTGTATGCAAATGTTTTCATTCATTATATGCATTTAGTTGTTTTAGATAACTTTCTACATTTCACCACATTTTTTCTATAATTCCATTCTACTTCGGAGAGGACTAAGTTTACTTCTTTTTGATTATTATGTTTTTATCAGAGAAATGTGTGAATATTAAGCATTCATTCTACTTTTTCCAATTCCTTTTCTAACTCTGTATGTTTAAATATACTTTTTTTCTAGATGGCCCCACTAACAAGCAAAGAAAAGTCTGCTCGCTATAGGCAGCGGATCAATGCAGATCCTGTAGCAAGAGCTGACTATCTTGCCAGAAAAAAAGAAAGGTAAAAATCTATAGGTAGTTACAGTACATAAAATGTAATGTTCGGCCACCAGAATCAGTGACAGTATACTAATTTCAATAGTTTATTATACAATAATTTGTTTCAGCTACCAGTGAAGAAAGCAAAAGGGCACAATCAAATACATTAACTCAGATGAACTATCAGAGAGAGAGAGGAAGAAACAGAAAGCCAAGTGGAAGGCTGCATCAAAAGGTTACAGGGAGAGGAAGAAGATAGAAAAGGCGATGCTAGAAATGACACCGCCATCCTTAGAAAACACCCCACCAGTTTTAGTTGGTATAGGGCTTTATGAACAGCAGGAGAATCCAGGGCAAATTGTGGTGAATCCCCTACCTCTAGTGGAGGAATTTAATCCACCGATGTCCTCTACACCAGAGAGAGAAAGAGAGAAAATACCTGAGAAACGAGTAATAAAGAGAAAGAGGCTGCAGGCTCAGAATCGTAAACTACGTGAGGAGAACCGAAAACTGGAAGAAAAACTAGCAGAGATGATAAAGGAAAAGGAAAAAGCCAGAAAGAGTGAGATGAGGGCTAAAGAAAGGCTACGGCTGAGTGAGAAGTTGAAAACCAAAGGAAAGAAAAAAATAGCAACACAGAGAGCGCAAGCAGTTGTTAGTTTTTTGACAAGAGATGAGAACAGTCGCCTTTTAGCCGGCAAAAAAGATACTATCACCAAAAACAAACTGAAGTATCAAAGACGTGTGCTTACAAAGCCACTCAAAGAGCTGCATACACTTTACAACAGTGAGATGGATAAGAGTCTCCATCTATCTTACAGGCAGTTCACCCGAAGACGGCCATTCTATGTAACAGAGCCAAGGGCCCAAGATAGGGAGACCTGTGCATGTATGGGGCATGAAAATATGCACCTGCTGGCCAACAAGCTCTACAGCAGAGGAGTACTACAAACAAAAAGCATCTCTGAGCTGCTGGGCATGATAGTTTGTGACATCAAAAATAAAGCTTGCATGGATCGCACATGTACCAAGTGCTGTTTTGAACAGGTAAAGTGCCTTGACACAGAGACCAGCACACAAGTCACCTGGGAGCAGTGGAAGAGGGTGACATCCACTAATGGAGAAAAAACATTTTCCAACATGATCAAACAGACCTCGACCGGAACCATAAAGGACTTGACTGAGCTTTTCCATCAAAAGCTAGAAGCCTTGGCAGTCCACCAGTTCAACTGGCTCCACCAGGCAGAGCAATTCCGCCTCCTCAAACAAAACATCACAGAGTGTGAAGCTGTGCTGCACATAGACTTTTCAGAAAACTATGCATGTAAGCTAAGCACAGAGATCCAGTCCTTTCACTTTGGCGGCAGTAGACAACAGGCCACGATTCACACAGCAGTCCTGTATACTGTCCATGGAACCAAATCCTATGCAACACTGTCTGACTGCCTTCGCCATGATGAACGGGCAGTGTGGGCAAATCTAGAGCCGATCTTGAAAGAGCTTCGGGAATCTTTCCCACAAATCACTACCCTCCATATTCTGAGTGACGGGCCTGTAACACAGTACCGAAATAAAAATAATTTTTACTTGCTCAGTACTGTGCCTTTCCTCTCAGGATTTACAAATGTGACCTGGAATTACTCTGAAAAAGCTCATGGAAAGGGGGCCCCAGATGGGATTGGTGGGGCAATAAAGAGAGAAGCGGATCTCTATGTTAACAGAGGAGGTGAGCTGCAGACACCAAAAGCTCTTTATGAGATGCTGACAAAAAGAAGCTCAAGTATCACTCTCTATTGGGTGACAAGTGAGAGCATTGAAAAATGTGACGAGTTGATTCCTGGCAATTTGGAGGCTGTAAAAGGCACCATGAAGATACACCAAGTTTTGTCATCACAGCCTGCAAAGATAACACACAGGGAAGTATCTTGCTTCTGCAAGCGCTTAGAGATGAGTCCATGCCCTTGTTACCAGCCAAAAATGGTAGACCTGAAAGCCACCATACAGCAAACCGGGAAACCTGAGGACACCTCAAGCTCTCCACCTGAGCCACCTAGGCAAGAAGAAAGTGTCCAAGATCTATGTGGAAGTTTTGTGATAGTAACCTACGACGAGCTTCCATATGTAGGTCAGGTCCTAAAGGTTGTGGATGAGGAACTCCAGATAAGCTGTATGCGACAGTCTGATGACAAGAACTTGTTCTTATGGCCAAACACTCTGGATGTTACGTTCTACTTTAGGAAAGATGTTCAGGCTGTCATTTCAGAACCCGAGCCAGCAACTTCACGCTTCTCAAAGTTGACCTGCCAAGACTGGGTAGCATTCAGAAATTGCTGGGGTTAAAGAAATGCCTACAATGTGTCTGAAGAATGCTGTTATGTTCAAGTGTTAAATTATATCGTAAAAAAATGCAAATGTATGTTTAAGTTATTAATGAAATGAAAAAGGAAAATGCTGTGCAATGTTATGTCCAAGCGTTTCATGCATTAGTATAGAAAATATTAATATGATGGTTATGTGTCAAATGAAATAGTGAGGAAACCGTTAATGTTATGAAATGTATCAAATGAAATGGATATGCTGATTCTTCATAAAATGTGTTTTAACTATCAAAATCATTGAATAGTCTTAATTTCCTGTTTTTCATCATGTGGGGCGACCACTTGTCATGTGGGGTAACCAACCATATTCAATTCTGTAGTAAATTCTAAAAATAATGTCTGTCCATTTTGGTTGAAATATAATTCATTGGTATAACATGAATAAGTGGATACTATATCTACACATTTTAAATCAGTTTTATGGATTATATGAGTAAAAAAAAAATGTAATTGCTGTATGTAGTTGACACTGCCATTATAGATAAAAATGTATTTAACATCATTTGCAATAAATGAAAGGACAAATGAGTATATCTTTCTTAAACAGTTCAATTAATTACTGATACTTCTTAAAATATAACTTATGTAAAGGAAATCTATTAATTTTAGGATAAATTACGGTCGCCCCAAATGACTTTTTTAAGGTCGTTGCCCGATTCATTTGAGTTTAAAAGCACTAAAATATCTTTGTTTGAAGTTTTCACCCACATGCATGTGTAGACTACTCCAAATGTTTAGAAAATAGCCAAATATATTATTATTTCAAGTATTTTAAAAATGGGCCTCTCAAAGGCCTTATACGTCATTGACCCATTTATCAAAAGTCTCTGGATTATGCAGTATCCTGTAGGGTTGTCAATAGTATCGATACTCAAAAACGTATCGATACTGAAATGTTGTATCCGGATACAATTTGGGCTGCAACTAACGATTATAAGTACAGGTTGCTCATTAACTGTACTGGTGCAATATGAAAAATAAATGTTTGTGTTAAAACTACGCAAACTTACATGAGAAATGTAGCTGTACATCCACAAAATATAGGGTACTTTGTTTCATAAAGCGCAAAAAAGGCATTTTTGTTTTTAAAAGCCCCTATGGGGTTCAAACAATATGTCCCCCCATTTCAACAAATGAGGTTTGTTTAGACTCGAAGAGTTCTGCCTTTTAAGACAGGAAAGTATAGCAGTTAAAGTTGCTACTTGAGAAAATACTTAACCGTAGAGATAAAAATAGCCCTGTGATTCAAATGATAAATTGTATTTGGAATAAAAATGAGAGAACTAGGGGTGCTAAAAAACATATCCTCCAAATACAGATATTTACATGGGAATGTGGCATATAATTAATTGACATATTACTGATAAATTTGAAGGATCTTCTTTACTTTATCTTTGCCAGAAGATTTAAACTTTAAAAGCCTTGCCCTCATAATTTGCAAGTTAATTTATTTGTAAAGAAAATATAAACGCTGCTTAAGCTAATTCAAATGAAATTAAAAGTAAAATAAGTAGCCAACATTATCACTGTCTGTAACCTACTAACACGGTAAGGAAAGCATCAGATGAGCTACCTGAGAAACTAACGTTACGTTTCCCCACTTTAAAATGAAACAAACATGGTCGCTCACCCTGCTGATGAGCTCTCTTCACTGCCATCGAAGGCTCCAACGTGTTTTCTTTTCAGGTGCTGCCTCATAACAGTGGTCTTTCCGTGCCATGTTTATTTGTTTTTACAAAAGTTGTATGTTACGACTTTTTTTGCTTTACAAAGCGCGGGCTGTTTTAATTGTTGTGATCAATTTGCGCCGTCAATCCCGGCGCATGCGCGCTTCATTTGCAGTCTGGACGCTGAGGGTAAACATCCTGCGGCTCTGACTGCAGCGCTGAGAAGGACTCCTGCGTGTGAACGGGGTTGGGATGGGGGAGGCGCCCCACGGCAGCAGCTGCCGCTGGAGGACAAGAGTAGGAACGATACATGCTTTCACGTAAGAGTCTCCAAAAGCCGCCAGTGACACCGTAATTAAGTCGCCAGATTTGTCGCTAGCCGTTTTTTTGAAAAACAGTCGCAGGAGGGGTCTGAAAAGTCGCTAAATATAGCGACAAAGTCGCTGAGTTGGCAGCACTGCACCTGCGGCGCTGGCTCACTCTGCCGTATTTTTTTTTCTTCCCCCGTTTCAGTCAAGTGGATGTGATGACGACGACGGCGGATGACGCATTAATCGCGCGACACAACTAATCGATGATGAAATTCGTTGCCAACGCTTTTAAAAGTCGATTTTTGTCGATTTTTATCGATTCGTTGTTGCAGCCCTAGATACAATAGTAGTTTTTAAAAGTATCGATACAGTGGCACCACCAGTGGCACCTAAACAGTTATTCATCTAAAATGCAGAGTAGAGGACAATGCACTTTCTGAACACTGTGTGATTGAATAATTCTGTGCACTTTTCAGTTTCAGACTTTTTTTTTTGTGAGAGGTGCAGCTGCTGAGAATTATTTTAGTTTCTTAAACGGTTTGGCTAGTGTCATTGTTATGTGTGCAAAGCATAGCCAAGGAAGGAACACTTAATTTTAATTTTATAAGTTTTTTATCAAGCTTGCTTAATATTGTACACAGCATACAACCTTTATTATTTATTTGTTGTATTTTATTTATTAATGAAAATATTTCTGTAGAATTTCTGAGTCTTTGTTTTTATCCTTGTGGTATCGAAAATGGTATCGAGTATTGAATATTTTCCTTAGCATCGGTATCGAGTTGAAAAGTTTAGTATCATGACAACCCTAGCATCCTGTCCCTGTCATGATTTTAAATGAAAAGTCCCAAAATTGTCCTTTTTTGATGGTCGCCCCTAATAATATCTCATCAAATGATCGTGTATAGACATTTGTTTTGATGTTATGATAGAAACAGACGTACATTAGCTTATTTTGCCAATGAATGTAAAACCAGATGGAATTTATTCCAAGAAGGTTAAGAGAGATATTTGGTTTGAATAAGTTGGTTTAGTTATTTTAAACTGGTTGTCTAAATCGAAAGTCAAGGATAGATGGTCATCCCACAGGATGTTCTAACACTTCAGATGGCAGTAAAACATCAATAATTGAAATGTTTGGAAAACTAAGGTTTGGTTTGTGTGCTGTGTTGGTTTTTCCAGACCGCCTTCAGGATTATGTTGGAAAAGAGGAGGATTTCTCTGACCAGCAGCTCTGTGGACAGGAGAGGAATTCCAGTTTGGACCAAGAGGAACCAGAAGCTCTGCAGATAAAAGAAGAGCAGCAAGAACCAGAACATCCCTGGACTAAAGAGGAAACCATGGAGCTCCTCATAATTCAGCATGAAGAGCAGCTTGTTCGGAAGCAGGAGACCGAAGACCGAATGGAGGAACCTTTCCAAGGTTTGACATTTGGAGAAATCTTTCCAAAAAAAGAACATTTAATGGATCACATAAGCACTCACTCAGGTGAGAAGATTAATCAATGTCTGTCCTGTTGAAAAAGCTTCTCTCAGAAATTAAATCTTGTTACACACATCAGACTTCATACAGGTGAGAAACTATTTCCCTGTACTATTTGTTAACAAAAGGTTTACTGTAGAAAGTAATTTGACTAAACACACAAGAGATCATACTGGTGAGAAGCTGTTTGAATGTTTGTCTTTGGGACAAACCTTTATCTTAAAATCTGGCCCTAATGAACACATGAGAATTCACAGCGATGAGAAGCCTTTCTCCAGTTCTATTTGTAGCAAACAGTTTACTCTAAAAGGTAAGTTAATATAATATGGCGATATCAAGAAGCTCACCGCGCTACAAAACCAGCCACCGCCATCACCGCATCTTGGGACAACAGTTGAGAAGGAAACAATGGCAGCTGCACTGATATCAAAACCAAATGTTACTTCGCTCCTTTGGGAGCATTTTGGTTTTCAGTCAAAGGAAAATGGGGAGCCAGACAATTTAAATAGAGCAATTTGTAAAATCTGCAGCAAAACGGTTCAAGTAAAACCTGGAAACACAACGAATTTAAGGGCTCATCTAGCTAGCTACCACCCAGCTGTTATGGAGCGGCTACCGCCGCCTCCTGCCACACAGAGTCGTGGGGCGGCTCATGTCGGTGCCAGCCGACAGCTTGGAGTCGGCGAAGCCTTTGCTCGAGACGCTAAGTACAGCAGAGACAGTGACTGACATAAACAGCCGCTGTTACACGGTACCGGGTTGAAGAAATGCTGCCATTTTCCACTGTGGAGAAACCTGCATTCCGGTCGCTCCTCCGAGCGCACCGTCCCAGAGGGTTTTCAGTTTCGCTGGAAATGTTGTCACCCCTCTCAGATCCTCTCAAACAGCATCAGGTTAACATGCTGGTTTTCCTTTAATGTCGCATATTGCGATATTTAGCCTCCTTGAATAATCGCAGGGGGAATTCCTCCACCGCGACAGCCCTACTGAACACATGAGAATTCATACTGGTGAGAAGCCTTTCATATGCCTGTCCTGTGGAAAAAAGCTTCACTCAGAAATGCAATCTTAATACACACAACAAAATTCATTCCCCATGATCCTCTCTGCTGTTTTCACCTTCTTCCAGTCTGAGGCGCTGTAGCCTCCACAGCACACAGTGAGACAGCTGGTCAGAACGCTCTCTATGCTGCTTCTGTAGAAGGTGGGGAGGATGGGTGGGGGCAGGTGGGCTCTCCTCATCCTCTGCAGGAAGAAAATGCGCTTCTGTGCCCTTTTGACCAGTGAGGAGGTGTTTACATTCCAGGTGAGGGTGTCTGTGATGTGCATCCCCAGGAATTTGGTGCTGTTGACCACCTCTACAGCTGAGCTGTTGATGAGCAGTGGAGCGCGGTTTGGACGGTTCTTCCTGAAGTCAAAGATGACCTCCTTGGTCTTCTCCACGTTCAGGATCAGGCTGTTATCTTTGCACCAGTCCACAAGCTGCTCCACCTCCTCTCTGTAGTCCAGGTCGTTGTCGTCTCTGATGAGGCCCACCACCGGGGTGTCGTCTGCAAACTTCACCATGTGATTGGTGGTGAACCTGGGGACGCAGTCATGTGTCAGCAGGGTGCTCGGGACGCAGCCCTGAGGGGAGCCTGTGCTTAGACTGATGACATCAGAGGTGTTCTGTCCGACCCGGGCTGACTGAGGTCTGTTGGTGAGGAAGTCTAGCAGCCAATAGCAGACCATTTGCCCATAAACCGCAATAGAAATGCAGCAGGTGCTGTGCTGACTGAATGGCACCTTGTGGCAGCTGCAGTGGCATGCAGCTGCCACAGGTTCCAGAGGACCTGCCATTAGTTATGGCAGCAGGACTGCTGGCATTGTAACTTTGGGTGTGATAGATTAACTGGTTGTTGCAGCTGGAAACCGCTGATGTTTCTTAAAGACAGGTGGCTGCATCCATGCCACCACCTGTACTTACAATGTAATGAACCCGTTTACAGAATATCACAAATCCAAGCTCCCTGATATATTTCTGTGTCGACTGAGGATGAATGTGTTTGAATCACTAACTTGGATCTCATGTTGGGAAGGTTAATGCTGATCAGACCCAGATCAGCGAGCGACACAGAAATCACCTTAACATTACACAGGGATTAAAATATTTCCGGCTCGAAGCAATTTCTCGTCGGTAAAAAAACAATCACTCAAAAATAAATTGACGGTAAAAAAAAAAAAAAAGGAAATTGAAATCCCTCTTGCACTTGTCAGCCAATGGTAACAAAGGAATGTCCTGAAGCCAACAGTATTAGCCAATGAAAAGAAGAAGGGGGAGGGTCTTAGGAAAGCATGTACCTCCTCCTCTCGTTTCTTGCTCAAGTCGCCAGATAAATAGCGTTTTAATGTTCTCTAAATGCCAGACTGAATTTCATCTACCTATTAACCAGTTAAGGACAACGCTTAGCAGCAAAACTGGGTATCAAAAGAAATTTGGTTTACGCAGGTGGTAGATATAGATGCACTTTTGCCATCTTCTGGCCATTTTTTGGTATTGGATTTTTAAAAGTCAACTTTACTCTTCAATCAGTCAAGCAATCTCTTATCCCATGCCCGCACACACCCCTGGCATGGCTTGAAAATAAACGCACACATATATATTAGGGATCGAACGGTTTATGAAAACCGTCTGAACCGTTCGCTTCGACTGTCTCGGTTCGGTTCGCGTGTGTTGCGTTCGGTTCATGTGCTGCTCCTTTATCCCATAGGTGAAGCGTTTACACTCCAGAGCAGAAGGTGGCGGTACTGCGCCCAAAGCCAACCACCAGTAGTAAACAAGAAAAAGAAGCAAAGCAGCGTAGCCGGGTGTAGCAGAAAAAAATCAGTTGTTGTGGAGAATTGTGTGGGTATGGCGAGTGGGAAAGAACAGGAGTTGGAAGTAGGGTGGCCAGATGTCCAGCTTTAGGGCAGACAGTCCGGATTTTCATTGCACTGTCCGGCGTCCGGCACTGCATCCAGCCTGACGTGTATTTGTCCTCCTTTACCCCCAGATTCCACATACTCTGTCAGCTCTCCGCCCCGCCCCGCTCACCCACCTGAGAGCTGTTCCACATCCTTCGCTACTCCTCCACTTGTCACCGTCCACGTACGTCTTCTCCGTCCTTCACCGTCAAAATACGGAGCTGAGCTATTTTTTGCTCCGCTCCGGTCCGTCCAGATCAAGACCCGCAATTGCAATCGCACCAAACAGAAAAAAGAATGTAGAGAAGACCCGGTTTGTCAAATTAAATTATAGTAAAAACAGATCGGTAACTAGAAATTAGAGCATAGTTCGTATATATTCCCAAAAACTAAGAGCAATTAATTAAATAATTGGATGCAGACTATTGGTGCTTCAACAGACCAGGAAGAAGTTGTGAGATTCTAGAGCGCATCTCACAACTTTAAAAGAAAATTCTTACTACAGGAATGGATGAAGAGATGATGAGTATGGAAACAGAGAACAAACAGAGTTCATACAAACTATGTATGATCCTAGTTATTCCTGTTACAAAAATCCACAACAGAAAGAAAATATTTGGGCAGAAACTGAACATCTGCTGGATGATGATGGGGATTTTTTTAAATATGTCATATTAAATTAAACGTTCACAGGGTTTACACAGGAATGAGGAACTCTAATTAATGCTCTTTTAATGCTATTAGAAAAAATTTTAATGCCATCAACAAGTATCATGTACACAAGTTATTAGTTTACATGAAAGAAGGAGCTGTAAGCACAGTTCCATGACTCAAGTTTGTATTTATATATATATATATATATATATATATTAGGGCTGGACGATAATTCAATAACGATATATATCGATCGATAGACGTGTGGCGCAATAGAAAAAAAGAGAGTCGATAAAAGTTCGATGAAAAAGAAACGCAGTTTTCCTTCCTTCTCATTGTAGCCTATCATGAATGTTTATGCTAGTCACTACTTCCTCCAAACCAATCACAATTGCGGACCCAGGCACGCTGTCACAAAGCGCCGCCCTCTTAAACCACAACACAGAGCACATGAAGATGTCGCAGCAAGGAGAGGTGGAGGAAATTGTTCCAAAGAAGGGTTTTTGTAGTTCGCTAGTTTGGCAGTATTTCGGTCATGGCAAGTCGGACAAAAAACAAACCACAGTCATCTGTAAAATGTGTAGGGAACCAGTGAAAACAAAGTCTGATAACACAACCAACTTTTTTTTATCATCTCAGCCGCTCACCCCCGCAGGAGTACGAGCTGTGTAGGCCCCGGCGCGACTCTCCTCCGAGGAATCTTCGGGAAAATATTTAACCTCCTGACTACCAGTAGTTCAAATTTGTCCTCTGCAGAGGACATTTGTAAACTTGAATATCTCCCACCCACTGCATACTACTGAATTAATTCCTTTTGGTATCTACAGAGGACATTTAGGGCTTTTCAATGATACCAAATGTGAGGGGGTGGGGCTTTTATACCTTTCTTTACCTCATTCAGAAAATGGCAGCCATCAGTACAAGCAGGTTTTATGGGAAGAGAAAAAGTAAGTGCCTAATACTTTTTATTGTGCAAATTTTGGTTTAAATTTTTTTTGGCATATTCTAAATAAGTCTCTTAGCAACACATTGAAACATTTTATAAAGTGTTTTCACTGTATTTTATAGCAGTATTTAAAAGTTGAAAAATTGTCCTCTACAGTGGACATTTGTATTTACTTCCTCTGTTTTGTTCTGTTTTTTTTCTGTTGATTTTTTAAATGACAAGAACGGGAGTCGTTCTCAGATGCAGAGAGCATTTTACTGTGGATTATTGATGGAGACTCAAATATAGAGTTGTCTGATAAAGAAAGTGAAGATGCATTGTTTCAGGCAGAAGAAGAGGAAGTTAATTCAGAGAGCTCCGAAACAGGGAAATTATGCATTGATGAAAAAATGGTTCCATTTACTGGTCGATGTCCAGTGCGCCATTACATACCTGACAAACCACATCCAACTGGATTGAAGGTGTTTGTCTTTGCTGCACCAACTGGTCTGGTCTTGGACTTTGTAGTTTACCAAGGTAAAACTACCTTCCAAGTTACGGGAGTAAATGGCATCTGAGAACAAGCTGTTCTTCATTTGGCAGAGTTTGTTCCTTGAGGAACTCACCTGTTCTATGATAGATTCTTTACAACAATCAATCTCCCTGATACTCTCACAACAAAAGGGTTAACAGGAACTGGAACACTCATGAGTAACACAGTTTCAAAGGATTGTAAGATCATAGAGGATAAGAGCTTAAAAAAGAAGGGAAGAGGTGAATCTGAGATGGTTGTCAGACGAAACCCTCCTGAAGTTGTTGTCATAAAATGGTTGGACAACAAGCCAGTTGTCATGGCATCCTCTGCCTATGGCATTGAACCTCAGGACACAGGCAGAAGATGGTCCAAGAAAGATAAGATTTGTCCAGGTGTCAAGGCCACTGGCAATTGCTGAGTACAACACCAACATGGGTGTCGTGGATTTGGTTGATCGAATGTTGAGTTTCTACAGAATGGCTTCTCGCACTTGGAAATGGACAGTGCGTCCACTGTTTTTTACCTGGCAATCACCAACTCATGGCTTCAGTATAAGAGTGACTGCCAGTTTTTGGGGAAGAAACCACTGAAGTTGCTCAACTTCAAACTGCTCCTTGGTGAGGAGTTCATTACTCAGGCCCAAGCAGGAATCGGAAGTGACAGTTAAAATGACTTCACTCCTCCACGTCAAAAGTGGAAACCACAGCCAAATGCAGCTCTGAGACACTACGGTGCCATCCATCTTCCAGAGATGGTGAACGAAACACATGCATCAAGGTGTCGAAGATCTGGCTGCACAAGCAAAACATATATGATGTGCACAAAGTGCAATGTGTTCCTTTGCGTTTCCAAGAAGGGGAATTGTTTTTGAAGTATCATAGCAATTAAGCACATAAAAGAGAAACAACTGTGATGATGGACAGTGTTGTCAATGAAAAATTCATTCTTATATTGATGATTGGTTATTTTCTTTGGGACTAACTGGTTGCCATCAAGGTTCAATTTCGAATGTATGGCGTTCTGATGTCCACTGTAGAGGACGCATAATATTTCAAAAATAAAAACTTATTTTCACAAAAAAATGTTTTCAGTATTCTAATTACCTTACAAACATTGTGGAATAAAAAAATGGTGATTGGACAATATTTTTTTTCCTGGTAGTCAGGAGGATATATATATATTCAGTTCTGGGCAGTTTCCCACGTAGTTCTAACAATTGAGATAAAAATGCTGAGGGGCCAGCAACTTCAAAGTAATAACTCAGGTTAAAGCAGGAAACGGGGGCGGCGGCGGTGGGGGGGCATTCATTTATTTGTTATATTTATTTTGGTCATTTTTCTGGTCCCTTTAGTTTATTCTTTGTCAGTATTTAATAACATAACTCAGGTCTCTGAAGTTATTTTTCTTTAAAACAATTCTGAAAAAGTTGGTTAAATAAAGATTTAATTGGAAGTCTGTGTTTGTGTTTTTTATTAAAATTAAATCATTTAGCAATATTATAAAAAGTCCAGGCAGAGCTGCACATAAAATATGGTTTCAAATCTTTTCAATAATTATCGATATTGATCAATATGCATTTTTTTTTATTGATAAGCTTTTTTTCTATATTGCCCAGCCCTAATATACAGTGGGGCAAAAAAGTATTTAGTCAGCCACCAATAGTGCAAGTTCTCCCACTCAAAAAGATGAGAGAGGCCGTTAATTTTCATCATAGACATACCTCAACTATGAGAGACAAAATTAGAAAAAAAAAATCTAGAAAATCACATTGTGATTTTTAAAGAATGTATTTGCAAAATATGGTGGGAAATAAGTATTTGGTCAGTTACAAACAAGCAAGATTTCTGGCTCTCACAGACCTGTAACTTCTTCTGTAAGAGGCTCCTCTGTCCTCCACTCGTAACCTTCATTAATGGCACCTGTTTGCATCTGTTATCGGTATAAAAGAAACCTGTCCACAACCTCAAACAGTCACACTCTAAACTCCACCATGGCCAAAACTAGAGAGCTGTCAAAGGACACCCGAAACAAAATTATAGACCTGCACCAGGCTGGGAAGTCTGAATCTGCAATAGGTAAACAGCTTGGTGTGAAGAAATCAACTGTGGGATCAATTATTAGAAAATGGAAAACATACAAGACCACTGATAATCTTCCTCGATCTGGGGCTCCACGCAAGATCTCACCCCGTGGGGTCAAAATGATCACAAGAACGGTGAGTAAAAATCCCAGAACCCCACGGGGGGACCTAGTGAATGACCTGCAGAGAGCTGGGACCAAAGTAACAAAGGCTACCATCAGTAACACACTACGCCGCCAGGGACTCAAATCCTGCAGTTCCAGACGTGTCCCCCTGCTTAAGCCAGTACATGTCAAGGCCCGTCTCAAGTTTGCTAGAGAGCATTTGGATGATCCGGACGATGACTGGGAGAATATCATATGGTCAGATGAAACCAAAATAGAACTTTTTGGTAAAAACTCTACTCGTCATGTTTGGAGGAGAGAGAATGCTGAGTTGCATCCAAAGAACACCATACCTAAAGTGAAGCATGGGGTTGGAAACATCATGCTTTGGGGCTGTTTTTCTGCTAAGGGACCAGGACGACTGATCCGTGTGAAGGAAAGAATGAATGAAATCGTCAAATTTTGAGTGAAAACCTCCTTCCATCAGCAAGGGCATTGAAGATGAAACGTGGCTGGGTCTTTCAGCATGACAATGGTCCGAAACACAACGGGTAACGAAGGAGTGGCTTCGTAAGAAGCATTTCAAGGTCCTGGAGTGGCCTAGCCAGTCTCCAGATCTCAACCCCATAGAAAATCTTTGGAGGGAGTTGGAAGTCTGTGTTGCCCAGCGACAGCCCCAGAACATCACTGCTCTAGAGAAGATCTGCATGGAGGAATGGGCCAAAATACCAGCAACAGTGTGTGAAAACCTTGTGAAGACTTACAGAAAACATTTGATCTCTGTCATTGCCAACAAAGGGTATATAACAAAGTATTGAGATGAACTTTTGTTATTGACCAAATACTTATTTTCCACCATATTTTGCAAATAAATTCTTTAAAAATCAGACAATGTGATTTTCTGGATTTTTTTTCTCATTTTGTCTCTCATAGTTGAGGTATATCTATGATGAAAATTACCAGCCTCTCCAATTTGTTTGAGTGGGAGAACTTGCACTATTGGTGGCTGACTAAATACTTTTTTGCCCCACTGTATATATAGATATATATCTATATATATATATAGATATCAGGGGCGGATTTACCATTAGGCAAAACTAGGCAGTTGCCTAGGGCCCTGAGTTCCTGGGGGGCCCCCTAAAACTCGTTTTACATGTATGGTTAATATAGCTATTACTTATTTGTGCACATTAATTATGTGTTAAGTTTAAACACCAAACACCTTATTCAACCTGCACAAAAGAAAGACACAGAGAATTGAGTATAATTCACTCGCAAGGAGAGGGGATAAGAAACTGCATTCAGTTACAATCTCCAACCCACTCTGAAGCAGTCTCTGCTCTCCAAGCTTTTTATTAAGGAACGCCCTGGTTACAATGTGGTTCCGACTGCTAAAAGGGAGGGGGGAAAACCCAGTCGGTACCAGAATTTCTGTATAACATCATACAACATCATAAGATAAGGAGAGCTTCCACTCCTTATCTGATGCTAGTGTGTACAGCTCTCCGTGTTCCCAGCCTTGACTCGGCTATGACCTTCAGCATTCTCCTGGACAGACTAATAGCAAGCATTAGTACACATCAAGCAAGTAAAATAATTCAACACTCTGTGTAATATAAGTAAGATAGGTATTAACAAAATGTGTAAGTATAATATGATTAAAGTAGAATAACTTGTACAATTAACAATTAATCCAACATTTCCCTCCTGTTTATTCACTTTAAGCTATTTATTTTATCATTCAGTAGTTACTTCTTTTCAGATTTTCAACTATGAAATCATTTTTAGCTATAAAGGGTACACTCAGAGGTACTTTAAACTGATGGGTTATTGTTGTTGTCATTGGGATTAGGATAAAAGTCAGGAAAGTGTAAAGAGATTTCATCCTCTTCGCTGTCTTCATCATCCGATGGGTATTTTTCAGTGGGCATGAGGGCATACATTTCTGCTTTCATGGGTTGTATTGCTGTGGTAATTAGTCTATTTAGCAGCGCTCTAATACATGGAATACAACAACATCCACATAAGGTCAAGATGGCGGCAAATACAGCTACAGACATTAAAATAGAAAGCACCAATTGTTTGTATTTACCAAAAATGTCTCCAAATCCATCCCACATTTTTGTGTCAACTCCAGAATGGTCTTTCATTTTGCTGCTAACAACATGTCAACAGCAATACGGTTCTGGTAAGCCATCAGAGAGGTAGCTGACAATTGCTCATGGACTGCGGAGAAGCCTTGTTCTGTTCCTTTGGACGTTATAGTGGATGTAATTTATTCTGTCTACATTTTTGTTTATAGTACACCAACAGCATAAGAAAGATTCAAATCCTGCAGAAACTTGATTCGCTAGTTCATACTCATCTGGAACACCTCTGGGTACCCCAATGCTGTCAATATAAGTAGGGTCATCTCCACTCCATGCATTTTCAGATGCCCTCTTCCTTCTAGTATGCCATGAGTGAGGTAAAATGCTGTTTGCAGTCATTAACAATTCATCCGTTGTGAGTGATGTAACAGAAACAGGTAAAATCAAGGTGACCGCAGCACATAATCCAGTGGTGTTGCATGGAAGTCTGTCAAACAATTTGTCATCTCCACACCACCACCAGATGTCACTGCGGGATTGAGGTTTAAAAAAGATGGATACCAGTAAAATGTTTGCACATTGTGTTTCATTTAGTGTGCCCAGCTTTGGGCCCACTCCGGTCCTATTTACACAGGTGAAATTTGCCACAGCTACTTTTTTCAAAAAGATTGTTTTTTTTCTTCTCAGCTGTGGTCAGGGGATAGATCTTATCCCAATAGGTGCAATTATCAGTTGGGACTGTATAATGTATTATATTTAGAAGACATTGGGGAGTTATGGTGGCAGGAACCACGCGTAACAGAGGTCTGGCTTCCATACACACAAGACAATCAGTGGACACTGTTTTAGCTGCTTGTTCTGCCATTAAAAGCCAGTTGTTTGTTTGTCCAGAGATTCCAGTGGTGACTTGAAACAATTCATCTGTTTTAAGTGGACCATTAATATTTTGAATTTTTATCTGTTCACCTTGGGCAGAAGTAAGAATCCCTTGTATCTCATTTTCTTGTGTAACATTTGCGGGGCACAAATACAATGTCCAACATGGATCGGTTCCAGTAGACCGTGCACATATAAATGAGGAGGAACAGCCTTCCTTCTCAAGGGGTTCTGCTGTGGAGTTTATTGTCATAGTGAAAACTTTGGAGGCATGGTTAACAGTGAACCCTGATATTCTACTCATCCATTTCTTAGCTAAAGGTGTCCATCCATACGATCCCTTTTTCCACTGTCCAGTGGTTCTAAACACGTCTCCCCAACCATTATGAGTTCTCTGAACTACATGAGGAAATAGGTAGAAATCATAACCTCGCCAATTTCCCGGGTCATGTTTAAATCTTTGCGAGAATGTTTGAAAAGGAATAGTCACCAAACTGATTACTCTAGTAGAGTTATAGCAGAGATAGACGTCCCTTTTACAAATAGCTGGATCATGGGGGCAACAAGAATCCTTGCCCTGAGTGAGAGCTAAAGACAAAACTAATATGAATAATTGCAACATTATCTAGGTTCAAACTTCAAAAAGTTTTTTATGGGTAATCTTTTACACAATGGTCTACTTCCTATGACCTTCTCGGCAGAGTTGTTGAACCTTCACCAGTTTGAGACGGTTGTATACTAAAAAAACAACCCCCTTTGTACGATGGACTTCCTCTGAAGGTCGGTGAAGGAGACCAAATGTGTATTCTATAACAGGTACCACAGTAGAATTACTAGAGTGCTAAGCAGTACGGTAAGGTTCCAGAGAATAATTAAGAAAGTGATTTTACTCATTACTCATCTGATCTATCACTTTCTTGTAGTGCGATAAGTGGATCCATGTGCTTCTTTCAGCTATTTTTAATGCAGTTGGAGTGGTCAACAAAACCTGATAAGGTCCTTCCCACTTAGGTGAATACCAATGTTTCTTCTTTATGCTCTTTATGAGGACCCAATCACCTGGTTCAACTAATTGGTTTTCCTGTGGAGACACAGAGGGTGGGACACTGTCAGTTTGGTTCAGTTGTTGCTTTTGTTGCTCCAGCATCTTTCTCATGTAGTCTGCTAGAGTACTTTCATCATCTGTTTCCCAGCTATTATTAAAATAGGGAAGTCTATATGGTCTGCCAAATATTGTTTCATAAGGGGTCAACCCGGTCGTACTGGTAATATTTATGTGTAGTTTAACTAAGTCCAAAAATTGAGTCCATGATCTTCCTGTTTCTTCCATACATTTCCTAAGTGGATTTTTAACGAATCCGTTCGTTCTTTCCACCAGGCCTGCGCTTTGTGGATGGTAAGCACAGTGGTTTTTTAAATCTATATGAAAGGCTTGTCCTATTTTGGTTATTATCTGATTTACAAAATGTGTGCCATTATCACTATAAATTTTCTCTGGAATCCCATAACGAGGGATTATGTCTTTACATAATGCTTTTGCTACTGTTAGTGTATCTGGATGTTTTGTAGGAAACAGTTCTACCCATTTAGAAAACGAGTCTACTATTACTAAACAGAACTTTTTTACCTTCACAAGGGCTTAGTTCTATAAAATCCATATGTGTATGTTGAAAGGGGTAGTTTGGTTTTGGGAATTGTCCTCTTTTAGGCCTCAGGTTCCCCTGAGCATTGTGCTTTGCACATATCAAGCATGCTCTACAAAATTTTTTTGAATAAGCATTAAAACCATAAGTTGTATATGTTTGGTTTACCAATCCTACCATCCCTCCGGTTGACACATGGGTTTTACCATGGGACAATATAGCTGCCCATTTGTATAAGTTTTTTGGAAGGATTGGTTTATTTTCTGGTCAGATGTAAATCCCTTCTTTTAATTGTGCTCCTTTTCTTTTCCATTGTTCTTGTTCTTGTTTAGGAGCTTGTTGCTGCATGTCTTGTAATATGTCGTCTTTTAGTGAATTATCTGTTAGTGTCAATACTGTTATTTCTTTTAAAGAAGCTTCTTTTGCTTTTTTATCTGCAAAGGAATTTCCTTTTGAAACAGCAGCTGTTCCCGATGTGTGGGCCGCACATTTGCATATTGCCAGCTGCTTTGGCAGCTGTACTGCTTGTAAAAGTTCTTTAAGTAAATTGGCATGAGTCACTGGTTTCCCGGTTGATGTTATCATGCCTCTGTTTTTCCAGTGTTGTGCAAACGTATGTGTTGTAGCATAAGCATATTGACTATCTGTCCAGATAGTTACCTTTTTGTCTTTCATAAGTTTGCATGCTTCAGTGAGAGCAATCAGTTCTGCTGCTAGTGCTGAGTAATGCTGTGGTAAAGCCTCCGCCTTTAGCACAGTGGTATGCGTCACCACAGCATAACCAGTTCTTGTTTTCCCTTTTTCATCGGATCCATCAACAAATAATGTTTCTCCTTCTGACAAAGGAGTGTCTTTTAGATCTGGCCTGCTTTTAGCAGTTTGTTCAGCCAGAGCCTCACAATCATGAAATTCCCCATCATCTGGTGTGGGGATAAGTGTTGCTGGGTTCAGCACCGTGCAGCGTTCTATTTTTAGATGCGGCTGTGACAGGAGTATAGACATGCATGAGAGATGTCTGGCTTGGGATAGAAAAGTCATTTTTGTTTGTAAAAATAGAGCAGACACCGAGTGGGGAACCTTTAATGTCAGTGGATGGAATAATACTATGTCAGCACTGGATGTTACTGCTAATGAAGCAGCTATCACTGCTCGCACACAGTGTGGAAGTGCATATGTTACAGCATCTAATTTAGTAGAGTAGTATGCTACAGGTCTTAATTTGTTCCCATGCATTTGAGTTAAGACCGAGGTCATAAAATGACCTTTGCAGTCCACCATTTGTACAAATTCTTTGTAATAGTCTGGGAGGACTAACGTGCAACTGCTCACCATAGCCTGCTTAATGTTGCAGAAGGCGGCTGCTGCTTCAGGTGTCCAATTTAGGTTGTCTGACATTTTCAGTTCTTCCTTATAGATAAGGAAGTTTAACGGTGCAGTTATTTCTGCATAATTTGGTACCCAGCTTCTGCAATAATTAGTTAATCCTAAGAAGGACATCATTTGTTTCTTTGTAAGTGGCTTAGGCGCCTGCAGTATTGCTACTTTTCTTTCTTCCATAATGGTTCTGCCCCCAGCACTTAATTGATGTCCTAAGTATTTTACACGTTCTTGGCAAAATTGCAGCTTGTTTTTGCTAACTTTGTTGCCTTCTTCTGCCAAATGTTTAAGTAATGCGATCGTATCAATTTCACAATCGTCTTTAGTCTCAGATGCTATCAAAATGTCATCAACATATGTTAATAGTTGGCTTTGTCTAGGTGGTTCAAAGGAGGACAAGCTGGAAGAGATCACTTGGGAATATATTGTAGGACTTTCACAATACCCCTGAGGTAAACGCGTATATGTATATCGTTTCCATTTAAAGGTGAAAGCAAACCAGTACTGACTGTCTTTATGTACTGGAACAGAGAAAAAAGCATTGCTAATGTCCACTACTGTGAAGTATTTAGCTTGAGGATTTAGGGAATTCAATAATGTGTGAGGATCTGCCACACATGGTGATCTCTGTATTACTGCATTATTTACTGCTTGTAAGTCCTGAACCATTCTCCATCCTGTTGATGGGGTGCCTTTTTAACAGGAAATATTGGTGTGTTACAGGGAGAATCTGCACATTCCACCAACACTCCTGCTTTCTTTAAATCTTCAATGACTGGCTCTATGCCAGCTACAGCATCTGGTTTTAGTGGATACTGTCTTACTCTAGGACGGTGTTCTGTTTTAGGTCTTATTTTCACTGGTAATGCTTTTTTAACTAAGCCCACATCTGTAGGTCCTAGAGACCACAATTTAGCTGGAACCTGCTTCAGCAGTGTTTCCTCTGCTTCTGTGAAATATATCTGTCACTGTTGTTCTTCATCTGAGTGGACTCCCGCCTGGACGGTTACTGTCCAGAACAAAGCTTTCTTTGTTAGTTCTGTCGATGCACTGTACCAGGTATTTACTGAAGTTGCTACCCAGTCACGTGCTATTTCTCCCCTTTCTACTAATCTCCCCATATCCTGCCATTTTTCTGCCTTACTTTTGCATAAGGAGATGTGAGGCTTCCAGTGCTGGTGGAACAGAGGAAGCAAGGATTCTGGTAGAATGACAGCTGTTGCTGAGCTGGATTCCACGTCTGAATACATATAAGATACTGTTATTTTCGCAGGAGTCACTTTATCCAATTGTTGTTTAAATGTAGTATCAGAGTGATTGGCGTACCACATGGTGACATGCAGGTCATCGGGTGGCATTTGATCTTGCACATTTCTTACTGCCTGTTTTCCTTCATCCACAAGGTAAGCTCCTGTGGAGGTCGGAGGTTTATTTGGAATGTCCAGTGTGTAATAATATTTTGGGTTTCCTGTTCCTTGGAGAAAAAATACCTCTTCCGGTTTTTGTCTTATTATTTTCAATCCATTTGGAGTTGGCATTATTGCCAGGGAAAGTGCTACTAAACCATCCCTTCCCAGTAAATTCACCGGACATTCAGGCAACAACAGAAGTGGCAGTTGGCAAGATTTTCCTTCAGGATCTCTAAGCCATAAGGGTGCGGTTTCTGGTACTCTTTTTGTGACTCCTTGGGCTGCGCGCACTATTGCATATTTTGAACTTAGATGTGAGTGGGGTATGGGTTCTTTCATTGTAGTTCTGCAGGCTCCTGTATCACACAAAAATTTAACAGGAGTGCCCTGGACCATTAGGACTATTTCAGGTCTATATTTTTCTTCAAAAAACAAATCTAGGTTTAAGACATCCATATTTTCATCCTCCATTTCTTTAATAGAGAATGGCTGCTTATCTAGTCATTCTGAGCTTCCTGCATTTTGTGGGTTGCTTCGACAGTCTCTAGCCATGTGGCCTTCTTTTCCACATGACCAACACGCTCTGGAATTATCAGTTGAGCGTGATCCAAAACCTCTTCCCCTTCCACGGCCTCGACCTCTGCCTCGGCCTCTACCTCTGCACTGCTGATAAAACACAGTGTCCTCTTCTTCCTGATAAAACACAGTGGATTCTTTATTTTTATTCTTTTTACCTTTTATGACTTTCTCTGCATGCAGGGCGTGATTTATATACCTTTGGAGCGTTCCACCACTCATGTCTATGAAGTGGCGCTCAACCCATCCTTTGATTTCTGGTAATGACCCTGCATGTAGTGCATTCTTCAGCTGCTGTTTAAATGCCCCATCATCATTGTCATCAAAGAGTAGTCCACTATGTGCCCTGAATATCTTTTCCATCCTTACCCTGTATTCATCAAAAGTTTCGTCCTGCTTCTGTGTGCATCTCCCTATTTCTGTGTAATTTGCTTTCTTCTGATATCTGGCCCTGACACAATTTATCAAATGCTCTACAGCTGTTTCTATGTCTCGGGAGTCTGGTTGCAAAGGGATAGGAGGAACATCGTTTGTAGTTGGCTCAAAATCCCCTTTAACATGGTGCCATTCTGATCCCAGTCGGCACATCCAGACTTGCTGAACCTCCGCACCATTCAAATGGTAAGATCTTCTCAGATTCTCCATTTGAATTATGCATTCTTCCACATCCTCCTTTGGAGGGGGAATTCCTTCTACTGCTTTTCTAACATCTTCCTGTGTCCAGGTTCTATATACCATTACTGTGGCTGGTTGGCGGTTATTTCCTTCACCCTGGTCCGCTAAGGGGTTTGGTAATTCTATTAAAGGAAGCGTGAGGACTGCTCCTTCACCTTCCTGTTTTACAGGCATCACTCGGGGTGCCCGTGAGGACAGCATGTCACTAAATGTTGTCGCTAAAGTTTTTGACCAATCTCCTACAGACCCTTTGGACCGAGTAATATATCCCTGGGAGGTATCAGCTTGTGGAGAAGCTGCTTGAAGAGGGGCTGTTATCATTGGTGCTTCTACAGGGGGGATATGCTGTGGGGGAGTATGTCGTGGAGGATCCCCCGTGGGTGGGGGAGCTGAGGGATCGGCTGCAGCGACAACACCTCCCATTGGTGGGAGATTATGTATTTGATGTATCAGGTTAGAGTAGGGCCCTGCGTACTCATCATCTTCCTTTCTATGAAACATAACTGATCTTTCCTTTTCCTTTTTTCTTTCTTCACTTTCTCTTTCTTTCTCTTCTTTCTCTTTTCTTTGTGTCTCCTCTCTCTGTCTCTCTTAGCTCTGCGCTCTCCCTCTTCTCTCTGTCCTGCCAATTTCATCCAGACCATGGTTTGCATGTAACCTTCTTTTGCCATCAAAGTGTCTTTATTTTTGCCTTTTGTTTTTATTTTTTGTTGTAATTCTTTTATGTTTGTGGTGCTCAATTTACCATTAAAACCGTAGTTTTTTATCCAGTAACACAACGGCTCTTCTGCCGCTGGGTCATCATTTTCAACTGCTTTCCAATCTTTACACTGGAGTTCCCCTAATAACTTCTGTTTTTCTTTACTTTGCCCTTTTCCCATTTTGAACTAAATTTGGGCCCAGTGGGTTTTCAACACCTGTCGTGTTCTAAACACTGGGGCTTCAGACAAGATGGTGATCAACTACTTTTCGTGGTAAAACTCACTTCAACCTTTACAGGTGGAGTTTTCTTGTCTACAAACATCCACAAAAGCTCACCATTTAACCCTTGTCTTTTTGGTATGAAATACAGATATCTAGTGATATCTATATTTCCTTTCACACACACACACACACACACTGCGCAGTTAACTTTTACTTTATTTCCGTTTACTTTATTTTAAACACAGAGGACGCCGCCGTCCTACGCAGAATTTAACTAGTTTAAAACTAGGGGAGTCTGTCCTCCCGCAGACTTTAACTGTTTTAAAATTTCTGTCTTACCTGATAGAGTCTAGAATTGTCAGGGTTTTAGTACAACAGGGGGACCTCGTTACCCCACGTGGAGAGGACTTCGCCGTCCTTCACTTCACTTCACTTTCTTTTTTTTTTTTTATATATATATATATTTTTTTTATATTATTTATTTATTTTTATTTTTTTATAATTCACTCACTCCTTATTAAAAGGAAAAAACTACTCACAATTCTCTGCGTCCTTGGAATGCTTCAACCATCGGACCCCAGCCTGTAAGGGAGAGACCAGTCCCGTAAAGGGTCTATTTGCTGCGGCCGCAGGCTTATCTGGATCTCACTCACCTGCTGGGGGTCGTCGAGGTATCTTGCAATCCGGCTCGAAGGACCAATTAATGTTAGGTTTAAACACCTTATTCAACCTGCACAAAAGAAAGACAGAGAATTGAGTATAATTCACTTGCAAGGAGAGGGGATCAGAAACTGCATTCAGTTACAATCTCCAACCCACTCTGAAGCAGTCTCTGCTCTCCAAGCTTTTTATTAAGGAACGCCCTGGTTACAATGTGGTTCCGACTGCAAAAAGGGAGGGGGGAAAAACCAGTCTGTACCAGAATTTCTGTATAACATCATACAACATCATAAGATAAGGAGAGCTTCCACTCCTTATCTGGAGCTAGTGTGTACAGCTCTCCGTGTTCCCAGCCTTGACTCTGCTATGACCTTCAGCATTCTCCTGGACAGACTAATAGCAAGCATTAGTACACAGCAAGCAAGTAAAATATTTCTACACTCTGTGTAATATAAGTAAGATAGGGATTAACAAAATGTGTAAGTATAATATGATTAAAGTAATATGATTAAAGTAGAATAACTTGTACAATTAACAATTAATCCAACATTATGTTTTTGATAAAAATCCTTTCGCTAAAATTCCATTAGAATGCTTATAATATTAAGTGTGTCTCGGGGCCCCCCCTACAGTGTCCACTACATTGGTTCAGTCCATTTTCTGCGCATGGGCAGAAAGGTCCAAACACACGGCAGCAAACTATTTGAAAACAAACGGCGCGAAGAGACGATACGAGCAGCGCGGGGGAGAAGAGAAAAGAAAGGAAAGAAAGATGAAAAGAAGTTACCCTAGCGGTGCTGAAAAGAGGAGGAAGAAGAATGAAAGTAGGAAGCTGCTTTCAAAGTTACCGAAAATGACTGACTTCCCCCCGGATTCCCCATACTCCGTCAGCGCTCCTGTAGCATATCTGTAAAAAACAGTATACTATATTTCAAATTAATGCAAATGGATCATAACAAACAAGGTCAATAGGCTAGTTCTAAGAATATAGGTACGACTCATGAAACAGCAGACAGAGACTAGAAGTTTGCAGTTGCGAGTGCTTTGTATTTATAGTGAGGAAAATTTTATACATATTTACAACATCAGTGAATCATCCAAATGGCCATATAAAATGCACAGAAAAAAAGAAAGAAAACAAAACAAAGAGGAAAAAAAACAAAATCAATTCCACAATTAATGAAACCACATCCCTTCAGTCCATTCACCCCAAGCTGGGGTTGATTAAAGGTCCCAAGCAAATTCCTTCTAAAGTGCTTGGTACAGTGCAGGTCGTGGACTGACAAAAGTCAGAGCAGAGTGGAAACAAAATTGTTCGTTGGCTGCAAGGAGCCTCCTACCAGCCTGGCAGGAGATCCAAAGTCTTTGTGCACCCAAAGTGCAATCTTTCTTGGGCTCTAGGCCTGGACCTTCAGCTCGCCATCAACACCTGGCCTGAATAATAAAACAGGACCATTTTCTCAATATATATATATATATAATCAAAACATTCTAGTGTGCACACAAATTCAGTTAGTGGTACTCTTTGCACTACAAATAATTCCAAACAATCAATATGCATATTCAATAAATATAAAGTTCCATATAAATTACATTCATGAAAAATCCAATAAATATGCACTATATAAATTAGTCAACATGAAATGTAAAAACATCTAATACAAACAAGTGCTCAATAAATATTTAAGGCACCTCATAATCCACATAGGGTTCTTCAAAGCTAGTCTGGGCATCTGTTTGTATAATCACCAATTTAGCAGCTAGACAACAACCAAAGACATCAATGAGCTAAAAATTAAGCCACACAGGAGAAACACTCACCAATTCCATAGTTTGTATGTCACACAAACAGGGTTTCTCATGTCATCTCGGCTAAGTAGTTAGCTCCTGCAGCTCTGCTTCTCCCAACATGCCATAGTCTTTCATATTTCCCCACTCCAACTGATATACCTAACTGATAGGCTGTTGCACATGTGACCCTGATACTCAACAGCAATTGGCTGTGTAGCAATGAGGGGATGGAAGTGAAAAAACATACACAGAATGATCACTGGGATCTTTTTCCATTATCTAAACATGTAAATGGAAAATCACTGGGATTTACACCCGGGTTACACTCCGTCCCGCTGACGTACGTCGTGCGGAGCGCTTGTCTTTCATGTAAATCAATGAAAGCTGTTCTACATCCACCGCTACTCCTCCGCACGTCTATATATTTGTAGATTTTTATATATAAAAATCAGCATATGTTCAGTTTCTGGGCAGAAACTGAACATATGCTGAAAGCTGATGGGGATTTTTTAATTTACTGTTCTGTAGTTTAAGCAATTGTCATATTTGTAACATCACTATTCTTTGCTGTGACATGCACTTTTTATTTATTTATTTATTTATTTATATATATATATAGAGAGAGAGATAGAGAGAGAGATTCTTTCCTCCGAGTTATAGTGACATAGACAAACTGAAGATACATGACATCCTCAAATTTCTATTCTATTAAAATTTCTGTATCTGTATAATGGGTCTGTTCTATATGTTGTCTTCTCAATTCAGAGGGCCCCATGCCTGTCTTTGCCTAGGGCACCAAATTTCCTAAATCCGCCCCTGATAGATATATATATATATATATATATATATATATATATATATAGATAGAGAACGTGGTGAAATCATCTTTACTCTCGACAGGCTGCAGCCATGTCACGAATTCCTCTTTTCCAGCCACTTTTTGCAATTTGCATTGTCCTATTCTCTAGCCCTTTCTCTGTCATGATGGGTTCAGAAAAGCCCAATATGCAGAACACAACGGAGACAGATGTAAAGTTTAACAATGTTTATTTTGAGCACAAGCATATGGAATAAAACACTGGAAACGGTTCTGGTCTGGGGGCAGGTTCACTGGAGTCTGTGAGAATGATAATTCAGTTAACTCAGGAACTGAGGAATTAGAGTGTGAGAGCTTCTGAAGAATACCTTGAAGAGTCCGGGTTTTACTTTGAGAGAGGAACTGTTGGGTCCAGAGACTGTTAGTTCAGCAGAGTCCAATAATCGCTTCAGCGTCTTACTTCTGACTTGAGTGCAGACCTTGGTTTGGGGTTTCCAGCTCTTAGCCAAGAGCTGCATTGAGAATCCAGAGAAGAGTCATCAGGTTTGGCTCGGAGGGCAGGCTCGACAGGTTAAGCTCATCCAGAGCTTACAAGGGAAACAGGATTCCAAACTGGATCAACACTGCGGCGTTGAGGCAAGGTCTGAAGGCAGGTTATATACGAGAGGATCCTCTGATGACGAGATGTGCCTCAGGTGTGTTGGAGGCTCAGTTCAGGAGGATCCACGGCGCACTCTGCTGGAGAAAGGTGGAACAGCTCCAGATCCCAACAGTACCCCCCTCTCAACGACCGCCTCTTGGCGGTCCGGAAGATGTCGACGGGAGGGAGCGCTCATAATCCTCTATTAGTGAAGGATCGAGGATGTAGGAGCCAGGAACCCATTGGCGATCCTCCGGACCGTAGCCCTCCCAATCGACGAGGTACTGCCATCCACGACCTCGCCGACGGGAGTCCACGATCTGGCGGACAGTGAAGGCCGGATGTCCATCGACGTCCAGGGTGGGTGGAGAGGAGTCGGATGGAGGGCACAAAGGGCTAGAGACAACTGGTTTGACCTGGGAGACGTGGAACGTGGGATGGATGCGAAGACTCGAAGGAAGGTGCAGGCGTACGGCAGAAGGGTTAATCACATGGGCAATTTTGTACGGACCAATAAATCTTGGAGATAACTTGCGAGACATCCCCTTGAGGGGAATGTCCCGAGTGGAGAGCCATACCTCCTGACCAACGACGTATTCTGGGGCAGGACGTCTCCTAGAGTCAGCGAAGCGTTTGGTTGTCTCAGAAGAGCGGTTGAGTGAAGCGATGGTGTCTCTCCAGACACGTTGACAACGACGGATGTGATGGTTGACAGACAGAACCGAAATCTCTCTCTCGTCTGCTGGAAAAAGAGGAGGTTGATATCCGAGACTAACCTGAAAAGGAGACTGACCGGTGGAAGCAGACTTGAGAGAGTTGTGGGCATATTCAATCCAAGTGAGGTATTGGCTCCAGTCGGTGGGGTTGTTGGATGTCAGACAACGGAGAGTAGACTCGAGCTGCTGGTTCATTCGTTCAGTTTGACCGTTTGACTGTGGATGATACCCAGAAGTGAGAGATGACTTACAGTTGAGTGCTGCGCAGAAGGCCTTCCAGACTTGAGAAATAAACTGAGGTCCGCGGTCAGAAAGAATCTCCTGGGGAATTCCATGGAGTCGAAAGACGTGTTTAACTAGGAGCTGGGCGGTTTGGAAGGTCGTGGGAAGTTTCCTGAGGGGAATCAAATGGCAAGACTTTGAAAATCGGTCGACGATGGTAAAAATTGTAGACATACCTCGGTAGATTGGGAGACCAGTGACGAAGTCGATGGCGATGTGAGACCAGGGACGATTTGGGTGCCGGAAGAGGGTGCAACAGACCTGAGGGTGCTTGATGTGAGGTTTTATTTCTGGCGCAGGTAGAGCAAGCCAAAACATACTCCTTGACATCCTTGTACAGGGTAGGCCACCAGAAACGTCTTGAAATTAGGGCGATGGTTCTGCTTACCCCCGTATGAGCGGAAAACTTGGCTGTATGCATCCATTGTATCAGGCGAGATCTGACAGAGGAAGGGACATAGGTTCTGTTTGAAGGACCGTTACCTGGGTCAGGTTCAGAAGCCAGAGCAGAGTTTATGAGGTCGGTGATTTCCCAGGTAACCACTCCAACAGTGCAGGAAGCGGGGAGTACGGGTTCAGGCGTCTCGGATTGATCAACGGAATAAAGACGAGAGAGAGAATCGGGTTTGATGTTTTTGGATCCGGGTCTGTAAGAGATGATGAGGTTGAAGCGAGAGAAGAAAAGAGACCACCTTGACTGACGGGGGTTGGCTTGTTTGGCAGACTGGATGTAGGCTAGGTTCTTGTGATCAGTCCATACTAGAACCGGGTGTTCAGCTCCCTCAAGCCAGTGTCTCCACTCTTCCAATGCCAGTTTGATGGCCAAGAGTTCTTGCTCTCCAACGTCGTAGTTTTGTTCTGCAGGGGAAAGTCTACGAGAGAAAAATGCACATGGGTGAACTCTTTGATCAGAATCGAGTCTTTGGGATAACACAGCACCAACACCAGAGTCAGAGGCGTCCACTTCGAGGATGAATTGCTTGGTTGGATCAGGCTGGATTAACACAGGAGCTCTGGAAAACAAAGTCTTAAGTTTATCAAACACATCTTGTGCCTCGGGGGTCCACTGGAAGGTCTTTTTGACTGAAGTCAGAGTTGTTAGAGGAAGAGCTGTCTGACTGTAGTTCCTGATAAATCGGCGGTAAAAATTGGCGAAACCCAGGAATCTCTGCAGCTGTTTACGGTTTTCAGGTACCGGCCACTCCAAAACTGCTTTTATCTTTTCTTCAGATGGCTTAACCTGCCCGCCCTCGAGCACAAACCCTAAAAAGGTGACTGAAGGTGGATGAAACTCGCATTTTTCGGCTTTAACAAAAAGTTTGTTTTCCAACAATCTTTGCAGGACCAGGCGGACATGTTTCTTATGCTCAGAAAGATCTCTAGAATAGATCAGGATGTCATCAATGTAGACAAACACGAAGATGTTTAAAAAGTCTCTGAGAACATCATTGATCAGGGCTTGGAAACATGCAGGGGCGTTAGTAAGACCAAAAGGCATGACTAGATACTCAAACTGGCCCAAGGGAGTCTTAAAGGCTGTCTTCCATTCGTCACCATCTCTAATCCTGAGAAGGTGGTATGCGTTCCTTAAATCGAGCTTAGTAAAGACGGTTGCCCCTTGTACTGGTTCGAATACTGATGCTAGTAACGGAAGAGGGTACTTATTTTTAACTGTTATTTGGTTAAGGCCCCTGTAGTCGATACAAGGTCTTAGAGAACCATCCTTTTTGCCAACAAAAAAGAAACCAGCTCCCAACGGAGAAGAAGAGGGACGGATTATTCCAGCAGCTAAGGACTCATTAATATATTTCTCCATAGTTTCACGTTCTGGCTTGGAAATATTGTAGAATCTACTGCTGGGTAGGGGAGCTCCTGGTAATAGTTCGATCGCACAGTCATATGGTCTGTGAGGAGGAAGGGACGTAGCACTGACCTTACTGAAGACAGGAGCCAGATCATGATACTCGAAAGGGACAGATGTAAGGTCAGGAGAGTCCATCTCCCCCCCGCCTCTAGGAGACCTCACAGCAGGAGCTGCAGAACGGAGGCACGTTTCGTGACATGAGGTCGACCAAGATTCAATATGGCGATCAGTCCAGTTTATATGGGGGTTATGTCGTTCCAGCCACTCAAACCCAAGCACCAAAGGAGAACATGCAGAGGGTAAAACAAAAAATGTCAAGATTTCACGATGGTTACCTGAGATTAACAGCTCGAGAGGTTGTGTTTGGTGGGTAACCTGATGGAGTCTTTTCCCATCGATTGCGGAGACCCTAAGAGGCTGAGTCAGAGGAATGGTCTCGATCTGAAGCTGCTGAACCAGGTTGGAGTCTATCAAATTCCGTTCACATCCTGAGTCGATGAATGCAGATAACGTTAGATTCTGATCAGAGAAAAACAAGGTGGCTGGAAGCATCAGGTGAGGAGATTTAACAGAGTTCAAATGGCCCGTCAGACTCCTCAGATCCTCTGACGGGCCCCGGCTTTTGACTTAGCTGGGCATGAAGCGATGAAATGGCCAGTCTCACCACAGTAGATGCATAACTTGCCTCTGAAACGTCTTAGCCTTTCCTCAGGAGTTAGCCTCGTATGTCCAACCTGCATGGGTTCGGCTTCCGTCTCCACTGCATGAGAGACCTGAACTGGCAAAGAGAGTGACTGGGTTTTAGGCCTTGGCTTGGAAACGGATTCTGTGGGACCAGAAAAAACAGTTGCATTATTTGATGCAGGGGCTGACTCAAAAAAACCTTGATTCCTTGGTTTTGAATTGTTTCTAGCTCGGATTCTGTTATCCAACCTAATAGTCAGACGGATTAATTCCTCTAGAGTTGCTGGTTCGTCGAGGGTTGCAAGTTCGTCTTTAATATTCTCATTTAAAGCCTTAAAATATGCACTCTTGAGAGCACATTGATTCCATCCAGAAGCTGCTGCTTTGACCCGGAAGTTGATGGAAAAATCCGCTACTGAGGAATTTCCTTGTCTAAGATTCAAAAGAGCACGAGAGTCAATTGTTTGGTCAGATTCTTGGTTAAAAACTTGGGAAAATTCAGAAACAAAATCAGAGAATTCACAACTGAGACTGTCTTCGGAGGCAAACCTTGCCCCCGCCCACTCTAATGCTCGTCCGGTTAGTTGGGACAGAATAAATGTTTTGTTTTTTTTGATCAGTTGGGAAACTGCCAGGAGAATTCTGAAAAATTAGACGGCACTGAAACAAAAATCCTTTACAGTCTTTCATATTACCTGAAAACTTTTCAGGAAGACTAGGGCGGAACTCTGGTGATGACGTCATCGCCGGTGACCTCGGAGGCGGAACTGGAACCGGAAATGGTTGTGCTGCCGGCGTGGCATTAGCACTGCTCATGTAGTTAGCATAACTCTGAAGCATCTGATTATGGTGATTGACCATGCAAAACAACTCACGGAGGGTTTGAGTTTGTCCCTGGATTTGAGCATCTTGCTCCTCCAACCGACGACGGAGGTGATCTGCTGGGCCTTTTGTTTGGCCGCAGTGTTCTGTCATGATGGGTTCAGAAAAGCCCAATATGCAGAACACAACGGAGACAGATGTAAAGTTTAACAATGTTTATTTTGAGCACAAGCATATGGAATAAAACACTGGAACTGGTTCTGGTCTGGGGGCAGGTTCACTGGAGTCTGTGTGAATGATAATTCAGTTAACACAGGAACTGAGGAATTAGAGTGTGAGAGCTTCTGAAGAATACCTTGAAGAGTCCGGGTTTTACTTTGAGAGAGGAACTGTTGGGTCCAGAGACTGTTAGTTCAGCAGAGTCCAATAATCGCTTCAGCGTCTTACTTCTGACTTGAGTGCAGACCTTGGTTTGGGGTTTCCAGCTCTTAGCCAAGAGCTGCATTGAGAATCCAGAGAAGAGTCATCAGGTTTGGCTCAGAGGGCAGGCTCGACAGGTTAAGCTCATCCAGAGCTTACAAGGGAAACAGGATTCCAAACTGGATCAACACTGCGGCGTTGAGGCAAGGTCTGAAGGCAGGTTATATACGAGAGGATCCTCTGATGACGAGATGCGCCTCAGGTGTGTTGGAGGCTCAGTTCAGGAGGATCCACGGCGCACTCTGCTGGAGAAAGGTGGAACAGCTCCAGATCCCAACATTCTCGAGCTTCTTTTCCAAACAACTGCTTTATGATCAATTGCAGCAGTTCTGCGCAAATTAATCGTGTCAAAAAATTGTCACTCTTTAAACACCACAATGTATTAAATAAATACAAATGCTGGGAACCAATTCTTTTTTTACATTTCTTTAATATTTTGTTCTATTCAGCTAAACAAGCATCCTCTTTAAACTACTAAGAATTGTGCTATAAATGTGACTTTACCCGATTCTTATGTACACCTTAGTAATTTATTGATAGGTCTGCTGTATGGGACCACTTTGCATTTAGAGTGACCTACGATGACGGCGGAAAGAAAGTTGTGGATAAAAGTGCAACAGTGTGCAAGCATTGTGCAAAACGCGTTGTACTTTACAAGACATAATAGATTTTCCTAACAATCAACATATACCGAACCGAAAACCATGACCATGAAACCGTGAACCGAACCGAAACGTGGATTTTGTGAACCGTTCCACCCCTAATGTCCTTGTGCCATGTGCAATTATAGACATCCTTGTGCTTGAAAATGGTGTTCATGACAGACAATCTGTGCTTTTTAACTACTCTTTTTCTAACCGGTCATCCGGGGGAATTTAAGCCCCCTGAAAACATAGCCTCTGTTATCTTTCAATTCAGTTTATTTATACAGCGCCAATTCACAACTCATGTCATCTTAACCACTTTATAGAGACAGTTCAGTCAAATTGGTTTAAAGTTTTCTATCTAAAGAAATCCAGCTGATTACATCGACTCATTGACTCAAAGCCAATCCCTCACACCAAGCATGCTTGTAGTGACAGTAGAGAGGAAAACTCCCTTTTAACAGGAGGAAACCTCCAGCAGGAGGCGGCAGTGGCGTTGGATGTAGGAGTTTGCCCTGAAATCGAAGGATTGACGGACTTTCTGTGTCGTTGTGTCCTTAGGCAAGACACTTAACCTGCATTGTCTGCCAGCAGCCGGCAGCCCCGCTTCTGTCAGTGAGCCCCAGGGCAGCTGTGGCTACAATGTAGCTTGCCACCATCAGTGTGTGAGTG
Organism: Cyprinodon diabolis; assembly: GCA_030533445.1. Taxonomy (NCBI): domain Eukaryota; kingdom Metazoa; phylum Chordata; class Actinopteri; order Cyprinodontiformes; family Cyprinodontidae; genus Cyprinodon; species Cyprinodon diabolis. The sequence goes on from CM060085.1 coordinate 34,311,594, forward strand.
TGTGCGTGAATGGGTGAATGAATGTAGTGTAAAGCGCTTTGGTCAAGTCTCCTAACTTGAATAAAGGCGCTATATAAGTACATGCCATTTACCATTTACCATAGCAGAACCCGGGAATACAGGCAGACGAGCTCTAAACCAGTTCCCACGCCAGAGGATGAAATGTAGCACATACACTTAGTCACAGTACGAGAAACAGGACAGCAATGAAAAACAGGCCCATCTCCAACATCTATAAACAAAGGTGTTGATGGCAGCAGCACAGCTGATATTTCTCTCTAGGATGGAGTCACAGCCAAACAGGAACAGACAACATGAAGCTGTTATGATGAGAAAAATCAGAAAGAGCATAAAGTAAGAGGTTGTACTGGACCTGGGCAAAAACTTGATTCAAAGAATTAAAGCATTTTTTTTTGTTGCGGGTAGTTTTAAAGAAGTAATTTTTTGTTTTTTATGTAGCGGCACATTTTAGGCTCCTCAGAGTTTCATTGGCTGTAGTTTTACTCTCAGGTTGTAGTTTGGCAAGCGACAGCTCAAAACAAAACCGGAAAGGTTATAAGTACAAGTGAGAAGTTTGTTCACAAAAAAGGAATAAAAGCATCCATTGTTAGGAACTGCAGGGCTTAAAGTTCTCCAGCATAGTGGCAGATTTGCGGCTTGCGTCAACTGTGGTTGTATTAGAAGAAATTGGATTGTGTTTTGAAATGTATATTTTAAAACCATCAGAAAATGTTTCTGCTCCAGATAGTTAACAAGCTAGCTGTTAACTGATGCAGGGCTGCTGATAGCACATCACAGTAGTGATCTGAAAAGGGGTCCCTATGTCCTCCAGCAGTCTAAGACTATAGCAGCATAACTAAAGAGATAGCTCTGGATAACCTGAGCCACTAACTATAAGCTTTATCAAAAAGGAACATTTTAAGCTTAAAAGTAGACAGGGTTTCTCCCTCACAGGCTAAAACTGGTAGTTGGTTCCATAGGAGAGAAGTCTGATAACTAAAAGATCTGCCTCCCATTCTACTTCAAGAAATTCTAGGAACCACTAGTAAACCTGTACACTGACAGGTAAGTGCTCTGTTAGGAACATAGAGAATGATCTGATATCTGATATTACCGTATTTTCACGACTATAAGGTGCACATAAACGTCTTTTTTTCCCCTCAAAATGTGAGGTGTGCCCTTTGGTGCGGTGCGCCCTATGTGTGTTGTAACTGCGACTTTTGAGACCACCTCATTGAGGAGATGATGAAAGAGTGGCTGTGGGAGGTAAATGTAAGGAGACCAGGTGGGTTTTTTCCACTCATCACCATCGCTGTTAATCTGTGACTCCATGCGTGCCCATCTCACAGCTGATGAGAAAAACATGGTGAAACACATGAATGCTGTGCTCGCTGTTATTCAACCGCTTGACATCGGTGTGAACCGGACGCAGCAGAAGCAGCACGTTTACATGCAAAGTCAATGGTTGATGCGCGCATAGGCGCAGCAAAAGGTCCCGCAGCGCGTTTTGAGCAGCAGGCGCAGCGCGTCGGGATCGTTTATCTGACGCGCCGCCAACGCGCTGCTGCTGCTCGAGATGGAAAATTTAAGTTTTGCTGCTTGAAGCGCCGCATCAACCAATCAGAGAAGCTGATCTGGGAGCTGGCTGTGAGACGACACATCGCTCTGATGACATATGATATTAAGGCAAATGAAAAGGGCTGGATGGATGAGGAGATGATGAAAGCTTGGCTGAGGCAGGTGTATGTGAGGAGACCAGGTGTTTTGAAATTGGCATGTCTGATTTAGCGCAGCTGTTTAATTCAGAAACAGAGGATGATGACTTCGATGGGTTTGATTAATACTTTTTAATAAATACATGAATAAAGCACAATCATACTCAGTTTTGCTCCCGCTCTATTTTTCTACCTGAAAACTTAATTCAACAGCAGCCTCTGGGCCGGGTCTCCTCCGGGTTCACCGCAGCGGCTGGCAGGTGTTTTTTCATCTAAATAATCTAAATCTTGCAGCTATATTTGCTGTGATCTGTGGGAATAAAGTAGTTTTAATATGTTTATTAAGTGAGAAAGTCCACCTGAAAACTTAATCATTGCAGTCAGTTCATCCAGATTATCATCCTGCCTATACTATTTCTGTCGGAGGCGCTCAGACCCCCACATACCAGCGGTGCGCCGACAGTAGGAATCCCTTCAACAGCAGCCTCTAGGCCGGGTAGCCTCCGGGTTCACCGCGGTGGCTGGCAGGTGTTTTTCATCTAAATAATTTAAACTGCAGGCACCAGGATACGGGTAATAAAAGCGAACATATTCTGTCGGCAGGTTTCAGGATTTTAAGTTAATTTAGGAGTGATCACAGCGCTTTGTCATCTGCGATGTGTCTGTCTCACGGCCAGCTCCCAGGTTTGATTAATTCTTTGTAATAAATACATGAATAAAGCACAGTCATACTCAGTTTTGCTCCCGCTGTATTTTTAAATACGCAGTAGAGGTATTTAAACGTAGTAGAGGACATGTACCTGTAGATAAAAAACGCGCCCAATAGTCCGGTGCGTCTTATGTGTGTTTTAAATACAGAAATGGCACACATAACTGAGACTGCGCCTTTTAGTACGGTGCACCTTATGGTCGTGAAAATACGGTAGATTGAGTTTGACCATTTAAGGCTTTATATGTGACAGGAGTTGACGTTAAGGATTTTTACCACTTGCCCTTTGGGCAAGTGACTTTCACATTTAATTTGCCCAGAAACAATTTTTACTTGCCCAGTATAATGTTTGATAAATATAGTTCCTAATATTCATTTTTGTATATATATCAATAAAACATGTTTTGTTTTTTTATGTTTTTTGTAATTCAGTAATTTTTAAGTTTACAGGTTCCTGGTGTTTATATGCATGCATTAGATAATGAACTCAGATTCCTTCCTGCAGATTCTTTTCAAACTAAACTTTACTTTAAACTGTTGTGTGCTTGGAAAAATATAAATTTTAATGTTAAAAATCTAAAAAGTACCTTGAGAGGTTAAAAACTTAAGATAAATCACAAGACAGAAGTCAATGTCACAAATGAATAACTTTTAATTTAGAGTCACGGTATGTTTATGCAAGATAATACTATTAATATAATGTGACTTTTCTAGAGAATCATTATACATAGTTATTTTATACAGGGTTTCCACAGTCTGACATCATTTCAGAATTCCCTGACTTTTAACTGACTCAGGATTAGTTTTCCCTGACAAAATAAATGCAGCAACAAGACAATGATAACATAACAGGTCACCAATTTAACACGTTTAGCTCGATAACATTTAAATGCACCTCTCCAATGTCTAAGAGAAAAAAATTTAATGAACATTTTTTAATGTATGACCTGCATCACTGTACAGAAGACTGCCTTAAGATAGCCATATTTACACTGTGTGCATGGCATACAATTATGCAAGTTTTCCTAATCCCTGACAAATAATTTTTAATCTAGGGTTATCTGGGTGGAGGGTAAAATAGCCTTGTTGTTGTTTTGTAGCCTGCCAAGTCGAAAAAAGTGTCTGATTAGCGCCGGACAAAAATCTCGCCATTTTTTTTTTTTTTTTTTTTGCGATCATTGCACTTGCCTGGCGGGCAAATGCAATTAAATTTGTACTCACCCGACAATAAAAACTACTTGCCCTGGGCGATCAGGCAATGGTTAACATCAAGCCCTGTGTGAGGAGATTTTAATTCACAATTCACTGAAATCCTTTCACAGCTCTAAAGTAACGGTTCAGAGAGGATGATCTAACTATATTGAGAAAAAATTTCTATATCTATATTTTAATGAATTCCTTATACATATTATAGCTCAATAGGTAATGTGATCAAATTACTCAAAATTGTTCTTAGATAACGGCATTCCAAATTAAATCTTGAATTATTTTTATATGAAAATATTAACATTTTTGCTCAATAGTTTCCAGAACATGTGATCAATTGACTTAATATCAGTGTTGGATCAAATCACTCCACTGGCTTCAAGATTTATGCCTTTTAATTTTACATTTCAAGTCTCTTAATAGCTTTTAGATATATAGGATAAATATCAATATTGATAGCTTCTCCGCTTTAAAATCCAGGCCTACACTTTTATTTTGAAAACAGGAAGTTGGTACACGCTGTGGTCGTTGGCGCTTGTTGCTTCAAAAGTCAGATAAAGTAGTACATATCGTCTGGCATCATTATTTTGTGGATTTTTTGAGTGTTTGTGGTGGAGAGTTCAGTAAGATATATTACATATTATGCCTTAAAGCAATTTCATCCAGAAAATACACTGCAGGTCAAAAAATAAGTTTAAATCACTTTTAGGAAAGAAAAATTGTCATATTCTGTGTATTTTGTGGATTATTTCAGTGCTGGGGGCTGAGTTCATCAGAATATATTTAATATTATAAAATATGAATTAATATAATAATTAATATGATTTAATGTAATAAATATCATATATAATATAATTATTATTATATTATAATATAATAATAAAATGTTATTTAATAATCATATAATAATTCTTCATCACTCTTTGGTGAATTGAGGTGTCCCATTTTCTCTATTTAGGGAATTTCTTTAGTATGGGAAGTTCAAATCATGATTAATAAACTTTGATTTTTCCTTGAAATTTGGCATTTCACACTATCTGTACTTAGATTTTTAAATGAATAAAAATATCACCATGAAAAACAAAATATGACAAACATTTTATTTTAAATAATTTACTGAGTTACATCCGTCACAGTACAGTAACGAGACAGAATAGTTTAAAATGGAATCAAATGTAGTGCAGAAATGTCTTTCATAGTTTACTTTAATTGCTAAAGTCTGTTTAGAATTTGCAGATGTTCATGAGGAATGCAAAATGAAGCCGTTGATGAGGAGCAGAAAGGTAAATAAGACACATCTGCTGTAACCTTGGTCATAGAAATATAACTGGTTTACTGATGTTAATAGTGTTTGATTTCAAAATCTAAAATACAGAGAAAGAAACTTGAAACAACACAGGCAGGCTGGGCTCACTAAACATGGAAACAAGTCCCTCTTCTTGCTGCTCTGTGGGAACGCGCCCGATCTTAGCCAATCACTTTTTAACAGACAATCACTTTTTGGCACAACAGCGTCCAGCGAGCCACCATGAGAGCTCTATCATGGATATAGATATCAATGGTTTCTGATGCTTAGATTCCAACATGGAGGCTGTTCTTATCCCTGATTAGATCTTTGTGTCTTTTTCTGACCTCACTGTGGAAACCAAGCTGAAGCTGGCTTCAGGTTCAGCTAACGACTAAAGGGCTATTCCACCTCTTTTCTCACCACCTTAAGTGTCTTTAATCTGTTCTAATTTAAAAACTACGACACTCAGACACCTGAACCTGGATTAGATTATTCCAAGCTAACAGCGGAATCTTTCAAACACTCTTTGGGATTTATGAAAGCTGTATCTGCTTTGTGAAACTTCAACAAAGAGCCCTAAAAGGTGTTTTGTTGCATCTGGCCCACATTATATCCAGTGTTGTAGATCAGCTGATGGTGGCAGCTGGAATATGCAGATGTCTCTGTGTCTTTCAGGACCCCTTCACAGAACCTGGAAATACACAATCTGTGTTCAACTTTAAGAACGATGAATAATTCTGATAGACACTCTGATGGCAACACGTCCATTTGTTTACAGTTTGTTTCAATAATCCCTGCCAACCGCTAACAGAAGGAACAACTGGCTTCATCATTTCTCTATTGTCATCCTGGATGATATCTAAAAGCTTTTAGACTAAAACAGTCCCGCTTTGTTTGGATGTGGATTAGTGGTTTAGTAGTAGTGGATTAGTTTTTACTCTTGGTTTCAGTATGAAGCAGAAATAAACTGGGGAGGGAAAAGATTAAACTGGTGTTTGGTGATTGAAGTCAACATGTTTTGTGTAGAATAACATGGTGACGTGAAGAAAGGGCAAAATGCTGCAGCTGCTGTGTGTCTACAGCAGGGGTCTCAAACTGGTTCCAGGCTGCAGGTGTTCTCTCCAACCAAGCAATAGCACACCAGACTCCAGTTATCTCATCAAGTGAGTCCAGTCTTAACATGATTACTTGATGAGATGACTGGAGTCTGGTGTGCTATTGCTTGGTTGGAAAGAAAACCTGCAGCCTCACGGCCCTTTCTGGAACCAGTTTGAGACCCCTGGTCTACATGTTCATTGTGTTAGAGCAGGGGTGCTCAAGTCCAGTCCTCAAGAGCTACTATCCTGCAACTTTTTCATGCACCCCGTTTTTAACCCACCTGAATCAAATGAGTGGCTTGTTACCTTGCCTCTGCTGGGCTAAATGAGGAGATTGAGCCTGTCGATTCAGGTGTGTTAGAGAAGAGATGCATCTAAAAGTTACGGGATGGAAGCTCTTAAGGACTGGACTTGAACCTCCCCGTGTTAGAGTGTGGACAGTACCAGGTTAATTTGAGTAAACTGGAAGAATCCCCTGTCTCCACTCACCTGGGAGCCAATCACATTGTTTTTTTTTTCTGATTTCTTGTTGTAATTTTGTGCATACAATAAGAGTAAAATCATTTACTTTAAAATCAAAGATTCCATGTCCTCTTGACGAGGAGGTTATTAAGGAATGATCTCCATTAATTTGCAAAGAATCAGATATTTATAGGGAGAAGATTCTACAGCTGTTTATATATTTTTTATTTCTTTAATATGATATACATATGAGCCTTTTTTATATTAAATGAAGAACTACTGAAATAATTTTTAGATTACACATAAATGGATTCATCAATTCTGGGGTTTCAGTGAAACCAACCTACTGAGCCTACTGGCACAATCCGAAGCCATTCCATAGGACTGATAACCGCCAATAACGGCCATTTATTGGGATGATAACATCCGAAGCGGCTGCAAGCAGACACTTAGTATTTACTGTGTAATAGGAGACAGAATCCAACTTAGGAGGAACCCATGAGATGATGAACAGGTCCTACCTGTTAGGATAATGTTTTTAGACTTCATCTTCACCTGCTGAAGATCCTATTAGATCCTATTAGAAAGAATCATATTATAATGATCTATAAATGGAACAACAGAGAAGAGTGTTTAATAAATGTTAAAACGGCTGCCATATGGTACTCTATATAAACCTATTCATTAACTGGAGCAGCAATCTTCTTCCACACAATGTCCTTCTCCTTTGCAGATGTAGCGCTGTTTCTGTCTTTTAAACCCTTTTTCCAGTTTGTTTTTACATTTCTTCATTAAAATCTCTATTTCCAGTGGTGTGAAATTGAACCTTACTGTTGTCTGTCATCATGATGACTCAGCAAATTGGGGCTCCGCTGATAATGGTTTTTCTTACTTGATATTAGGGCTGGGCGATTTTGCCAAAAAAAAAAATCTTCGATTTTTAAAGAAAAATTCGAGTTTCGATTCGATTTTCGATTTTTTTTTTTCAATGCACTTAAAAATGACTGAAGACATCAGATATAGTGTCAAAAGTGCAACTTTATTGCTATGATTCTCCTCAAGAGTCAAGATGCGTAGAATCCCAAAACAAGAAGTAAATAAGGCTCTGTCATTCAACAATTTCAAGCTTTAACCCAGGTTTAAGAAAAAGTGCAACTTCAAGTAACTTCACAATAGCTTAAATTTTCTGTTCAAGAAATCAGATAATTACAAATTTTGTAACATATAACATTACAATTGAAAAAATAAACTCTTCTCAGTATAGTGTGAATATAAAAAAATGAAACATGCCTGTGGCAGACATAAAGCCTGCTCAAAGAGTGAACAAATGTAAACTTTTATCTATAACAACAAAACACATGCTTGTTAGATCTCTGAAACATTGTGCATGCTCATTCTAAACATTTTTTGCAAGAAAGATGAGCCTGTCCACAACCTCTGGCTTAAGGCAGGCCCGGTTGCAGGTAACTATTCCCCCACCCACACTAAATAGCCTCTCTGAGGGGGCACTAGTGGCTGGAATAGAAAGATATTTTTTAGCCAGTAAGCTTAGCCTTGGAAAGTTTGGCTGATGCAGCTTCCACCATTCAAGAGGATCTGTGTCTGGCTCTATGTCTGGAATAAGGAAATATGTTGCAAGCTCAGTCTCAATTTTTGTTTTCTCAGATTGTGGGTGTGGCGTGGTGGATGGTGCACTGTTTTTAAAGAAGGCACCCAGAGTCATTTTCTTTTTTGGCGGGGTGTTCTCTTGAACAGTTGAGGGACCAGCTTCCTCTGTGGTAGAGTTGCAGAGGGCAGCGATCTCAGACACTGCTCTTTTTCTGACAACTTCCAGTTTGCTAGCATCAATGTATTTTGTACGGAACCTCGGGTCTAAAAGTGTGGCCATGTCCAAAAGTTCCTCTTTCTCCAAATCACAGTATTTACTTTCGAGGTAACGCATGATGTTAGCTTTGACTGTTTTTGTTAGCTCCAAATCTTCCTCCTCTGGCAGGAGGAGACTTGTTTTAAACAAATGCAGCACTGGTTTGATGCATGACACACTGACATATGATTCCCCTGACAGTGCATCAGTGAAGTCCTGGAGAGGTTTCACTGCTTTGTTGGTGGCTTCTAATACTTCCAAATCTTGCCACGTGGGAACAAGATGACGCGTTTTCTTGTCCGCACCCAGGACACGAGTTATTGCCTTCTCTTGCTCAAGAAAGCGCTCAATCATCTTTTGACGAGACCCCCAACGTGTTGGGGATTCTGAGATCAAAAGATGCTGGGGAAGTCCAAGCTCAGCCTGCACCTCTGTCATGTCTCGCCTTTTTTCCAGCTGTAGGAGAAGGCTGATACAGCTTTTTTGCAGACCCCTATGGCCCGATCGATCCTTGGATCCTTCACACCATTCTCTGTAATAAATGTGAAAAGATATTTAGAACACTTTGTCACTCCAAACTATATACAGGTGCTGGTCATAAAATTAGAATATCATGAAAAAGTAGATTGATTTCAGTAATTCCATTTAAAAAGTGAAACTTGTATATTATATTCATACATTACATACAAACTCATATATTTCAGATGTTTATTTTGTTTAATTTTGATGATTACAAATGACAACAAATGAAAATCTCAAATTCATCATATCAGAAAATTAGAATATTACTGAAGACCAATAAAAACAAAGGATTTATAGAAATGTTGGCCAACTGAAAAGTATGAACATGAAAAGTATGAGCATGTACAGCACTCAGTATTTAGTTGGGCCTCCTTTGGCCTGTATTACTGCAGCAATGCGGCGTGGCATGGAGTCGATCAGTCTGTGGCACTGCTCAGGTGTTATGATAGCCCAGGTTGCTCTAATAGTGGCTTTTAGCTCTTCTGAATTGTTGGGTCTGGTGTATTGCATCTTCTTCTTCACAATACCCCATAGATTTTCTATGGGGTTAAGGTCAGGAGAGTTTGCTGGCCAATTAAGAACAGGGATACCATGGTCCTTCAACCAGGTACTGGTAGCTTTGGCACTGTGTGCAGGTGCCAAGTCCTGTTGGAAAATGAAATCTGCATCTCCAAAAAGTTGGTCAGCTGCAGGAAGCATGAAGTGCTCTAAAACTTCCTGGTATGTGGCTGCGTTGACCCTGGACCTCAGAAAACACAATGGACCAACACCAGCAGATGACATGGCACCCCAAACCATCACTGACTGTGGAAACTTTACACTGGACTTCAAGCAACGTGGATGAAGTGCCTCTCTTCTTTTCCTCCAGACTCTGGGACCTTGATTTCCAAAGGAAATGCAAAATTTACTTTCATCAGAGAACATGACTTTGGACCACTCACCAGCAGTCCAGTCCTGTTTCTCTTTAGCCCAGGCAAGACGCTTCTGACGCTGTCTGTGGTTCAAGAGTGGCTTGACACAAGGAATGCGACAGCAGAAACCCATGTCTTTCATACGTCTGTGTGTGGTGGTTCTTGAAGCACTCACTCCAGCTGCAGTCCACTCTTTGTGAATCTCCCCCACATTTTTGAATGGGTTTTGTTTCACAATCCTCTCCAGGGTGCGGTTATCTCTCTTGCTTGTACACTTTTTTCGACCACATCTTTTCCTTCCCTTCGCCTCTCTATTAATGTGCTTGGACACTGAGCTCTGTGAACAGCCAGCCTCTTTAGCGATGACCTTTTGTGTCTTGCCCTCCTTGTGCAAGGTGTCGATGGTCGTCTTTTGGACAACTGTCAAGTCAGCAGTCTTCCCCATGATTGTGTAGCCTATAGAACTAGACTGAAAGACCATTTAAAGGCTTTTGCAGGTGGTTTGAGTTAATTAGCTGATTAGAGTGTGGCACCAGGGGCCATCAATTTTGAACCTTTTCACAATATTCTAATTTTCTGATATGATGAATTTGAGATTTTCATTTGTTGTCATTTGTAATCATCAAAATTAAACAAAATAAACATCTGAAATATATGAGTTTGTATGTAATGTATGAATATAATATACAAGTTTCACTTTTTAAATGGAATTACTGAAATCAATCTACTTTTTCATGATATTCTAATTTTATGACCAGCACCTGTATTTGATTACGTGAGTTTTCAAAATTGTTTTGTACTTTTATCACAATTTTAATAGCTATAACACAGTTTAATATATAATGTATAATGAATGCATTGCAGATTAAGGAAAAGTCAGGTTTATTTATGTAAATAAACTAAGATAAACTGTAAATATGAATTTATGTCTGTGTGTAAACCTGTTGAAATATATAACATATTCTGGCTATTAAATTATGAAATATATTATATATTATATTATATAAATATATATATTATTGAAATATACTTTACAATGTGCAAGTATGTGCACCTATTTATTCTTACACCAACTCTTACCTATAGCATTGTGGAGTCTGTGTCCAAAACACTGCAAGCTGGGCCAGTTGTTGTCCTTAAGGGCTTTTATGATATTGGTGCCACTATCAGTTGTCATGCAGACGAGTCGTTCCTCCAAAAGTCCCCAGGAGCTGAGAGCGTCTTTTAAGCCATGGGCAATTATCTCACCAGTGTGGTTGTCGGGGAAATACGCTGTCTGAAGGCAGATGCTGCGCAGAGTCCAACTATTGTTGATGTAGTGAACCGTCAGACTCAGATATGGCTGCATCGTCCGGCTGGACCACAGGTCCGTTGTGGCTGAGTAAAACTGCATCTCCTCCAGCTCACTGCGGATCTTTTCCCGAGTTGTATTGTACAGGTGAGGCAGCGCTACATCGGCGAAATACTTGCGACTGGGGACATCGTACCTCGCATCTAATACTTTCAACATGTGTTTAAAGCCTCGCTTTTCGACAGAATAAATTGGCAGCATGTCTGTGGCAATATAAAACGTAATCGCCTCTGTAATCGCTTTCCATCGCGCTCCCTTCTTATCATAAGGCACACAGTTTGTAAAGCTCTCAGGAAGTGTAGTTTGCTTTTTAGCAGGTGTGCTAGAGGAGGGATTTTCGCTACGGAGCCGGCTGCACTTCTCCCATTCTTCGCGATGTTTATTCCTCAGGTGCTGGAAAAGATTTGTTGTACTGCTGCTTCCAGTAGCAACAGCCTTGAAACAAATTTTGCAGCAAGGCTTCGTCTGTGTTTGGTCTGCTGCATCAAAACCAAACCAGTTCCAAATTACGGAATTACCTGTGCCTTTCTTTGACGTTAGTTCTCTGCTACACTCTGCCATGTTGTTTTGACTGTGTTTACGCAGGGCGGGGGCTGGCTCATAATATCGCGCTACAGTAACCCACAAGGAAGAAACGCGGAAAAGTCTGAAAAAACTATTTTGACAAAAAACTCGAGTTTGCAAAATAAAAATCGTTTTAAACTACAAAATCGATAAATCGATAAATACGATTTTTTGCCCAGCCCTACTTGATATGCACATGTTCAGGTCACAGTGGACCTACTTACAGTTGATCAAACTAACTCACAGCATCCTTATTGATATTGAGTTTTCAACCGTAGGCTAGATCAATTTAGAGTTGAGGCTTTAATTCTGAGTTTGTTTAAACCTGCTTTGTGAAATAGACCCCTGGCCAGTAGCAGCTGAGAAAACTATTTGACATTTCATCCACCAATTACATCACATATTTTCTCATGTAGGAATTACACAGTGGTCTGGATTATAAATAATGAATTAATAGTAATGTTTGTTTGTTTTTGTTTTTTGGTTTTTTGTTTTTAAAATTGAAACAAACTTTTCTGTGGGAAAACAGTGCTCTGGGACACAATATGAGTAGAAGGCTTAATTTTATCGCTATGTTTTAAAAAAATTGCTCTCTTCTTTGGTTGAAATTCCACGAGGATCTAACTTATGAGGAACACCTGAGTGTCGATCATTTTTAGGAACTAAATAGAAATATTTGAAACTCATTATTAACACAGCAGCATTTTGATCAGGTGGAATTGTTTCCCAGTTTTTTTATTTAACAAGCAATAGAAACACTGATACTGAGGATAGAACTCATCACCACTGTGGGGTTATTATTTAAACAAATTACAGGAAACCTATGGTTTTATGGCTGTTTAGAGAAATAACTTTTAAAAGGGGTCCCTATGTCCTCCAGCAGTCTAAGCCTATAGCAGCATAACTATAGAGATAGCCCAGGATAACCTGAGCCACTCTATAAGTTTTATCAAAAAGGAAAGTTTTAAGCTTAAAAGTAGACGGGGTGTCTGCCTCACTGACTACAACTGGTAGTTGGTCCCACAGCAGAGGAGCCTGATAACTAAAAGATCTGCCTCCCATTCTACTTTTAGAAATTCTATGAGCCACTAGGAAACCTGCAGATTGAGAGCGAAGTGCTCTGTTAGGAATCAGATCTCTGATATCAGATGGATCCTGGTTAATTAGAGCTTAGAGTTGAGCCTTGAAGTAACAATTACATGGACTAGTTTCTCAGCATCACCCCTGGACAGGATATTTCTCTGAAGATAAAAGAAGGAAATTCTAGAAACCCCTATGATATGGGATTAAAATGGCAGCTCCTGCTCAACCTCTGACACATTGAGCTGGGGTATGTCTCTTCCAGGCAGAGGTGTACAGGAAGCGCTGCTGAGTGTAGGGTGTCTCATTACTTCCTCATTTGCCAGACAGTCACTGTGGTGTTGGATGTAAATGCTTTACTTTCCTTAATAATTGTTTGTGGGGAAATAAATTTAGGCCAGAATGAACTTCATATCTCCAGTCTGCTTGATAGGATCCACTCGCTCCTCAACCTCAAGGAGAGAGTTTGGTGCTTTTATGTGAGGTGTCCTTTATTTAACCACCAATAGAACGCCTTTTTGCTGTGTTTGTCCTTCCAGACCGCCTGCAGGATTATGTTGGAAAAGAGGAGGATTTCTCTGACCAGCAGCTCTGTGGACAGGAGAGGAAATCAAGTTTGGACCAAGAGGAGCCAGAACAACCGCAGATAAAAGAAGAGCATCAAAAGCCAGAACATCCCTGGATAAAAGAGGAAACCATGGAGCTCCCCATAAGTGAGCAGAAAGAACGGCTTGTTCTGAAGCAGAATATTAAAGATACAAGAGAGAACCCTTTCCCATGTTTGATATGTGGAGAAAACTTTCTTAAAAAAGAGCATTTAATGGTTCACATGAGAACTCACACAGATCAGAAGTTTTATTGTCTGTCCTGTGGAAAATCTTTCACAAATAAATCTAGACTTGATAAACATATGATGATTCACACAGGTGAGAAGCCTTTTGAATGTCTCTCCTGTGGAAAAAGCTTCACTCAGAAATCTAATCTTGATAGACACATCATAGTTCACACTGGTGAGAAGCCTTTTTCCTGTACCATTTGTAACAATAAATTTAATCAAAAGGGTAGTTTGACTTCTCACATGAGAATTCACACAGGTGAGAAGCCTTTTAAATGTCTGTCCTGTGGGAAAAGCTTCACTAAGAAATCTCATCTTGATACACACATCAGAATTCACACTGATGAGAAGCCTTTTGAATGTCTATCCTGTGGAATAAGCTTCAGTAACAAATCTCATCTTGATAGACACATCAGAATTCACACTGGTGAGAAGCCTTTTTCCTGTACCATTTGTAACAAGAATTTTATTGAAAAGGGTAGTTTGACTAAACACATGAGAATTCACACTGGTGAGAAGCCTTTTGAATGTTTGTCCTGTGGGAAAAGCTTCACTAAGAAATATTGTCTTGATACACACATCAGAATTCACACTGGTGAGAAGCCTTTTTCCTGTACAATTTGTAACAATAAATTTAATCAAAAGGGTAGTTTGACTTCTCACATGACAATTCACACAGGCGAGAAGCCTTTTAAATGTCTCTCTTGTGGGAAAAGCTTCACTAAGAAATCTCATATTGATACACACATCAGAATTCACACTGGTGAGAAGCCTTTTGAATGTCTATCCTGTGGAAAAAGCTTCTCTGACAAATCACATCTTGATAAACACATCAGAATTCACACAGGTGAGAAGCCTTTTTCCTGTACCATTTGTAACAATAAATTTACTCAAAAGGATAATTTGACTTCTCACATGAGAATTCACACAGGTGAGAAGCCTTTTTCCTGTACCATTTGTAACAATAAATTTACTCAAAAGGGTAAATTGACTTCTCACATGAGAATTCATACTCGTGTGAAGCCTTTTGAATAAGTCACAGCAGTTAGATGCCACAGGAATGAACAGTAGAGGTGTTTACCATGTTTGACTGGTGATAAAATGTCCATCTAGAAACTCTTTCACCTCATTACATGAGAAACTCATGGGTTAGTGTTTTTTTTTTTGAGGACAGTTTTGAGAAAGCCATTAATTAACAGCTCTGTATACATAGAAACCAGAACAGATAAGGTGTTATACAGTAAATCCTGTACTCAGTTGATCTAAGCAATTGATAAGTTTAAATAGAAAAAAAAAATCAAGGCAGACCCATACTGTGCAACTTTGGCATGGTGTTGCACATCTTTTTCTGAATGAATTTATTGAGAAAAAAAACTCGAGTTTTATTTTTTACACTAAAAAACTTTTAATTGAATGATAAGCTATCGGCTGGATATATTCCAGAAACAGACTGTTATTCTGATGAAAATATCCTCAGATGAAAAGAAAAGCAAAGCTAGGACAGATTTAATGTGCTTTGCTCAGTGTTGCTGATGTTTTTGGAGGATTTTCTAAGAGATCAGCTGCAAATGATCAGAGTTTAGCTAATTCAGTGTCTTGTTGGCTTTCATTAGCAATGCATCAATCAGCCCTGCTACGTGTGTTGTTGAAACCAGGCCCACCAAAACTCCTACTGTTTTTGGCACAGTGTTACAGCTATGGTCAAAGGATATTAGAATGAAGTAGATCATCTATAGAGGAGTCTCAGATGAAGATTTGGGACATATATAAGTGTGTGTCAGTCTCAGAGTTAGTCAGCTACAAGCTAATTAATGTTGCAAAGTAGCTCCAGGCACCTTGAAAGGGGGTGCTGGGATTATGTATATTTTTCCTTTGAACTAATTCTAATAGTTTTGTTCTTGATTCTGTAGATGTTCTATTTACCTGCTATGATTGAAAGTAACTATCACCTATTTTATACAACTGATTTTATGGATTATATTCTGCTATGGATGTTTTTAATTATTGTAATTGCTTCTCAATTGATGAATGAGCAGCAATAAAACCTTCATGGATTGTAAAAATGTGCTTCTTTATATGGTTTCATATAAATTAGGTACAATTTTTTTCAATGTTTTCTCTGATACTTTCAGACAAACTAAAGCTATAAAATAAATAGTTTAATGGCATTCAGCTTCTGTCTTCTCCAGTCTTTCCAGTTGCTCCTCTGTCAGCATTAATCTTTTTTGATTTTTAGATCCTGAGTGTGTTCAAATCTGGCCATTGGATAAATCCTCCTTTGCTTGTTGGAGAACTTAGATTAGGAAATAATGTAGGTACATATTCTGGCCCAGTTGGTCTGGTACCTGATAAAACAAGTGTTTCAGTTGCTATAACTGTGTGTGTCCAGAGCCGATACAACCAAGCAACTAGAGGAATGAAGAATCTAACTATGGCTATGTTCACAATGCAGCCTGAAGGGACCAAAATCAGATTTATTTTGATGTTTTTTTTTTTTTACCAATATGTAATCTGTACCTGATCTTTTCATGACAGTCTGAACAATAAAAATCTGATTTTGCAACAATAGTTCTGGACCATTTATAGAAAAGTGCCAATGTTAGAGGTTTTTGATGAACAACTTGTACAACACAATTTGTGTAGTTGTACACAAAAATTAAAAACCTGTTGCAATTTTTTCTTGACACCATGAGCAGGTTAATATCTGTCTTCATACAGCGCCGTAATTATTACCAATCACATGTGGTCCCTAGGAGGTGTTGCGCCATATGCCATGATCATACTGTTTGGACATTGGGAACCAGTGTCCATATTTCATCTTGACATGATGTGCAATCAAGCGTGGAATCTCTTGAATCTCAGCTTGATTTCTCTAAGAATTTAAACACTGATATAACAGTGTTCATGTGTTCCTCAGATGCGCATTACATTTCCATTACCAAGTATGACCAAGAGTCATTTAGTGGAATCCTGATGCCTATTCGCTGCTGGCTATTTCAAAAAGGGTAAAGAATCATTTAACTAAAGGTTATTTGTTCCTGATAAAGCAAATCATGAATGTGTCGAATGAATGATGTTTCCACCGCCATGCTTCACGGTTGGGATGGTGTTCTTGGGGTTGTACTCATCATTGTTCTTCCTCCAAACATGACGAGTGGAGTTTAAACCAAAAAGTTCTATTTTTGTCTCATCAGACCACATGACCTTCTCCCATTCCTCCTCTGGATCATTCAGATGGTCATTTGCAAACATTAGACGGGCTTTGACATGCGTTGGCTTGAGGAAGGGCGCCTTGCGTGAACTGCAGGATTTTAATCCTTGACGGCGTAGTGTTACTGATTGTTTTCTTTGAGACTGTGGTCCCAGCTCTATTCAGGTCATTGACCAGGTCTGCCGTGTAGTTCTTGACTCATTCCTCACCTTCCTCAAGATCAATGATGCTCCATGAGGTGAAATCTTGCATGGCGCCCCAGACCGAGGGAGATTTTCCGTTATTTTGTATTTCTTCCATTTTCTAATAATTGCACCAACTGTTGTTGCCTTCTCACCAAGCTGCTTGCCTATTGTCCTGTAGCCCATCCCAGCCTTGTGCAGGTCTACAATATTATCCCTGATGCTCTTACACAGCTCTCTTGTCTTGGGCATTGTGGAGATGCTGGAGTGTGATTGATTTAGTGTGTGGACAGGTGTCTTTCATACAGGTAACGAGTTCAAACAAGTGCAGTTGATACAGGTAATGAGTGGAGAACAGGAGGGCTTCTTAAAAAAGAACTAACGTGTCTGTGAGAGCCAAAATTCTTACTGGTTGATAGATGATCAAATACTTATTTCACACAATAAAATGGAAATTATTTAAAAATCATACATTGTATTTTTCTGGATTTTTGTTTTAGATTCCATCACTCACAGTTGTAGAGTACCTATGATAAAAATTACAGTCTTCTACAAGCTTTGCAAGTGGGAAAACCTGAAAAATTAACAGTGTATAAAATACTCGTTCTCCCCACTGTATATGGAGCACTTTCACAGCACCTTTAGAGTCTTAGACCTTTTAAAAATGACTTTATTTAGAACTACACTTTAAGCCTACATTTGCATCAATACACATTTTCACACAAGAATTTTCTGTATTTATTGAATATTTCTATAATTACAACGTATCTTATTGTTGTAGCTCTGCACAACAGCTCAATGAGAAGTGAGGTGATGACCTGTGAGGGGAGGAAAATTGTTAGTGAAAGGAGCTAAATGCTACTGATTACTACAACTAAAGCACATCTTTGTGTACAATCTGTTACGTGTGGTAGTGCTAAGATGGAGTGACTCAATTCTTTTTCTGTTTCCTGTTTGTCCACACTATTAAAGGAGGGTCCACAGAAATGTGCTGTGGGAGTTGTTTGTGGTGTTTCATAAAGGTGCGCACTGCATAAGGATAAAACATCAAATATTTTAAACAAACAGATATATATGTGTGTTGGTATTTTTTTAATTTCATTTTTTTAGATAACATCAAATTTAAAATAAATTAATATTGGTTTCATCTAGGGCTGCAACAACGAATCGATAAAAATCGACTTTTAAAACCGTTGGCTACGAATTTAATCATCGATTAGTTGTGTCGCGCGATTAATGCGTCATCCGCCGCCGCCGTCATCCGGGGAAAAAAAAAAATATGGCGGAGCGAGTCAGCGCCGCAGTTGCAGTGTTGCCAACTCAGCGACTTTTCAGACCCCTCCAGTGACTATTTTTCAAAAAAGCGACTAGCGACAAATCTAGCGACTTTTTACGGTGTCACTGGCGGCTTTTGCCTGCCGTGGGGCGCCTCCCCCATCCCAACCCCTTTCTCCCTCTCCCAGAGGAATCACTCTCAGCGCTGCAGTCAGAGCCCAGGATATTAGTGAGGAGTTTACCCTCAGCGTCCAGACTGCAAATGAAGCGCGCATGTGCCAGGATTGACCACAATAAATTGATCACAATAATTAAAATAGCCCGCGCTTTGTAAAGTGAAAAAAGTCGTAACATGCAACTTTTGTAAAAACAAATTAACATGGCACGGAAGCACCACTGTTATGACGCAGCACCTGAAAAGAAAACACGTTGGAGCCGTCGATGGCAGTGAAGAGAGCTGATCAGCAGGGTGAGCGACCATGTTTGTTTCGTTTTAAAGTGGGGAAACGTTACGTTAGTTTCTCAGGTAGCTCATCTGATGCTTTCCTTACCTTGTTAGTAGGTTACAGACAGTGATACGGTTGGCTACTTATTTTACTTTTAATTTCATTTGAATTAGCTTAAGCAGCGTTTATATTTTCTTTATAAATAAATTAACTTGCAAATTATGAGGGCAAGGCTTTTAAAGTTTAAATCTTCTGGCAAAGATAAAGTAAAGAAGATCCTGCAATTTATGGAAGTAAAGCAGAATAAAATCCAGCAAGATCAGTAATATGTCAATTAATTATATGCCACATTCCCATGTAAATATCTGTCTTTGGATGTGTTTTTTAACACCCCTAGTTCTCTAATTTTTATTCCAAATACAATTTATAATTTGAATCACAGGGCTATTTTTATCTCTATGGTTAAGTATTTTCTCAAGCAGCAACTTTAACTTTTATACTTTCCTGTCTTAAAAGGCAGAACTCTTCTAGACTAAAAAAAACCTCATTTGTTTAAATGGGGGGACCTATTGTTTGAACCCCTTAGGGGCTTTTAAAAACAAAAATGTCTCTTTTTGCACTTTATGAAACAAAGTACCCTATATTTTGTGGATGTACAGCTACATTTCTCATGTAAGTTTGCGTAGTTTTAACACAAACATTTATTTTTTCATATTGCACCAGTACAGTTAATGAGCAACCTGTACTTGTGTGCTTGTTTGTTCCGTCTAAAATGTTTATTTTGGAATAAAGAGGTTAATATAAAAAAAAATTTTTGTCCGATTCATCGATTAATCGAAAAAATTATCGGACGATTTATCGATTTTTAAAATAATCGTTAGTTGCAGCCCTAGTTTCATCCTTCAGAACAGACACTACTTAACGTTGTAATTGTACCTTTGGTTTAGATTTTTACTGTTAAGAGATAAATAAACCTTTACTGTTTAAAATTTGAATCATCATTCATCTATACTGCTGCTAAAGACCAACTAGCTGCAAATGCATAGGTGACATAACTTGTAATCTATGGAAGTAAAGTCCCACATTTCATTAAAAAAAAAAAAATGGTTAAAATGAAAAACAAATAAGTGTGCCCTTTGGACTCAGACTAGCGGAACAATTTCAAACTAGGAAACTATTGACGAAAAAAACTAAATTTTTACAAAACAAATTCCTAAAAAAATAAAAAATAAGTTAGAATGAAAATCAAATGAGTGTGCCTCATCTACAGAGACTAGTAGAACAATTTCAAACTGATTTTGGGTCAACAGGTCACATGACCTGGGAGCTATTGAAGAAAAGATATTATTTAATATTTAAATTGTTTAAATATTGATTTATAGCTTTTAAATAAAAAAAAATATTTATCTGATGTAAAAGCATGAATTAGCACTTTATATGTCAGGTGGTCACAAGGAAAGACATTTAATAATATTTTTATGTCAGCACTGTTTGGTTCGCAAATTTGTTGAAGCACCGAGCGCTTGGGAAGGGAGCGGTGGTGAACTGCTGGCCGACATTAGCGTACCGTATTTTCACGACTATAAGGCGCACATAAACGTCTTTTTTTCCCCTCAAAATGTGCGGTGCGCCCTAAGTGTGTTGTAACTGCGACTTTTGAGACCACCTCATTGAGGAGATGATGAAAGAGTGGCTGAGGGAGGTGAATGTAAGGAGACCAGGTGGTTTTTTTTCCACTCATCACCATCGCTGTTAATCTGTGACTCCATGCGTGCCCATCTCACAGCCGATGTGAAAAACATGGTGAAACAAATAAACGCTGTGCTCGCCGTTATCCCGGGAGATCTGACAAAGGAACTTCAACCGCTCGACATCGCTGTGAACCGGCCGTTCAAAGTAAGGCTGCGAGCGGCGTGGGAGCGATGGATGACCGACGGAGACCACAGTTTCATGAAAAGTGGAAGGCAGCGCCGGGCAAGTTACGCCACCGTTTGCGGATGGATTGTTGATGCTTGGACTAACGTGTCTGCTGGCACTGTTGTTCGAGCTTTTCTCAAAAGCCGGCATCATTTCTGAGGAGCCGCCCGGCACGGAAAGTGACTCTGACAGCAAAGAAGGGGAAATTGGCATGTCTGATTTAGTGCAGCTGTTTAATTCAGAAACAGAGGATGATGACTTTGATGGGTTTGATTAATACTTTGTAATAAATACTTGAATAAAGCACAATCATACTCAGTTTTGCTCCCGCTCTATTTTTCTACCTGAAAACTTAATTCAACAGCAGCCTCTGGGCCGGGTCTCCTCCGGGTTCACCGTGGCGGCTGGCAGGTGTTTTTTCATCTAAATAATCTAAATCTTGCAGCTATATTTGCTGTGATCTGTGGGAATAAAGTAGTTTTAATATGTTTTTAAGTGAGAAAGTCCACCTGAAAACTTAATCATTGCAGTCAGTTCATCCAGATTATCATCCTACCTATACTATTTCTGTCGGAGCCGCTCAGACCCCCACATACCAGCGGTACACCGACAGTAGAAATCCCTTCAACAGCAGCCTCTAGGCCGGGTAGCCTCCGGGTTCACCGCGGTGGCTGGCAGGTGTTTTTCATCTAAATAATTTAAACTGCAGGCAGCAGGATGCCGGTAATAAAAGCGAACATATTCCGTCGGCAGGTTTCAGGATTTTAAGTTAATTTAGGAGTGATCACAGCGCTCTGTCATCTGCGATGTGTCTGTCTCACGGCCAGCTCCCAGGTTTGATTAATACTTTGTAATAAATACATGAATAAAACACAATCATACTCAGTTTTGCTCCCGCTCTATTTTTAAATACGCAGTAGAGGTATTTAAACGTAGTAGAGGACATGAACCTGTATATAAAAACGCGCCCTATAGTCCGGTGCGCCTTATGTGTGTGTTAAATACAGAAATGGCACACATAACTGAGACTGCGCCTTTTAGTACGGTGCGCCTTATGCTCGTGAAAATACGGTACATAAATCGGATCAGCCGCGAGCTAAACACCGCTTGGCCCGCGGAGCGCGAATATTGAATATCCAACTTGAAACTAACTTCACTGCGGTACATTTGCTCCAGTTAAGCCTCTTGTCAATGAAAGATAAAATGCCATTATCCTCATAAAGCCGAAACAAATAACAGGCAGCCTTGGTTTATGTTAGCATATCTGACCTCACTTTAAACAGCAATTAACAAATATTAACCAGAATAAGGTCAACAATTACACACTCAAAGTCTATTCCAGCGCTACTATCTGCAGCACCACCACCAGCTAGAATTTTCTGACTGGGGCATACCCACCTGCTGACACATGGCCACTCGACAGGTCTTTCTTACAAGGTACAGTGGGTGATGGTTGGAAATGGACACTTCACTCACGCTCCCCGTGTTTCACAAATTGCGTGAAAAACATGTGACTACTATAGCCACTAGGTGGCAGTCTGAGTCCATTTCGGCGTCCCATGAGTCGGGATTAGATAGGTGAATGAGCAGACTGGGAGAGGTATCACGTGTTGCGAGCTGAGCAGATTATTGTTCCCCAGGTTTAGCGTAGAGGGTAGGGTGAATGGTCTGCAATTCAAAAGGTTAAGGGTTCGTTCCCAACTGTAGTCAAGTTATCAATGTTGCCTTAAATATTTTTTCCTGTTTTTTTTTTAATCACTTGATGGCCTATGATATCAGAAATTGTACAATAACTTATTTAACTTATTTATATATCTTACGGATACTAGCCTATTATGCTGTTTGACTTTATGGCATCTTTCTTTTATTTAGATCAGCTGATGTGCGCTCCACCTTTCCAAGGAATTACATTAGACCATAGGGATTATCATTCTACAGCCTCAATATCTTACTCTGATAATAATAGGCTTATTGTTATACTATTTTTGTTATTTTTATTATCATCTAGCTGGTAAAATTTTCAGTTTGATCTGGAAAAGGACGCTATGATGCCTTACAACAAGCATGAAAGGCCCAACCCCCCAGGCTTTTTGGGCACATTATGCAAGAATGCTGCTGCGATGAATAGTGGCGTTTCTAAACTGTTGTCAGGGATGGCTGTGACCCACCCAAAAGTCAGTGAGCTAATCCGGAGTATTCCCATTTTAAATACAGTGAACCCTCGTTTATCGCGGAGGTTACGTTACAAAAAGAACCCGCGATAGGTGAAATCCGTGAAGTAGAAACCTTTTTTTTTTTTAGAGTTTTCAGACAATGAAATACTCCATACAACATTGAAATCAGGGAATAAAAACTTTATACAGGCCCAAGCATTTGTTTAACAAATAAAAGTACGGTATAAACGTTAACTACTGTACTGTAAAATAATATAGTTATAAATACTTTTAATCATCAATACGAAATGAAGGGTTAATATTGCGGGGATCAGCACCGCCCCGCCGTGACGGATTGGATTGGATTTTTCTTCCAAAGCCTGCGGTGCAGCTGTGTGTTTTGGAGAGAAGAACATAGTTATGTGATCAACGCGCAAGTCAGTGAGCTAATCCGGTTTATTCCCATTTTAAATCATGTACTATTTAACCACGTATGACCAGAACGTAATCTGGATATAATGGGTTCCTCTTTTGTATGTCATCCTTGTAATGAAGAGGTCTTCATTACTGGGACTATTTTTATGTATATTGTTATGTAAATAGCTTGTAGCACTTTAAAAGGCCCTTTGCAATTTATAAAAAATCAGCTTGCTTAGCACTAGGACACTTTATTAGGCACTGCACTTTAAGCATAGATTTGCACATAAAGAACAGTTTGCACACAAGGTTTTTAAAATATTTATTGAATATTTATTGGGTATTTTAATGGTTAGCATGTAGCCTTTTGTTCAAGGCTCTCCACAGCTGCTCTCCATTAGCAATTGGGGTGGTTGTCTGTGGAAAAGAGGATTGATGTTTAGAGCAAGCAAGGGTTACTGTTTAGAAACTTCAGCAAATGTCAGTGTAAAGTCTGTTAGAAGTAAGTGCAAAAGAAGTGTTGTGGTGCTGAGAAAGTGACTTACCTGTCTTTTCTGTGTCCTCTCCAGGGTGTTTGGACAAATGCTTCCCCGGGGGTCCAGACACCATTTATAGGTTCTGGGAGAGGCCATGGAAAATACAGGGAGTTGTGCACATAGTTTGTGGGATTTCTATAGTGTTTGGGTGCAAGGTAAATCAGAAAATGTTTATAAAAAAAATAACCTTAAGTGTATGTTTGTAGATATTTGATTTAAATGTGTATTTGTTAGATGGAAGTGAGGAGTTAATTTTTCTTTGTAAATGGTTTAGTCCATAAGCTGTGTCTATTTAAGCTAGAGATTGTGTGTTTGATGGAGACTGAATGCTGTGGAGCCAAATAAACCTGTTGATGCCTCAACTTCACTCTGCCTGACAAGTTCATTTTCTCACTGAAAATCCAGCCGAGAGGTCGCCTGCTAACAGTTGGTGTCAGAAGTGGGATCTCCATGCTACAGTGAGATGATGACTAGAGGTGGAAAAAAGGCAAACCAAGAGGAAGAGCCTGAAGGGGCTTCAGCTTCATCTGATCTGGAGGCTATGGCAGCAGCAAAGCCTGTGGACAGGTTGGAGGAACTGGCGGGGTTGGTTAAATCTCTGTTGCAGTCTCAAGCAAATAGAGACCAGAAATTGGAGAAAGACTTTTCTCGTCAGGAGCAGAGGTGGAAAAGCATGCAGCACCAATTTCAACAACTACAGCTCCTAGTAAATGCTGTGATTGATGAACCTGAAGCACCACCTTCCCCCGCAGCACATGAAGTGCATGAAGATGAATCAGAGGTTGGTGATGTCCAGGTTCCCCATGGTTCCAGGTCCCTTATGGAACCAAAATTGCCTCTCTTATCTGCGGATGATGACATTGAGCATTTCCTGACAACATTTGAGAGGATGGCCCAGGTGTGTCGCTGGTCCAGAGATGAGTGGGCTGTGCGTCTCGTTCCCCTTTTGACAGGAAAAGCTCGTACCGCTTATGTTCTCATGGATATCGCAGATTCTGAGAACTATGACAAAGTGAAAGAAGCAATTCTGACAAAGTATGAGATCACTGCTGACACGTATCGACGCCGCTTCAGATCCCTGAGGGTGGAGCCAGGTGAGACGCCACGTGAGCTTTATGTACGACTGAAAGACTTGTTTTCAAGATGGGTTAAACCTGAGAAATCTACTGTACAAGAAATATCTGAGCAGATAATTCTGGAGCAGTTTTTGAGGATGGTTAATCCAGAGTTGGAGATATGGATACGGGAGCGTGACCCGAAGACGGCGAAAGAAGCAGCTGGCCTCGCAGAGGTGTTCACATCTGCCAGGAAGGGGAGCAAGAGCACCTGTTTTGCCCGGGAGACCCACTATGCCCAACCAAGTAAGTCCAATGGGGGTGAACAGGGGTCTGGTCAGGTTCAGGCTAGAACTATGTCTAGTTCAAGGCAGATTCCTTCCCATAGACAAAATAGTGGTAAAAAGTCATTTCCAAAGTCCTCAGCCCAAGAAGTAAGATGTTATAATTGTAATAACTTTGGCCATACACAACATTTTTGCCCTGCCCTGAAATCAAAACCATCTCTTTTGTGTTCAGTTCCAAGACCAGCCACAGAGATGGTAGAAAAGAAAGTTTGCATGGTTCCTGTTCTAATTAATGGGGAGAAAGCCGAAGCTTTGCTTGACTCTGGGTGCTTCCAGTCTCTAGTACAAGCTAGTCTGATCTCAGAGGAAAACCTGAATGGGGTGGGGACTAGAATAAGTTGTATACATGGGGATGAACATGTTTACCCTACAGCTGAGGTTTATTTGACAGTTGGAGGTCAGACTTACCTGGTACAGGTAGCTGTGGTTCCCTCGTTGCCTTATTCAGTCATACTGGGAAATGATATCCCCACTCTCTTTGATCTTATACATCAGTCAGATCATGATTCCCAAGTAATCAATGATGGAGACACCCAGAGCTCAGTTGATCCAGTAGAAGCATTACAAACAAGACCATTGAATCCATGTCATGTCATCACAAGGGCCCAGAGTGCAAAGACAGGGCTGGAAGAGTTACCTTTTTTCAGGGAATCTCTGGAAGCACAGCCAGGAAAGACTAAGAAATCTAGAGCTCAGAGAAGAAGGGATAAGTTTAAAGGTTCGGGTGGTGAGAAGACAGAACCCTTATCTAAGCCAAATCTCTTTGATTTTGACATTCATTCAGATTTGGGGGCACTGCAGAGGGAGGATCCTACTCTGAAACCCTGGTTTGAAAAAGTGACAGGGAAAGGGGAAACCAATCAGTGCCAGGTAAACTTTCTAGAAGATGCAGTCTATATGATTAAAGGAGGCATCTTGTACCAGAAAAAGGGAAAGTGTGAAGCTTTAGCTCTCCCACAACAGTTCCGGTTCAAAGTTATGGAGCTTGGGCATTCAATTCCTTGGGCTGGTCATATGGCTTTTCACAAGACACTGAGTAGGATCAGCACCCGTTTTGTCTGGCCAGGAATGTATAGTGAGATTTCAAAATTCTGTAGTTCCTGCAAAAAGTGCCAGTTGACTTCAGGCAAAGGTGTAGCACGAGCTCCACTACAGCCACTC
Source organism: Cyprinodon diabolis (assembly GCA_030533445.1). Lineage (NCBI taxonomy): Eukaryota > Metazoa > Chordata > Actinopteri > Cyprinodontiformes > Cyprinodontidae > Cyprinodon > Cyprinodon diabolis. Next base: position 34,337,898 of record CM060085.1, read on the forward strand.
CCAATTGTTGAGACTCCTTTTGAAAGGCTAGGCATGGACATTGTGGGTCCACTAGAAAAGAGCTCTACAGGCTATCGTTACATATTGGTGATATGTGATTATGCTACACGATACCCAGAGGCCTTCCCACTTAGATCTATTAAAGCCCGCCATGTTGCTAACTGCCTTCTGCAACTATTCTCTAGAGTAGGAATCCCAAGAGAGATTCTTACAGATTGTGGAACAAACTTTTTGTCCAAATTATTGCAGCAGGTGTATAAGTTGTTAGGGATTAAGGGTCTTAAGACCACCCCTTATCACCCCCAAACGGACGGGCTAGTGGAAAGATATAACCAGACTCTCAAAAATATGCTGCGCAAGTTTGTCTCTGACACAGGTGCAGACTGGGACCAGTGGCTGCCTTACCTGTTATTTGCTTACCGGGAGGTTCCACAGGTTTCCACAGGCTTCTCACCCTTTGAACTATTGTATGGACGCCAAGTGAGAGGCCCACTGGATCTGCTGAAGGACTGCTGGGAAGAGTCCAAGCCAGAGGGAGAGAACATTGCTGCGTATGTCATAAACATGAGGGAGAGACTGCAGGAGATGGCATCATTTGCACAGGACAACATGAAAGCAGCTCAACAGCATCAGAAGACCTGGTATGATCAGAAGGCCAGAGACAGGGTCTTCCTTCCAGGGCAGAAAATACTGTTATTGCTTCCCACCAGTGAGAACAAGCTGCTGACAAAATGGCATGGACCATATGAGATCACTAAACAAGTAAGTAAACTGGTTTATGAACTGCACATGCCAGAAAGGGCTAAGAAATATCAGACATTTCATGTCAACCTGTTGAAGGAGTTTCACAGTCCACAGGAGCCTGTGCATCAGGAGTTATTTGTGCGTGCAGTTGAGGATGAAGAAGTGACTGAAAAATTCTTCCCTACCAGCACATCAGAGGATTTTTCAGTTGACCTTTCTCATTTGTCCCCTGTTGAGCAAAGCAACATAAGTCATCTTTTGGATCCTCATCTTTTTAAGGAAACTCCAGGATTCACATCACTGGTTCAACATAAGATCCGGATGAAAGATGGTGCACCTAGCCGGCAAAAGAGCTATCGTATACCAGAGAGGTTGGTGCCGGTGCTGAGAAAAGAAATAAAGCTGATGTTGGATTTGGGAATAATTGAAGAGTCCTGTAGTGAATGGTGCAGTCCAATTGTGCTGGTACCAAAGAAGGATGGTTCCCTCAGATTTTGCATTGATTTTAGATATGTGAATGCTATGTCCAACTTTGATCCATACCCAATGCCCAGGGTTGATGACCTTTTGGAGAGAGTCGGTTCAGCAAGCTACATTACAACGCTGGATCTGTGCAAAGGATACTGGCAAGTGGCTTTGGCACCAGAAGCAAGAGAGCTGACTGCCTTCAGAACTCCTTTTGGTATGTACCAATTCAGGGTTATGCCTTTTGGGCTACAGGGTGCGCCTGCAACATTCCAACGTTTAATGGATCATATACTGAGAGATGTGTCAGCATTTTCTGCAGCATATCTGGACGATGTCGTGGTGTATAGCCAGTCCTGGGAGGACCATGTGATTCACCTGCAGGAGGTGCTAGAGCGCATCAGGAAGGCTGGGCTGACTATTAACCCAAAGAAGTGTATCATAGCCCAGAGAGAAGTGGAGTATTTGGGTTTCGTCATTGGGTTTGGACAAATAAAACCTCAGGTGGGGAAGATGGAGGCAATCCAGTCCTTCCCAGTTCCAACCACAAAGCGGAAGGTGAGAGGATTTCTGGGTTTGGTTGGCTGGTACAGAAAATTTAGACCTTCTTTCGCAGACCGCTCAGCTGTACTGACTGATCTAACAAAGGCTTCAGCCCCAAACAAAGTTTGCTGGACAGAAGAGTGTGATCGAGCATTCAAGGATCTCAAGGCGGCAGTGTGTTCTGACCCGGTTCTACACAGCCCAGACTTCAGTAAGCCATTCATCTTGCAAACCGATGCGTCAGGAGTGGGGCTTGGAGCGGTTCTTCAACAAGAGGTGGAGGGTGAAAGGAAGCCTGTGGTGTTTTTGAGTAGGAAGCTGCTTGACGGGGAGACCAGGTACTCAACAGTGGAGAAAGAATGCTTGGCCATGAAGTGGGCCATTGAAAGCCTCAGGTATTATCTTCTTGGCCGCCACTTCACTCTAGAGACTGACCATCGGGCCCTTCAGTGGTTAAGACGCATGAAGGATGCCAATGCCCGCATCGCTGGATGGTACCTGTCTCTGCAGCCTTTTGATTTCACAGTTCAGTACAAACCTGGAAAGTCCAATGTGGTTGCTGACTGTCTGTCCAGGATACACGACTGAGGTTCTGGCTTAAGAGAAGGGGGAAGAAATGTAATGAAGAGGTCTTCATTACTGGGACTATTTTTATGTATATTGTTATGTAAATAGCTTGTAGCACTTTAAAAGGCCCTTTGCAATTTATAAAAAATCAGCTTGCTTAGCACTAGGACACTTTATTAGGCACTGCACTTTAAGCATAGATTTGCACATAAAGAACAGTTTGCACACAAGGTTTTTAAAATATTTATTGAATATTTATTGGGTATTTTAATGGTTAGCATGCAGCCTTTTGTTCAAGGCTCTCCACAGCTGCTCTCCATTAGCAATTGGGGTGGTTGTCTGTGGAAAAGAGGATTGATGTTTAGAGCAAGCAAGGGTTACTGTTTAGAAACTTCAGCAAATGTCAGTGTAAAGTCTGTTAGAAGTAAGTGCAAAAGAAGTGTTGTGGTGCTGAGAAAGTGACTTACCTGTCTTTTCTGTGTCCTCTCCAGGGTGTTTGGACAAATGCTTCCCCGGGGGTCCAGACACCATTTATAGGTTCTGGGAGAGGCCATGGAAAATACAGGGAGTTGTGCACATAGTTTGTGGGATTTCTATAGTGTTTGGGTGCAAGGTAAATCAGAAAATGTTTATAAAAAAAAATAACCTTAAGTGTATGTTTGTAGATATTTGATTTAAATGTGTATTTGTTAGATGGAAGTGAGGAGTTAATTTTTCTTTGTAAATGGTTTAGTCCATAAGCTGTGTCTATTTAAGCTAGAGATTGTGTGTTTGATGGAGACTGAATGCTGTGGAGCCAAATAAACCTGTTGATGCCTCAACTTCACTCTGCCTGACAAGTTCATTTTCTCACTGAAAATCCAGCCGAGAGGTCGCCTGCTAACAATCCTGTTCTAAACATCACCAATTAATTAAGCAAACCACTTAATGCAGGAATGTCGCTACTACTGTAAATAGCGGTGCTTGAACTCTATTGTCAGAGAACAAGAGAGTAAATGTCTACACATCGGTTTTTCCAAGACAACGATGAGGTCATAGCCTTGAATGGAGCAGCGACTGGCATGTAATATTCCCAGGGCCAAGAGATACATGTCATTTGCTATCAGTAATACATTGATTTGAAATGCAAATAAAAAACATTTTCTATGAGACATTTTCCTGACTTTATGTTTCACTATTATATTATGGGCTACTATATAAATCTTTTTAAGCAAACCTGTAAAAATTTAATGATGTCAGAATATTGGACCCAGAATTCGAGGCGAGACAGGCAGTGGGAAAGTTCAAAACGTTTATTGAACACCAACAGGTGCGCGGGGCTGCTCGTCTGCTGCGGGGCAGATCTCTACAGGGATAGGAGAATACAGGTCAGAGAATGGATGTGGAGCTGAATGCGACTTGAAGCAAAGTCACTGACCTGATTCAAAGTTCAGTCCGTTCGCGGAGCTTTGACCGTAGTTGCGGCGGGCGACGAGCAAAGGAAAAAAACAAACCATCAGCGCCAAGATCATGACAAAAAACCCCATTTCCATTTCTTTCGTTTTTAAAATTAAATAAAAAATTTAAATGGCAAAAATCCAAACGTGTCTGCTAGTTTAAAGTCCATCTTATTTATTTGAATATTTAACGAAAAACATTGCAGATGCCACACACGCATGCAAAATGACAGAAAGAAAGATCCGAGCGTTTTAGTTTCTATATATATATATAATACCTTTCAAAAACTATGAGTGTTTTTAAAATCTAGTGATTTTTTGAAAGAAATTAAAAGAATAAAAACAGTTAAGCATTTTAAAAGCAATTTTACAAAAAAAGGAACATAACAGCATTTTTTAAATAAATGATTTATTATGAGAACATATCATTTAACCATATATTGAGGGGTAAATAATTGAATGCTTATTTATTTATTGAACATGTATTTATTTATGTATTTATTTAGATTAGATTAGATTGGATTAGATGAGCTTTATTGATCTCACAGCGGAGAAATTCACTCGTCACATATTGGCATAGAAGTTACAGAAGGTGTAAACATGGAGGAAAAAGGTGCATTAAGAATAAGCAATATATATACCGTATATCCAGGTATATACAGTATATCAAGATAAATAGGATTAAAGTGCATGTGTACATGTATCGCACACAATGAAAAACAAAACAAAAATAGGAAATAAAAAAAATAAGAAATAAAGATATGTACAATCCGGATGGCTTATATACAGGTGGAGAAATATTGCACATTCAACATATTGCACAGCATATTGTTCACAGTCAATAAATACAAAACTATAATGTAGCTGCACAGTGGTTTTTACAGGAGTTATTGTTGATATAGTGCATTATTATAGAGTTTGGTGACAGCAGGAACGAATGACCTGCGGTAGCGCTCCTTCTTACAGACAGGGTGTCTACTGTAAGTCTCTGACTAAAGGAGCTGCTCAGCTCCTCTTTTTATACATGGGAGGCTCATGCGTGAATGTCCAATGAATAACTCTAATTGTTGTTTCAAAAATAGAAAACCTGGTTTCATTACTTAGTTTTGCCCTGGATGTTGTAGCGTTTGTGGACGCTACGTCGCTACTTGATAAAAACAATAACATCACTACTGGAAAGTTACTTGATAAATAATGCAGCAACGCTACGGTCAAGCTACTGGAAAATGTAGTTAAACTAATAGCTTCGCTACATGTAGCGGCGCTACTGCCCATCAATGGAAACTATGTAATGATTATGATAATAATAAATAATAACAACACACAAAAACAGTATAACAATACGCCTGTTATTATCAGAGTAAGATGTTGAAGCTGTAGGATGATAATCCCCTTGGTCTAATGTAATAAAAAACGGTGTGGTAGCGACAGGTGGCTGCTTTTTTTTTTTTTATTACAGACCAAGCACACAAACTCTCGATGGATTTTAATGAACACAGTCAAAGATTAGCTTGAATTTTGATCCTCAAAGCTGTCAACGGCACTTATATTTTACAAAACTAAAGAAAATATATTTTCTTACATACCCTTTTGAATAACTTTGGCTTATCTTAATGAGGAATCAACTTTGGATATGATTTTAATTTCAAAATCACCAGCCGCAGCACTGTCTCTGTCGCCTTTCTCTGGTTGCGCCTCAGTCCGTATCCCCGGCTCCAACTTAATTAATTTTATTTTTCATTAAATAATAGAGATGCAGATAAATAGAAATAAACAGTTCTCAGATAAGATCTGAGGTTTATCTATAACTACGCAACCATTTTCATAAAATAAGATTATGCAGTCACTAGGTTAAATTAATTCATTAACTTTATTTTAATCAAAAACAAAATAAAATAGCACAATATCACACCAAGATCCCCAATAAACCTGCTTTTCAGTTGACTGCAGGCCCACAAACGTCACCTTTAGCACGCCAGAGATCCCAAGCGCCACCTGGTGGTTGTCCGGGTACATTGCAGTTCTTTTTGAAATAAAAAAACTGGCCTCAGGAAATACATCGTGATTCACACAGGAATCACACAGGAATCACGCAGGAAACCGTCCATTTCCAACCAGTGCCCACTGTAAGTGCTGACTATTAGAAACCAAATCTTTAGGCTGTCCCCTGGTGAACTGCTCTAAAAAGTGCAAACAGTCAGTCATTTTCAGATGCCACTCCATTCTCAAAGGTATTCATAAATGATCTAAAAAATAGAAATCTAGATAAGTTATTTTTTCTTAAAATAAGTGCATTTGCTCTTGGATTCAGGAGATAAAAGAGACATTTTGCCATTGGAAAAGGACAATTTACATTAAAAATAACAAAACACAATTGCATTGTCTTAATTCAAGAACATTTTATCTAAATATCTTCTTTAAAGAGTAAAAATACTCATTCCATTGGCAAATCATTTATTTTTCCTACTCAAATTAAGTGTAAATACACTTTATCTAAGATCTTTTTGCAGTGTGTAAAGGTACCCCATCAAATACATCAAATACATGTTTCTGACTGAGAAAATAGGCTATAACTTTTGTTTTACAAGTTAGGCAGTGATGTTAGTTTGTCTTTGCATAATGCTCACAATATCATTCAGACCATTTTCAGTCAAAATGGGAGATTGAGTCTGCATTTTCTGGTTTGGTGGGGTTGCAGCATCAACTCTCTGTTTCTGCCTTTATTTAGGTCTGATTACAGATAACTTAGATAAATGCTTTGCATTAGTTGTAAATTTTTCTTTTGGAACAACCTCATCTGTGTTGGATTTCAAGTGGGGCATATATTTTACTTGGCCTCATTTAAAATAAGAGTTCATGACATTAGATTGCTTAGAATCACCAAATTACTTCATTTTTTAATGTCCCCGTAAAGTGCCCTGAGATGAAATACGTTGTGAATTGGCATTATATACATAAAATAAATTGAATATAATCAAAACACAGAGCTTTTATATTAGTTGATGGTAACTTTATTTCAAAGGCTAAGTTTTCACTTTGTTTTCTCAATTGTTCCTCTTGATCAATTGTTCAATAAAAGGCAGCAAATTGCTCCATATGCGCTGCATTTTCAACACAACTTTAATGAGTGCAGAAGAGGTGGATTAACTCTGAGACTGCTGTGAAGAAGCTTTTGAACGTGCCTTTACACAGTAAATATTACAGACACTGTCCTCATGATCAGGGGCGCAACTACATATTTTTGAGGTGGATGCGGAAACACATAATCGGCACCCCCACCCCCTGTACAGTAACCAATCTCGTTCAACTTTCTCTCCATTAGACAGTAAACGCAAACAGCATCCTTTGGAAAAACACCTCTTACTCTTCTCTGCTCTTGGATATGGGCCATCAGAAACTTTCGGTGGGTCATTTTCAACCATGTACTGCCTAAATATGTCCCACATTTTGTGTGGTAAAGGCCATTCAGATGGATCTTCTGAATAAAGCCTTGTCTCAGCACTCTCCTCTGCAGCCCTCTGCTCCTCTCCCTCTTCATCATCTGAACCTCTATGCTCCTCTCCCTCTTCTTCATCATCTGGTCCTCTCTGCTCCGCTCCCTGATCTGCACCTTTCTGTTCCACATTCTTCCAATTTTCCCAAAAAAGAACACAATGAGAGATGGTCATCAGAAATTCGAACCATTATGGTATACAGGTGCTGGTCATAAAATTAGAATATCATGAAAAAGTAGATTGATTTCAGTAATTCCATTTAAAAAGTGAAACTTGTATATTATATTCATACATTACATACAAACTCATATATTTCAGATGTTTATTTTGTTTAATTTTGATGATTACAAATGACAACAAATGAAAATCTCAAATTCATCATATCAGAAAATTAGAATATTGTGAAAAGGTTCAAAATTGATGGCCCCTGGTGCCACACTCTAATCAGCTAATTAACTCAAACCACCTGCAAAAGCCTTTAAATGGTCTTTCAGTCTAGTTCTATAGGCTACACAATCATGGGGAAGACTGCTGACTTGACAGTTGTCCAAAAGACGACCATCGACACCTTGCACAAGGAGGGCAAGACACAAAAGGTCATCGCTAAAGAGGCTGGCTGTTCACAGAGCTCAGTGTCCAAGCACATTAATAGAGAGGCGAAGGGAAGGAAAAGATGTGGTCGAAAAAAGTGTACAAGCAAGAGAGATAACCGCACCCTGGAGAGGATTGTGAAACAAAACCCATTCAAAAATGTGGGGGAGATTCACAAAGAGTGGACTGCAGCTGGAGTGAGTGCTTCAAGAACCACCACACACAGACGTATGAAAGACATGGGTTTCTGCTGTCGCATTCCTTGTGTCAAGCCACTCTTGAACCACAGACAGCGTCAGAAGCGTCTTGCCTGGGCTAAAGAGAAACAGGACTGGACTGCTGGTGAGTGGTCCAAAGTCATGTTCTCTGATGAAAGTAAATTTTGCATTTCCTTTGGAAATCAAGGTCCCAGAGTCTGGAGGAAAAGAAGAGAGGCACTTCATCCACGTTGCTTGAAGTCCAGTGTAAAGTTTCCACAGTCAGTGATGGTTTGGGGTGCCATGTCATCTGCTGGTGTTGGTCCATTGTGTTTTCTGAGGTCCAGGGTCAACGCAGCCACATACCAGGAAGTTTTAGAGCACTTCATGCTTCCTGCAGCTGACCAACTTTTTGGAGATGCAGATTTCATTTTCCAACAGGACTTGGCACCTGCACACAGTGCCAAAGCTACCAGTACCTGGTTGAAGGACCATGGTATCCCTGTTCTTAATTGGCCAGCAAACTCTCCTGACCTTAACCCCATAGAAAATCTATGGGGTATTGTGAAGAAGAAGATGCAATACACCAGACCCAACAATTCAGAAGAGCTAAAAGCCACTATTAGAGCAACCTGGGCTATCATAACACCTGAGCAGTGCCACAGACTGATCGACTCCATGCCACGCCGCATTGCTGCAGTAATACAGGCCAAAGGAGGCCCAACTAAATACTGAGTGCTGTACATGCTCATACTTTTCATGTTCATACTTTTCAGTTGGCCAACATTTCTATAAATCCTTTGTTTTTATTGGTCTTCAGTAATATTCTAATTTTCTGATATGATGAATTTGAGATTTTCATTTGTTGTCATTTGTAATCATCAAAATTAAACAAAATAAACATCTGAAATATATGAGTTTGTATGTAATGTATGAATATAATATACAAGTTTCACTTTTTAAATGGAATTACTGAAATCAATCTACTTTTTCATGATATTCTAATTTTATGACCAGCACCTGTATATGTTTTTGCGGCCTCCCTAATGTATTTATTCCTACCTGATGTCCTCACTTGTCTCTTCTATCACCGACCTCATGTCTGTCTCCTTCACCCCTTGTCTCTAGCGTTCTCCACTAAGTCATATGGTCAAAAAGCATTATAAATTAGTTGTAAAAATTACAGATATTAATACAGTTTAAAAAAATGTTTAAACATTATCGATCGGGTTTAAGTAACTGTTCCATCACTTCCACTTAATATTAGACCAACCTGTTGCTTCCCCCTGTCTGTCCTGATTCTTCCTCTGTCATCTTCTCTTCTTTCTCTCCATCCTCACACCTGAATTAAATTAATTTTATGTTAAGTAGGGTTAAAAAATACAGCAGTCAAACTACAATAAAAATTAATATTTAAATTTGAATCATCTTCTTGTTGGATAACAAGCAGTGAGAATGTCTTCAGTCCAGCTTCAAGGAGAGTTTATCACCGAGCAGTTAACTCCTGCTGAAGAAACATTCACGGAGTTTAAAGGGAGTTTGGTCAATTCGGAGGAAAAGATGGACGATCAACATCTACTGCTGGATTTCACCAGGATCCCCCAGATCATCTTACACCGGATAGGTAGGAAACACCTGATAGAAACGATTCCCTGATGATGCACACTGTGGATTTTAGCCTCATCTGATTGGAAAACTGCTTAGAGGAGATTTAGATGCTAAGCTAATGCTAACTTCCAGTTGATAGTGAGTTCACGTTGTTGTGCTAAAAAATCTGTGGTGAAGTTAGTTTCAAGTTGGATATTCGATATTCGCGCTCCGTGGGCCAAGCGGTGTTTAGCTCGCGGCTGATCCGATTTATGTACGCTAATGTCGGCCAGCAGTTCACCACCGCTCCCTTCCCAAGCGCTCGGTGCTTCACTTAGGGACCGTCAACAAATTCCCTAACCAAACAGTGCTGACATAAAAATATTAATAAATGTCTTTCCCTGTGACCAACTGACATATAAAGTGCTAATTCATGCTTTTACATCAGATAAAGATTTTTTTTATTTAAAAGCCATAATCAATATTTAAACAATTTAAATATTAAATAATATAATCTTTTCTTCAATAGCTCCCAGGTCATGTGACCTATTGACCCAAAATCAGTGTGAAATTGTTCTACTAGTCTCTGTAGATGAGGCACACTCATTTGATTTTCCTTCTAACTCATTTTTTATTTTTTTGGAATTTGTTTTGTAAAAATTGAGTTTTTTCGTCAATAGTTTCCTAGTTTGACATTGTTCTGCTAGTCTGAGTCCAAAGGGCACACTTATTTGTTTTTCATTTTAACCATTTTTTTTTGTTTTTTAATGAAATGTGGGACTTTACTTCCATAGATTCCAAGTTATGTCACCTATGCATTTGCAGCTAGTTGCAGCTTTGGCTATCTTGCCTCTTTTAAAGTATTTTGCTGGTCTGAATCTCTGTTCTTTTTTATGGTGTGTCACTAAACCAAGACGTTTTACAGTAAAATAGATTTCCCCTGTCATCTGATTTTGGGATGTTTTTTTTCTAAAAGTATAAATTGCATTGCATCCATTATAAAAGTGCATTTCGCACGAGCAAAAAAAATTGACACTTTTTTTTACGGCTGCTGCTGAGTTTCACATGCTGATATTTAAAAGAAAGTGTACAACATGGATTTATTTTGTTGAATTGATCATATGATATATCAGTCCAAGGGTGACGTAATTGACTGGCGATCTTTGGGTTTGATTTTTTTTCCACTCTTTCCTTGTTATCTTTATTTTAAACTTCATAGGGCCTTCCTTGCAAGGTCTGTACTCACTTTTGCTGTGTTTATGTTGTTCTTTTCTGTCCATATTCTTTGTTGGATTTCTCTTACATTTAGCATCATTTCCATCATGTGTTATTTCCTCATTTTTGTCCTCTGTTCTTTCCTCTGTCTTTTCCTCATTTTGGTCCTCTGCTCTTTCCTCCTCGGAGCTATTGACGTAAAACAATCAATTTGGACTAAAAAAATTGCTAAAAAATAAAAAATGAGTTAAAATGAATATCAAATGAGTGTGCCTCATCTACACAGACCAGTAGAACAATTTCGTACTGATTTTGGGTCAATAAGTCACATGACCTGGGAGCTATTGATGAAAAATACTCAATTACATTTGCTCCAGTTAAGCCTCTTGTTTATTCCTCTGGTACACTGTGATCAAAGAAAGCCCCTCCATTATTTCTAGTGCTCCCGTATTAGAGACTTTACAGTAAAAACACAGCGAGAGAAAACTGCTACGTCATGTACCGACTTCCTGTTTTGAAAATACGAGGGTAGGGCTAGATATTTATTTTTATTTATATTTAATTATCCTATATACAAAAAGGATGTTTAGAAACTTCATATACAAAACTAAAAGGCGTATCTCATGAAACCAGAGCAGCACCTTGATCCCTTATAGATGTTGTGTCACTTCATTACTAAACCTGGAAACTCACTCTATAAAGGCTATTAATAGACTTGAAATGCAAAAATATAAAAGGTGTTACTGAAGCCAATGGAGCACTATGATCCAACACTGATTTGTTTTATTTATTCATATAAAAATGCATAAAATTAGATATTAAAGATTTGAAATGCAAAACTTAAAGGTCTAAATTTTGAAGCGAATAGAGTGCTATGATCCAACACTGACTTTGAGTCAGTTGATCTCATGTCCTTCACGCTATTAATCAAAAATGCTAATATTTCCATATAATAAAATTATGTAGCATAATTTCAGATTTAAATGGAGAAATAAAAGGCATAACTTTTTAAGAAGATGGAGTATAAATATCCAACACTGATTATTGAAGTCTCCTCCAACCTGAAGGGGGAAGCCATGTTTTTACAGTGGAGAACCATGGTCTACGACTTGGAAGGACTGATTCTCATCCCGGCTGCTTCACATTGTGCTCTGAACCACACCAGTGCATGCTGTAGGTTTCTGCAGGAGGCAGCCACGGTACCAGGTAGCATTTCAGCCACTGCTGAAATACTACCTGGTACCGTAGTTAGAACTGTAAGAACTCAAGTCTTTTTCTCTGCTTTCTGGGATGTTTTGTATTTTTGAGATCTTAAACAGTCCAGGCGGTGAGGCGATATGCTACTGTAAGCTTGTTTTTCTTATTGGGTGACGACATCTAGAAGGGTTGTAATATCAGATGTGTTAATTTAATCCCATTTTTGAATTGGTGTCATGTGCGTGCTTTGGGCATTAGACTCGCAGCCAAGATGTCTGGAAAAAAAGAGAAATAAGAGACCTCTTTGAAAGTCAAAATGTGATTCAGAGGACTGTGTAACACCCCTCCTAAAACACCTTCACTGGATCCATAAAGCAGCAGATCCACTTCAAGATCCTCCACCTCATTTTAAAGCTTTCAATAACCTTTGAAAGCATATTTGTTTTAATGTAGGTGCTGATAAATCAACTTTATTATTGCCATATGTTATTATTTTTATCAAAAAAGAAAAAATACACAATCAATGACTGTGATTATATTCACCAGGGTGCAAGCCAGGAAGCAGAGTTGTAGTTGAACACACATCTCTAAAGCTTCTCTACCGTTACCCACTCTTTACTCCATCCACTCTTTACTCCATCCAGACAGTGTCTTGCCCACGACCAAAATCTAATAAATTAGCAAATTTTCCCAAAGGAGTAAATCATGACAATCTAATTAAAATTAAAGTAACTCCAATTGTGGAAAAAGTTAAAACGATTAAATGTGGTCTGTTTAACATAAGATTCTTTCCTCAAAAAGTCTGCTAGTTAATGACTTGATTTGTGATGATCACATTGACTTATGTTGCCTTACAGAAACCTGGCTGCAGCAAGAGGATTATGTGAGCATAAATGAGGCAACTCCTTCAAGCTATTTAAATTTTCACATACCCAGAAGCTCTGGGCGAGGAGGAGGAGTAGCAACTATCTTTCAGTCTGACTTACTGATTACTCCCAACACAGTTAATACCTACAACTCTTTTGAACATTTAGCCCTTAATTTCCCTAATCCAAATTGCAAAGCAAGAAAACCTCTTCTTTTTGTAAGTTTTTTAGATTTTTAGATGAGTTTTCAGAGTTCCTTTCTGATTTGGTATTAAATACTGACAGGGTCATCATAGTGGGAGATTTTAACATCCATGACATTGAAGGCGATAGCTTAAAAGCAGTCTTTAATGCTATCTTAGACACTATTGGCTTTGTTCAAAATGTGAATTTTCCCACACATTCTCATCTTCATTCTTTGGATCTTGTGCTGACATATAGCATAGAATGTGAAGAAATAACAGTATTTCCTCACAACCCTGTCCTCTCTGTCCACTTTCTAATAACCTTCAGGATTACTTTAACAGAGCTCTCCTCCCCAAAAGAAGGTTCAATTTTAGTAGATCATTATCAGATAGTGCAGTTATACATTTTAAAGAATCTGCTTCACTTTCTGTCTCCTCTGTGTTGCTGAGCAGTGCTGCTGAGTGCAAAAGCTTAGTTTATTCCCCTTCACAGGTTGATGATTTTGTTGATGGGGTTGCTATTTCTCTGCGTACTGCCTTAGACAACGCAGCTCCTATGAAAATGAAAACCGTTAAAAATTGAAAGCTCACTTCTTGGTTTAATGCAGAGCTGCACAATTTGGAGCAAAATGCTAGAAAACTGGAGAGAAAATATCGTTCCGCAGGCCTGCGGGAGTCCTACCTAGTCTGTACCTAGTTTACTGCTGTATAAGAGGACCCTTTGTAAAGCAAGAGCAGCATACTTCTCCTCATTAATAGAGGAAAATAAGAATAATCCTAGATTTCTTTTTAATGGTTGCCAAACTCACCCAGAGCCATAGCTTAGTTGAACCGTCCATTCCACCTGCTCTTAGCAGTAATGATTTTATTAAAAATAAGATCATAAGCACTCGTCTATCCACGATTGTATCTGAGGTAGTCATGGAATCTGAACCGGGTTTAGACTGCTTTGGACCAGTTGAACTTTCAGAGCAAAATTATTGTCTTCATCTAAGCCTTCAACTTGTATGTTTGATCCAGTTCCAACCAGGTTATTTAAGGAGGTATTCCCTTTGATCTCCTCCTCCATTTTAGATGTGATTAATCTATCTCTGTTACAGAGATACTGTATGTACCTAAAGCTTTTAAGGTTGCTAAAATTAAACCTCTGCTTAAGAAACCGTCTCTTGACCCAGATGACTTGGTCAATTATAGCCCTATATCCAATCTTCCTTTCTTATCAAAAATTCTTGAGAAAGTAGTTGCCAAACAAGTGTGCGGTCACTAACACCATAAGTAACTTTTTGAAGAGTTTCAGTCTGGCTCACTAATGATATTCTCATGGCCTCAGATAATGGACTTGTATCTGCGCTCGTCCTGTTGGATCTCAGTGCTGCATTTGATACTGATGACCATAATATTATTTTAGAAAGACTTGAATATTTTGTTGAAATTAAAGGAACAGCACTAGACTTTTTTAAATCTTATCTGTCTGATCAAATTCAGTTTGTTCATGTTAATGATAAATCTTCAACATGCTCAAATGTTACCTGTGGAGTACCACAGGGATCAGTGCTAGGACCAATTCTCCTCACTTTATATATGCTCCCAATCGGGAATTATTAGACAGCATGGGATTAATTTTCACTGTTATGCTGATGATACCCAGTCTTTGAAAAATAAGCTAATTATTCAGTCACTTCATTTGGATGGGATTAAACTGATTTCAATAATAAAGTAAAAAAATCTTGGTGTTGTTTTTTTACCAGGACCTGTCATTTAAATCCCATATCAAAGAGGTTTCTAGAATGTCCTTCTTTCATCTTGGGAATGTTGCAAAAATTAGAAATCTCCTGTCCAGGGGCGATGCTGAGAAACTAGTCCATGCATTTGTTACTTCAAGGCTGGACTATTGTAATTCTTTACTATCAGGAAGTCCACAAACTGTAGTTAAAAACCTTTAGCTGATCCAAAATGCTGCAGCCAGAGTTCTGATGAAAATTAAAAAGAGAGATCACATCTCTCCTATCCTGGCTTCTCTTCATTGGCTTCCTGTTAAATCCAGAATAGAATATAAAATCCTCCTTCTCACATATAAAGCCTTAAATGGCCAAGCTCCATCCGATATCAGAGATCTGATTGTTCCTTATGTTCCTAACAGAGCACTTCGCTCTCAATCAGCAGGTTTAGTAGTGGTTCCTAGAATTTCTAAAAATAGAATGGGAGGCAGATCTTTTAGTACCAACCGTATAGGTCAACCGTATCAAATGCAGCACTGAGATCCAACAGGACCAGCACAGATACAAGTCCATTATCTGAGGTCATGAGAATATCATTAGTAACTTTCACCAGAGCTGTTTCAGTGCTATGGTGAGCTCTAAAGCCAGACTGAAACTCTTCAAAAAGTTCATTATGGTGTAAGTGATCACAAACTTGTTTAGCAGCTACTTTCTCAAGAATTTTAGATAAGAAAGGAAGATTGGATATAGGTCTATAATTGACCAAGTCATCTGGGTCAAGAGACGGTTTCTTAAGCAGAGGTTTAATTACAGCAACTTTAAAAGCTTTAGGTACATATCCCTGTAACAGAGATAGATTAATCACATCTAAAATGGAGGAGGACATAAAAGGGAATACCTCCTTAAATAACCTGGTTGGAACTGGATCTAACATACAAGTTGAAGGCTTAGATAAAGACAATAATTTTGCTAATTCAGTAGGGCTGCAACTAACGATTATTTTAAAAATCGATGAATCGGCCGATTATTTTTTCGATTAATCGATGAATCGGACAAAAAATATTTTTTATATTAACCCCTTAATTCCAAAATAAACATTTTAGACAACAGCTTGTGCTTGTTTGTTAGAACAAACAAGCACACAAGTACAGGTTGCTCATTAACTGTACTGGTGCAATACGAAAAATAAATGTTTGTGTTAAAACTATGCAAACTTACATGAGAAATGTAGATATTCATCCACAAAATATAGGGTACTTTGTTTCATAAAGCGCAAAAAAAGACATTTTTGTTTTTAAAAGCCCCTAAGGGGTTCAAACAATAGCTCCCCCCATTTCATCAAATGAGTTTTTTTAGACTAGAAGAGTTCTGCCTTTTAAGACAGGAAGTATAGCAGTTAAAGTTGCTACTTGAGAAAATACTTAACCATAGAGATACAAATAGCCCTGTGATTCAAATTATAAATTGTATTTGGAATAAAAATTAGAGAACTAGGGGTGGTAAAAAAAAACATCCTCCAAAGACAGATATTTACATGGGAATGTGGCATATAATTAATTGACATATTACTGATAAATTTGAAGGATCTTCTTTACTTTATCTTTGCCAGAAGATTTAAACTTTAAAAGCCTTGCCCTCATAATTTGCAAGTTAATGCAATGCGTGCTTCATTTGCAGTCTGGACGCTGAGGGTAAACATCCTGCGGCTCTGACTGCAGCGCTGAGAGGGACTCCTGCGGGAGCGGGAAAACGGGGTTGGGATGGGGGGGTGCCTCACGGCAGCAGCTGCTGCTGGAGGACAAGAGTAGGAACGATACATGCTTTCACGTAAGAGTCTCCAAAAGCCGCCAGTGACACCGTAAAAAGTCGGCAGATTTGTCGCTAGTCGCTTTTTTGAAAAATAGTCGCTGGAGGGGTCTGAAAAGTCGCTAAATATAGCGACAAAGTCGCTGAGTTGGCAACACTGCACACCTGCAGCGCTTGCTCGCTCTGCCGTTATTTTTTTTCTTCCCCCGTTTCAGTCAAGTGGCAGTGATGACGGCGGCGGCGAATGACACATTAATCGCGCGACACAACTAATCGATGATGAAATTCGTTGCCAACGCTTTTAAAAGTCGATTTTTATCGATTTTATCGATTCGTTGTTGCAGCCCTATAATTCAGAAAGTTCAATTGGATCAAAGCAGTCTAAACCCGGTTCAAATTCCATGACTATCTCAGGTACAATCGCGGATAGAGGAGTGCTTATGATCTTATTTTTAATAAGATCAATCTTATTTATAAAGAATCCCATAAAATCATTGCTGCTAAGAGCAGGTGGAATGGACGGTTCAACAGAGCTATGGCTCTGGGTGAGTTTGGCAACTGTATTAAAAAGAAATCTAGGATTATTCTTATTCTCCTCTATTAATGAGGAGAAGTATGCTGCTCTTGCTTTACAAAGGGTCCTCTTATACAGCAGTAAACTATTTTTCCAGACTAGGAAGGACTCCCGCAGGCCTGTGGAGCGATATTTTCTCTCCAGTTTCCTAGCATTTTGCTTCAAAGTACGCAGCTCTGCATTAAACCAAGGAGCAAGCTTTCAATTTTTAACGGTTTTCATGTTCAAAGGAGCTGCGTTGTCTAAAGCAGTACGCAGAGAACTAGCAACCCCATCAACAAAATCATCAACCTGTGAGGGGGAATAAACTAAGCTTTTGCACTCTGCAGCACTGCTCAGCAACACAGAGGAGACAGAAAGTGAAGCAGATTCTTTAAAATGTATAACTGCACTATCTGATAAAGATCTACTAAAATTGAACCTTTTTTTGGGGGAGGAGAACTCTATTAAAGTAATCGTGAAGGTTTATTAGAAAGTGGTCAGAGAGGACAGGGTTGTGGGGAAATACTATTATTTATTCACATTCTATGCCATATGTCAGCACAAGATCCAAAGTATGAAGATGAGAATGTGTGGGACTATTCACCTTTTGAACAAAGCCAATAGTGTCTAAGATAGCATTAAAGGCTACTTTTAAGCTATCGCCTTCAATGTCAGCATGGATGTTAAAATCTCCCACTATGATGACCCTGTCAGTTTGTAATACCAAATCAGAAAGGAACTCTGAAAACTCATCTAAAAATTCAGAGTAAGGAGCTGGTGGACAATACAAAGTTACAAAAAGAAGAGGTTTTCTTGCCTTAAAATTTGGATCAGGGAAATTAAGGGTTAAATGTTCAAAAGAGTTGTAGGTATTAACTGTTTTGGGAGTAATCAGTAAGTCAGACTGGAAGATTGTTGCTACTCCTCCTCCTCGCCCAGAACTTCTGGGTATGTGAAAATTTAAATAGCTTGAAGGAGTTGCCTCATTTATGCTCACATAATCCTCTTGCTGCAGCCAGGTTTCTGTAAAGCAACACAAGTCAATGTGATTATCACAAATCAAGTCAGACTTTTAGAGGAAAAAGATCTTATGTTAAACAGACCACATTTAATTGTTTTAACTTTTTCCCCAATTGGAGTTACTTTGATTTTAATTAGATTATCATGATTTACTCTTTTGGGAATATTTGCTAATTTATTAGATTTTGGTCGTGGGCAAGACACTGTCTGGATGGAGTAAAGAGTGGATGGAGTAAAGAGTGGGTAACGGTAGAGAAGCTTTAGAGATGTGTGTTCAACTACAACTCTGCTTCCTGGTCTGCACCCTGGGTGGTCAGGTTTTTTTTGAAGACTAATAAATGTGGCCAGATTGCTTGAAAGAAGAGTTGCACCATCCAAAGTGGGATGGATGCCGTCTCTCCGAATCAGACCAGGCTTTCCCCAAAAGGATTACCAATTATTAATGTAGCCCACATTGTTTTCAGGACACCACCTAGACAACCAGCGGTTGAATGACGACATGCGGCTAAAGATGTCATCACTGGTCAGATCAGGGAGGGGACCAGAGAAAATTACGGAGTCCGACATTTTTTTGGCAAACTAGCACACCATAGCAACACTAATTTTAGTGACCTCCAATCGGCGTAACCGGGTGTCATTCCACCAGCGTGAATAACAATCTTACTGTATTTAACCTTATCCTTAGCCAGTAGTTTCAGGTAGGATTTAATGTCGCCTTTTCTGACCCCCGGCAAACGTTTGACTATGGTCCCTGGTGTCTCTAATGCCACGTTTCTGACTATGGAGCTGCCAAAAGTTGGCCCATTCCCGGAAATACAGGCAGACAAGCTCTAAACCAGTTCCCACGCCAGAGGATGAAATGTAGCACATACAGTTAGTCACAGTACGAGAAACAGGACAGCAATGAAAAACAGGCCCATCTCCAACATCTATAAACAAAGGTGTTGATGGCAGCAGCACAGCTGATATTTCTCTCTAGGATGGAGTCACAGCCAAACAGGAACAGACCACATGAAGCTGTTATGATGAGAAAAATCAGAGAGAGCATAAAGTGAGAGGTTGTACTGGACCTGGGCAAAAACTCGATTCCAGAAATGTATGCAAATCTTTTTTTGCGGGTAGTTTTAAATAAGTGTAATCTTTTTTTTTTATGTAGCAGCACATTTAAGGCTCCCCAGTGTTTCATTGGCTGCTGTGTTACTCTCAGGTTGTAGTTTGCCAAGCGACAGTTTAACACAAAACGTGAAAGGTTATAACTACAAGTGAGAAGTTTGTTCTCAAAAAAGGAATAAAATTATCCATTGTTAGGAACTGCAGAGCTTAAAGTTCTCCAGCATAGTGGCAGATTTGCGGCTTGTGTCAACTGTGGTTGTATTAGAAGAAATGGAATTGTGTATTGAAATGCATATTTTAAAACCATCAGAAAATGTTTCTGCTCCAGATAGTTAACAAGCTAGCTGTTAACTGATGCAGGGCTGCCGATAGCACATCACGGTAGTGATCTGAAAAGGGGTCCCTATGTCCTCCAGCAGTCTAAGCCTATAACAGCATAACTATAGAGATAGCTCTGGATAACCTGAGCCACTCTAACTATAAGCTTTTTTTTTTTTAAAAGGAAAGTTTTAAGGATTGTCTTAAGAGCAGCTATGGTGTCTCCCTTATAGGTTAAAACTGGCAGTTGGTTCCACAGGAGAGGAGCCTGATTACTAAAAGATCTGCCTCCCATTCTATTTTTAGAGCCAAAAGTAAACCTGCAAATTGAGAGCCAAGTGCTCTGTTAGGAACATAAGGAACAATCATATCACTTATATCAGATGGAACTTGGTTAATTATAGCTTTATATGTGATAAGGAGTAATTTAAATTCTTAACAGGAAGCAAATGAAGAGAAACTAGAATAGGAGAGATAAGGTGTCTGTTTTTAATTTTCATCCAGACTCTGACTGCAGCATTTTGGATCAGCTGAAGACTTTTTACTACAGTTTGTGGACTTCCTGACTGTAAAGAACTGCAATAGTCCAGCCTTGAAGTAACAAATGCATGGACTAGTTTCTCAGCATCACCCTTGGACAAGATATTTCTCTGAAGATAAAAGAAGGAAATTCAAAAAACCTCTATGATATGGGATTAAAATGGCCTGTCCTTCTCAATATCACTAAATATTACTGTATTATCTGAGATCAATTTAATTCCATCCAAATGAAGTGACTGACTAATCAGCTTCTTTTTCAAAGACTATAATTTCAGTTTTGTCTGCATTCAGGAGCAGAGAGTTAAGAGTCTTCCAGGTTTTTATGTCTTCAAGGTGTTGTGATATCCTGCAGATAATTAATAAACGATTAAGTAGAACTAGAGTTATAGTTAATTATTTAACCTGTTCAAAATCGGAGGTGATATCAATTTAGTGTTCTTAGTTGAATAATTGTAGCTTTAATTTGCTTACTTACCAGGGTTTGTGGTTTTCAACTCTGGAGGGACTGCCTGTTAAAATCTAGGTACCAACACCAATCTAGTTACCCAGGCTAGGTTATCAGCAGAGCTATTAATTATCAATAACATAACCTTTTTATCTCTGTTTATTCGCACTATTACCAAAGGGGGTGGATCTGAGTGATGAATCGTCCGCTATATGAAATACAGAACCACTACAAGTTAAACAATGACGTCTTTATTCTAATAATTCAGGATTACAGAAATCGAATATCTATGCAAACACTACATGCTATTAGAAAAATAAACACGAGGTAGATTAAATGACCAGTTTAAACCAGGATGGGGGTTGTGGTATGTTTGGCATGGTCTACAGTGTCATGGATCTGATCTCCTCGTTATCGTCCTTCACCCACTTGAGGCGGCAGTTTAATATGTTTCCGGTACACGTCCCATGGATCGAGCCGGACGAACACCCTTTGTGTATGGAGTTTACAGTGTGTGATGAGCAGTCCAGGTGTGTCTTGGAGAGCGGTGCCGGTTGCAGGGGAGAGGAGAGGAAGTAGGAAGATTTGGAAAAGAG
Organism: Cyprinodon diabolis; assembly: GCA_030533445.1. Classification (NCBI taxonomy): domain Eukaryota; kingdom Metazoa; phylum Chordata; class Actinopteri; order Cyprinodontiformes; family Cyprinodontidae; genus Cyprinodon; species Cyprinodon diabolis. Next base: position 34,359,097 of record CM060085.1, read on the forward strand.
TCAATAGAGGGAGAAAGAGCAGCCATAGCGATGATAAGCAGGCGCTAGCGTAAGCTAGCTACTCCTTACTATCAGCAATAAATCCGTGTGAAAGTTACAAGTGCTCAGTAGAAAAGCGCAGCAGAAAGCGCTTTTTTAAAGTAGTTCTGGTCAGTTAGAGTTACTTAGATACAGAGATATCACAGAAAAAATAACTTAACTTCAGATGGAGATTGTCTGGACAGCAACAACACTCAGTTAATCCAAACAGGAAGTGGTCAACTTCCTAACTCTGACAGCTTATTGAGAATCTCTTAGATTGAGTCATAAGCGGCTAGAGGAATCTTATACTGACGCAAAGATTGGGGGAGCATTTGGTTTCTTGGGAATGTGGACCGTATGCAAATCTGTAACCCCACAATCCTTGGAGTCCCTCAATAAGATGGACTGGAACTTGTAGAAGAGGTCCCTGAGCGCTGCTTTTTCAACAGTGCGTCGGCCTTCTCTGGTTGCTGTCTTAGTTCTTCCTCGAACCCTGGGTACCGTTTGACTTTCTGGTTCTGCCCTTCAGGTTCTGTTTGTCTGTCTTCTGTGGAGTGGGCTTCTAGTGCGTACAGTGCTAAGTTCCCTTCAGCTTCAAGAGTGGTGCCAAACAGGGATCTGACAGGCAACGCCTCATCCCTCCTGATGGATATCATCTTTGAGGGGAAGGTAAAAATGCTGCCTGAGATTTCCTGTGTAGTGATCAGGGATGAAGGTAATTCTCCAATGACGGGAATGTTCAGCTCAAAGTCGTGAAAGGAGCCATTGATTAGCGTCCCGAGGGGTTTAGCGTCTTTCAGTCGGATCAGGACCGCGGTTGGGTTTTCGACTAAAAGATAGGTTGAACGATTGTTCAACGCAAGCAAGGGGTTTACCCGGACCACTAGCTTCAAGTTCATAAAAGTGAGGCAGAGGTTGGAAATGGACCCGGTGGTTCTCCATTTCCTGACCTTTAAGGATAGCTAGCCTGACTGGGACACCGGTGGTTTACGCTGATATCAGCATGTCTTTTTCACATGCAACCTGGCAGGCTTGGGGAACGGTCTGCCCTGACCTCATGACCTCGGGTTTTTTAAGGAAGGAACAGGGTGGTGTTCGGGCCCGGGCTCACAAGACCTGGTTGCATGTGTCAAGTTGTTGCACCAGGAGGTCGGCACCAATCAGAACTGGGGTGAGTGGATGTTCCACAATGCTGAAGGTATGTGATATGTGTTTGGATCAAATGTTTACCTTAAGCATACATACTCCAGTAGCCTTCAGGAGACGATGGGGCAGATCGTCTGAGAGTAGATGGTGGCATTGTCTTACTTCAACCAGGTTAGGGTTTACCTGGCACAAAGAAAGGTACAATCCTCAACTTATGGCTGACTTTTCTGATCATAGGGCCAAAACCGCATTTGGTTGGAAAACATCTTCCAAGTGAACACCTTCAGTCACTCTGGGATTAAAGGGTTCGTTGTCGAAAGGTGTGAGAGTGCAGAGGAGGGATTCATGACTGCGGAAAGAAGCACCTTGGTTACCTGTTTGTCATTGTGAAACTGAAACCCTGAAAAGCGGTTCTGCACGAGGAAGTGTTTCCACTTGGGGTTTCCCTGGCTCGTTTGAACATGTTACCAGATGAGTAGGGTCTCCGTAGAGGGGAACAGCTTTGGATTTTCCACTTGGGCCCACAGGTGTCCCTGGTTGCAGTCAATGAGTGGGGCCAGTCTGTCAAGGTTGTCTTGGCCCACAAGAAAGGGTTCTGTATCTAATGTGCACAAGTAGATAGGATGGATTAGAGTCATGTCTCGGAAAGAAACATCTAACAACACCCGCTTGGCGATGCAAGACTTATGTAGTGTAGCTGGTGATACCTACATTGCAGGTCTCCACCTGGAATGGGTTCCCAAGGGTGTTTCTGGCCCTCGTCACCTTTTCAAAAAGCCTAGTGCACATTACGCTAATATCTGAACCTGTGTCCAGAAGAGCATCAGCTTTGATACACGCCTATTACGGCAGAACCTATTGCGGCAGAACAATAGAAGCGGCGTGCGTTTTTGGTGGGATGGAGCTCACCCAAGAACCTCATGAACGGTGTTTTGTGTGGTGGGGTTTTTAGATGATTCACTCAGTTCAAGTGGCTTTGTTCCCCACTCGACCCAGTAGACCCTTTTATGTGGATGGGTCTGGATCCACGCCTAGTCATCCGGACGGAGGTTTTGGATCTGGTTTGTTTTGGGTATTGGTAGAGATTGATGGCGGCTGTGGCGAGTTGGTCATCTGTCGTGCCGTTTCTCTCAGCAGCCTGCGTAAGGTGGCCTCCATCTCCCTCATCATCTTTCATTGTCATTTCTCATCTGCATCTTTAGGCCTTACCTTCTTTTCATGGTTTTGTCAGACTTCGTTCTGTCTGACTTAAACCTCACATGGGGCTCCTTACCTTCTTCTCCATCCAGACTCCATCTTTTTCATTCTACCTTTCTAATCCTGTGGGTTGAGCTTCTGCCGTCCTTTGGAATCGTTCCCAGGTTTGGTGTCAGAGGAGGATGTTTCTCGTGCCTCCAGTTCTAGATCCCGACCTGCTTCAGTCCGAACCTGTAAAACCCTATTGCTTCGGTCAGTTTCCTTCTTGACCCGAGCACGTATTTCCCATGCCATCTGAGCATATTTCTTTATTTCTTGCATGGCAAGGGTTCTGGTCTGATAGTACATGGTAACATCATATATTATGCTTTCATGAAGATTGTGAAGGAACAGATATTTTAGTGTGTGGTTTTGCTCCTGTCCAGGGGTGTTTCACCCCTGAAAATATGCAACTCGTAAACGACGCGGAGCCTGGGTCAGTCTGTACCGAGTATTCCTCTCTATGTGCTTGACAAGGAGAGGAATAGCGATAAGGACAGAGGGCTCTGGTGCATCTGCAGCTGATGATCTTTCAATGTGTTTTTTCCTAAAGCACATCTTTGTGGCTGCCATTACCATTAACACATTCAGGGAACATTTAGTGGTATTGCACATGGATCCTACCAGCAAGGCCTGAATGTGGCACGGTATGCATCAGAGGGTATGGGTGGAGTTAGATTCCCAGACCTCCAGGTGAAAGTCCCATGTGCTTTCCAGTCATCCAGACAGATATCCCAGTGGCCAAGAACCCAGCACACATAATTAGTTGGAGGCATAGAGACTGGACCCTACACTGTAACACTATCCAGAAGCAAGCAATTTACAAGAATGCTTTTTGAGTTTGCCATTGCCAGAAGGAAAGACAAATGTTGTATTTTTAGCCCAAAGTCACAGCATTTTCTAAATTTGTGTAAATTCTAAAGATTTGGTTGCAGAAAACAAGCAATCCCTACATTGAACAGAAAAACAATGATAATTAAGTTGAATCAGATCTGGATTAGCTTAATCATGAAGACAGTGTCTAATATTTACAGTGTAAAGGCACGTTCAAAAGCTTCTTCACAGCAGTCTCAGACTTAATCCACCTCTTCTGCACTCATTAAAGCTGTGTTGTAAATGCAGCGCATATGGAGCAATTTGCTGCCTTGGATTTGAACAATTGATCAAGAGGAACTACTGAGAAAACAAAATGAAAACTTAGCCTTTGAAATAAAGATAACAGCAAATAATAAAAATGCTTTGTGTTTTGATTATATTCAATTTATTTTATGTATATAATGCCAATTCACAACGTATTTCATCTCAGGGCACTTTACGGGGACATTAAAAAATAAGGTAATTTGGTGATTCTAAGCAATCTAATGTCATGAACTCTTAAATGAGGCCAAGTAAAAGATATGCCCCAGTTGAAATCCAACACAAATGGGGTTGTTCCAAAAGAAAAATGTAAAACTAATGCAAAGCATTTATCTGAGTTATCTGTAATCAGACCTAAATAAAGGCAGAAAGAGAGACTTGACTCCTCCACCAAACCAGAAAATGCAGACTCAATCTCCCATTTTGACAGAAAAATGGACTGAATGATATTGTAAGCATCATGAAAAGACAAACTAACATCACTGCCTTACTTGTAAATCAAAAGTTATAGCCTCTTATCTCAGTCAGAAACATGTATTTGATGGGGCACCTTTACACACTGCAAAAAGGATGTAGAAATAAGTAAACATTTCTTAGATTAGGTGTATTTACACTTAATTTGAGAAGGTAAAATAAATGATTTGCCAATGGAATGAGTATTTTTACTCTTTAAAGAAGATATTTAGATAAAATGTACTTGAAATAAGACAATGCAATTAGGGGTGGGTATTGGCAAAGAAGTCATGATTCGATTCGAATCACGATTCACATGCCACGATGCAATTCTATCACGATGCATCATGATACTTGAAATATTGTGATGCATTGCGATATTTTCACTGAACACTGTAAGAAAGGGATACAGCCCTTACCAGTGACTGACTGGCTGGGTATGATCTGGATAGTGTCTTAATTTGATACATAACTGAAAGTAACTGTATTCATTGAAATGACTTTTGGAGGTGTTGCCATGAAAACAAATCCTGGACAGAAATATTACTATTACCGTCGTGGACACAATGACAAAAAGATCTTAGGATTCATAAAACTTAAAATAACAAAATAAGGATAATCAGTGCCATTTACATGGCCTCAGTGGTCCTTTAAACCAATGAAACAAAAACATTCAAATGTATATTTCCCCTTTTCCAAATTACCTGCATCATATCAATTTCATTTTTACCCAAAATGCATCCAAGCATCTGACTTGAAATGTGATGGAACTGCGGGGCGAATTTTCATAGTGTGCTGCATGTTTTATTTCATATGACTCGTTGCAGTATCCCACGACCAGAAATCCTAGTGACACAAGGCAGCGGGCGTCAACACATCCGCAGCGACATCTGCTGGACTGGAAGTAGTATTCCACTTGGTTTGGCTGATGTTCGCCAACCATTCATGTATTTTGTTCATTTTTTAAAATTGAGAATCGATTCTTTACATCAAGAATCGATGCAGTAGATCACAAGAATTTGAATCGCGATGCATCGTCATGGCGATTATTTTGCACACCCCTAAATGCAATTGTGTTTTGTTATTTTTAATGTAAATTGTCCTTTTTCATTGGCAAAATGTCTCTTTTATCTCCTCAATCCAAGAGCAAATGCACTTATTTTAAGAAAAAATTACTTATCTAGATTTCTATTTTTTCCACTGCAGTGAAGATAATTTATGAATACCTTTGAGAATGGAGTGCAATCTGAAAATGAGTGTCACTTTTTAGAGCAGTTCACCAGGGGACAGACGAAAGATTTGGTTTCTAGTAGTCAGCACTTACCTTGTAAGAAAGACCTGTCAGATGGCCATGCGTCAGCAGGTGGGCATTCCCCAGTCAGAAAATTCTAGCTGGTGGTGGTGCTGCTGCAGTTAGTAGCGCTGGGATAGACTTTGTGTGTGTGTAATTGTTGACCTTATTCTGGGTAATATTTGTTAATTGCTGTTTAAAGTGAAGTCAGAAATGCTAACATAAACCAAGGCTGCCTGTTATTTGTTTTGGCTTTATGAGGATAATGGCATTTTATCTTACAATCATAGATATGGCAAACATGTAAATTTTGATATTTAAAAGTATATCAGAGTTTAAGGCATCATTGTATGTTAAAGTACGACTGATATAGATCTTCTAAAGAACATGGTATATTTTTAGTCCATTGAGCTTACTATGTTGATATTATTTTTGTCCACTAGATGGCAGCATTGCATTCTTTCTAGCTGGAAAGGGCATCTGAGGCCTGGATGTCAATTTACACCTTCTTAAAGGGCTACCCACCAGTTTGAGCTATATACAGTAAAACAGGTTTTATTGTACAGGTTTTATTTGATGTTAATGTGATTATTATTTTATATAAATGAGTAAGTTAGAGCTCCTGATTACTTCATAAATCGCACTGCTGGATGTAAAGTCAAGTTTGTTCCCTTCTGCTTGCTGTGCTGTGAAAACCTGTTGGAAATAAATCCCTGGACTGCATGAAATCTCTCATCTTGTATTGTAATGGACACACCCACATATACAGTCAACTCTCCACAGTACAAATTATCCAAACTATTTAATAAAGGACCTTTGAGCCGGATCATTGCTGATGGCCTTGGAGAACTCAGCTGTCTATTCGGCTAATAGGAACACAGGAACGCCCATGATATATTTTTCACATCGGGAGAAAAATCCTGAATTCAGAGCAGACTCTGGTTTTGGGAGAGAAAAAAGTTTTCTAGCGTTATCAGATTTTTGTAGAGATCTTTACCCATGGATATCTTTTTCCAAATTTCTATTTATCTGATTTATTCTCTGACAAAATATCTTCTCTCAAAAATGTTTCATTTTCAAATAACATCAGTTTTTACTATTAATGTGAAAATGTAGTCTCTCTAAAATAGAGAGAAGCCATCTTGGCAATATCCAAGCACAGTCAGCAGCCGGTCACATCGGCTCCTACTTTTCTTTTCCTTCTTTCTAATTTTTATATTGTTATTTGGTGTGTTTTTTATAATATTGAACACTGTAGCTGGTACTCCGAAGCTATGCACGCTAAGGAAACCAACTTTCGGGACTTGTGCTTTGCTCTCTGCTACTTTCAGCAGTTTTTGAAGCTGCAAAGGGAGACCCCTTTGTCCGTGACTCCGAACGGCCCATTGTTTACACGTGGGACCAGCTCCTCGGACTACGGGACTCTACACACCACTTCCCTTCTCCCCACCGCACGGAGAAATCAGACATCCCTGCAGAAATACGGAGGAGAAGGATAGGCTGCAGAGGTGGAAGGACGAAGCGGAGAAAGAGTTATCTACCATCGGTTGTCATTGGAAACATAAGATCTCTCCGCAACAAGACCGAGGAGCTCGCAGCTGTTGGGTTTATATGAAACATTGAAGAAATAAGATGCTACATTCTGTCCTGTGATTCAATCAGGAGGGTCATTCTAGACTTGCCTTCAGCCAGAAGGTATTTACAGGGTCATTTCACTATTTGACCTGCCTCCGGCCAGTTGGTCATAAAACAGGGTCATGCTCTTTTATGACCTGCATCCAGCTAGATAATCATTGCAGGGTCTTCTATCCTAAGACCCACCCATTTTTCTCATGTTCTGTTAATAAAAGACTCTGCTGTTCTGTTGGGGGGCAGAAAGGTGCTGAACTGTGAGCAGCTACCCTTTCTCATCCTACAGGAAAAGCTCTGTTTGAAAATCCTTTTGTGCGTCAGATTAATTTTTGTCCTATATGAAATATGAATGAACTCACTATATTTAAAACCCAACATTATTGGTGCCGAAACCCGGGAGTCAAGATCCAATTGTCCAGGACCGTGCGGGACCAAGGCCAAGAAACTGTTGACAGCCATCAGCCCTTCACCGGACGGGGCCAATAGGTTGGTCCAGCCCTTCCCTGGGCATCCTGGTGACGACTCTTGCTGGGGACTGAATCTGCGCAGCGAAAGGGTAGGCCAGAAAGCTTTTGATCAAAAGTTGGTCTGGGACCATGTGAAAGCTATAACTGGTTGTAGTCGCAAGAATATATGGCAAACAGGGTTTTGTTGTGAAAGATCTGGGATCGGTTATCTATGCATTTGGGTCTGGGACCCTCTGTGCTCTTTTAGATAAGAACACAGCTGAGTAAGGTTTGCAGCTGCCGCAGCAGGAATATTTGACGAAACCACGTTTTGTTGACAGATCTGGGATCAGGGTATCCGCTGAGTGTGAGGAGTCTGGGACTCCGGGGCCTGCGCGTGCAGAGTATGGGACTCCAAAGTGTACACATAGCATTAGGTATATTGGTTAAAAAAAATTATTATTAGAATAAGCTTTCAAAAGTGTGACTGTGTGGGAGTGTGTGAGGAAACAATCGAACCTTTCCAGTTCCGTTGTTTCATACTAAAACAACAGGAATTAATACATCATAACTCTTGTGGATGCAGAGGCAAGAATTTCTCACCTGAAAAGGTAGAAGCAGAAATTATCACAACAGTTTTTGGGTACTGTCTTGCTGAATAAATATCCAGTGCGTAGAATACCCGAAGTGTTTGTACTGGACTAAATTCTTTAAAATGGGTAAAGGTCAAAGTATAATTAGAGATATTTTAGAATCTACGATTAGAAGTTTGTAGAAGTGCAGGATCCAACAAAAAATAAACACTTAAGTATATATGGTTTTAAAAAAAATATGGGTTTGAGGGACGCCTCTATTCCAAAATAATAAATAATAGACCTTAAGAATAAAATAACTAAAGAGTGAAAGGGAGATTAAATAGTTAAAAGGGATGAAAAGTTTGTGTCAGATTGATCCAAGTAATTTAAAATACTTGTAGGAGTGGAAGTAAAAGTATAAAATAGATGGTGTGTGGAAGTAGCAAACATAGATAAATAAATAAATAAAGAAAGAAAGAAAGAAATAGTGAAATAAATAGATAAGCTCTAAATAGCGAGGTGTAGGTATGATACATGCACAAAGTAGATACGATGAAAACCTAAATAAATAGATCTAATGTTGTGTTTGTCCGCCTTTAAAGTTATGTTTGTGGATTTTTTAAGTTGTTTGTGCGTCCAAAAGCTAATGAAACACAGTTTAGAGGGAGACAGCTTGAATTTGCAGCAGCGGGGGAGTATGTCTATGGATCGATGACTGCAGCGTTGATTCAGCAGACAGCCTTACTAATGCGCCTGCATGGTCTCCAAAACTATTAGGTTCGGAACCGAAAAATAAAAAAAATTAAATAAATAAATAACCCACCAGAAAATTATTTTAGTCATGTAAGCTACATACAGACAGTTTCACAAGCTGCCACCCCATCTCATCCAGATTAAGTATGTGTACAGCACAGAAGCTGGGGATTCAGTAGCATCAATCTCTCTCAACCCCCAGGCACAGCCCTTGTTGCAGCAAGAATGGGGAATGTCCCCGCATGTTTCACTGTCCAGGAAATCAGGGATACAGTGGCAGGAACTAGGTTATTTGGCAGGAATTAAACCTGTAATTGATGACATGTGAAAGCTGGAATTTTGATTGAAGATTCAACTTGTAAATGTAATACACCCATATTTCCTGTTAAAAAACCAAGAACAGGACAAAGATCCTGGGGGGGGGGCATGTGCTTTTCCAATGTTAGAGGTGGCCAGCCCTTATTATGGCCGACGCACGGGACCCCAAGATAATGACCCATTAAATAATAGGCCCACCATTCTTGTGTATAGGCCATGGATAGATGTAGAGATGCAGACTGCCTGTCAAGGTTTAACTCCAGCCAGACAAAACCCAGTTAAATGGTCTGAGGATATTAAAAACCTCATTGATTCTTACAAATTAAATGGGGCAGAAATAGAAAAAGCTATGAAGTGTAGTTTGGGCCATAAATGGGCTCAAGTGAGGAAACAATATACTGGGCGTGGAGGAAATCCAGCTGAAATTTTGCCTCCGGGGCATGGGGACCTAGAAAGACAGGTTAATGCGGTCTGTGAGGCAGCCCAATGTCTGTGGAAACAACCTCCCGTTCTTACTAAATCTCCGTCCAGAAATTAGAGGTCATTTGGAAAAACATTTGGTTGGATGGAAAACTGCAAATTTTAACACATTGATGTAGTATGCTTTGCATGCGCAGGATTCGGAAACTAAAAACAAAAAAGACTCAAATCCAACTAGTGACTGATAGTTCAGTCTTGGGTAAAATAGGAGGAATTCATTATCATGACTCCAGAGCTAAAAGCAGCTGACACACATGTGATACATTCAGGCTCATCCCCGAAAACATTTTACTACCTGGATCTAACGACCCAGGGGAAAAGATGAACCTTAGGAGGGGTTATAAAAATGTGTACGTGGATGAGTCAGTTTCCAGAAAGAAATTGTTTTTTTTTTACAATTGTAGATGAGTTAAAAAAAAATCCTTTACAGTGCTGCCTTAAAATCATCATATTCTGTGTAAACTGCAGAGATTGTTGCACTAACAAAACATGTGAAATTTCAAAAGGCATCAAGGATGCAGGAGCAGTTCTAGATCTTGCAGGGGGGCTTTAAGCCCAAACCAGTAAAAGCAGACCAGGAAGGAAGAGTCCACAGGGTAAGTTCTTCATCTGAGTGTGAATAGGTGTTTGAGCAAATGGGGGAGCCATTAAAATAGTAGATTTGTATGAAGCAAGGGGGATATTAAATGCACTAAAGGAAAAAACATGAATAGTTCTAACAATTATTAGACAAGCAGTTAGACTTATATGCAATTCAGGAGCATGTAAGATTTGCATTAAAGATAATGTAGGACTAAAACCATCTAAAATGCTAATTTTGTAAAATCAGCAAATGGTCAAACATCCTAGGAGTGGATGTCAAAGGATTAGGAAAAAGATTGCAAGGTTGCATGTTTTTGTAGTAATATCACCAACTCACCACATTAATTTGTTAGGATGGGAATTGATGGGAAGATTTAAGCAATTTTTCCCAAACAGGGTGGCATGAAGACTGAATGTGTGGAACATATAAATAGCGTTTCAACAAAATCTTCTTGTGTCTATATGCACTATGCTAGAAGCACATTGTCAGATCCACAGGATGAAACTCTGTTAGTTGAACAGTAGACCACCATGAATTTGTGCTTAACCCCAGATGAAAAGTTTGAAAAACAGTTTCTGAAGCAAGAAATTACAATCATGGCTACGCAAAATATATAAACACATGGGAGTTTGTTCTGTTCCAGCTAACAGCCTTATAAAATTCTGTTTAATGCAGAAGCTTGGGTCCAAGATTTAGCATAAGATAAAATAACTCACCATTCTTTACTATCACAATCTGATGAAAATGATTTAAAAGATTTTTTAAATGCATTATGGTCTACAGGAAAAATTGATGTAGGACTATTGACAACTGTAGAATCAGTTCAAATAGTTCTTAAATGGCAATACTTTTGGGATCTGGAGGTTTGTCCACTTTCTCCACCAGAGGGCGCACGAGATCTCCTGGGGGCATGAGCTGACTGCTACACCTGTCTTCAATCTGCTCATCAGGAGACTCCTACTTAAGGAGGAGGAGACTGACACTCCAGTGCCAGAGTGTTAGCCAGTAATGGTACAGCTAGACCTGAGCCAACCTACCTGATCTTTTCTCTGTTTTGCGTGAACCTGCCTAATCCAGTTCACTCTCTCTGCCTACAGAACCTGTCCTGTCTGAAAACCTGGAAATAACTCAGTCTGGAATCTGCCTGCCATGCATTCGGTTAGTCTCTGCCTTAGCCCTCAGCCCTCTGCCTGCCGACAAACCTCTGGACCCTCAGGGTACCCCCCTCCTGCTAATCTGTTTCGTCCCAGAGCAAGTATTAACTCTATCACCTGACAAACTACTGGAACCCTGGAAATCCTCTAACCTCTCTGTTCTCCTTAGTGGTGATCCTCCCTTGACCAGTCGGACCAACCCAGTTCCAGTGCACTTTTGAAAACTCTGTAAATAAACCTTTGAACTTTTTCTCTGTCTCCTGAGTGTTCTCTGCATGTGGGTTAGACATCTAAATCCCATCATGACAAATACAGACTGCGGATAAAACACAAATGGCTGAAGCAGAGGAAGGTATAAAACCAGTAATTAAAAAAATGTGTATTGGGTGTAGAAACAAGTCTGTTAGTTGGGACATATTATTTTACAAGAAGGTAAAACGATACAGGGAGAGTGAAAAATTGCAATAGCAAGTGAGCGTAAGCCAGTAACTACAAGACAAATAATGTATTTTTTGGCAATTACTATAGAACTTAGATTCCACATGATGCAGAAAGAACTGAGTTTTTTTTAAGACTAATTTATGACACACTAATGCCATGTCAGACACAATCCACTGGGCTCAGGAAACTGAACAACTACCCAGAGCTTAGAGCAAAGCTTATCTAACTGTTATCCAAACAGTTGCCTGTTTGACCTCTGTTTAACCTCTGTGTTTTTACAGACTCATGATGATAAGCTTAAACCTATAGTGTCTTACTCTAAGGGTTAAAGGGACCTATGGAAACCTTAGTTGCCCCATATTCTTTTTTTTTTATTTCTATTTATTATATTGTGTAGTTGTGTATATATATATATATATATATATATATATATATATATATATATATATATATATATATATATATATATATATATATATATATATATATATATGTATATTTATATATATATACAGTATATATATACATAATTGTAATCTGAGCGTGTAACTGCTACTGCTTTTAAAATGTTTTTGCATGTCTCACATGTTGTAAATACAATTCACAAGGAAATCAGACAACTAAGTGAGGACAGGCACCAAGAGGTACAGCTCCAGTTGAAGTAATTAGCATGGACTACATTGAGCTGACCCCAAGTGGGCAGTACAAGTACTGCCTAGTCCTATTGAACAATTTTTCTAAATGGGTAGAAATTGTTTCCACAAAATATGCAAATGCGCTGATAGTAGTAAAAGCGTTGTGTAAACATATCATACCTGAGCATGGTATCCCAAAAATCTTAAAAAGTGATAGTGGAACACATTTTGTGAATGAAGTGGTATCACCGATGTCCAAACATTTAAACATAACTTTGAAACATCACTGTTCATACCATCCACAGAGTGCAGGATTAGTGGAGAGAATTAACGGAGAAATTAAAAATAGATTGAGAAAATTCATGGAAGAAACAGGAAAACCATGACCAGAGTGTTTGCACTTGGTAAAATTACTCATGAGATGAGGATTATTCCAACATCTGATGGTTTGACCCCTTTTGAAATAGTGAATGGGAGACCTTTTGTTCTACCTTTATGGGAAGGACAGCCATGGGCAGAAAAAGAACATTGACCCATTAACTAAGTGAATTCTGAAGCTGTTCAGATACAGAACTGTTTAAAGAACATGTAATCTGCCCGGAGCGCCTTTTGTTTCCCCACAGGAAGGCCTGAAGCCTGGAGACCGAGTGCTGATTAAAATCATCAAAAAGAAGAATTGGGCAGCTCCGAGGTGGGAAGGACCCTACATTGTGCAACTAGCAGCCCCCACCACTGTGAAGAGATCCAGGAAATAGAGACTTGAATCCACCAGAGTCTTTGTAAGCTGATTAAAGATTTTCCTCAGCAAGAAGCCCAGTTACCTTCACAGGGACCCCATACCTAAGGTAGGGATCTGTGGTAAAGTCCAGCTTCAAAGGGTTTTTTTTTTTTTAGGACCAATCGTCTCAACGCTGGTGAAGAAACCAGCCTAACCCAGTCTTTTAGAGTCTGGTTAGTGGGTGCTTCCTTGGAGGGACTGGTGAAGATGGGAAAAACCAAAGTGGTTTTGCTGCCTGGTGATGACCGTTGGACTGGTGTTACTAGGGACTCAAACTGACTGTCTGAAACAAAGGAGGAACAGAATGGTCTTTGATGGATCCACAGCAAGTCATCCTACAGTGCCAAAATGTGGTGACAGCATTCCAAGCGCGTTGCTGAAGATTTGAACAAAACAGACTGCTATGTTTGTACTCATATTCTTACTTCTATGCATACAATATGAATTGAAAGATGCTGATGTTTAATATGCACAACGGGGGGATGTTAGGTTCATTCAATGATGATTATAAAGTTAATGTGTGTGCATATGAAACATTGAAGAAATAAGATGTTACATTCTGTCCTGTGATTCAATCAGGAGGGTCATTCTAGACTTGCCTTCAGCCAGAAGTTATTTACATGGTGTTATGCCATATGCCCCTTGTGCCTTTTTCTCACGCAGACTTTCTCCAGCAGAGCAGAATTACGATGTTGGCGACAGAGAGTTACTAGCTATCAAGCTAGCCGTGGAAGAGTGAAGACATTGGCTTAAGGGCGCTGAACACCCTGTCTTGGTTTGGATGGATCATAAAGACCTGTCTTATATCCAGTCTGCAAAGAGATCCAACCCACGTCATTCCCGTTGGTCTCTGTTCTTTTCCAGGTTTAATCTGATTATACACTATATTGCCAAAAGTATTTGCTCACCCATCCAAATTATTGGAATCAGGTGTTCCAATCACTTCCATGGCCACAGGTGTATAAATTCAAGCACCTAGGCATGCAGACTGTTTTTACAAACATTTGTGAAAGAATGGGTCGCTCTCAGGAGCTCAGTGAATTCCAGCGTGGAACTGTGATAGGATGCCACCTGTGCAACAAATCCAGTCGTGAAATTTCCTCGCTCCTAAATATTCCACAGTCAACTGTCAGCTGTATTATAAGAAAATGGAAGTGTTTGGGAACGACAGCAACTCAGCCACGAAGTGGTAGGCCACGTAAACTGACGGAGCGGGGTCAGCGGATGCTGAAGCGCATAGTGCGAAGAGGTCGCCAACTTTCTGCAGAGTCAATCACTACAGACCTCCAAACTTCATGTGGCCTTCAGATTAGCTCAAGAACAGTGCGCAGAGAGCTTCATGGAATGGGTTTCCATGGTCGAGCAGCTGCATCCAAGCCATACATAACCAAGTGCAATGCAAAGCGTCGGATGCGGTGGTGTAAAGCACGCCGCCACTGGACTCTAGAGCAGTGGAGACGCGTTCTCTGGAGTGACGAATCGCGCTTCTCCATCTGGCAATCTGATGGACGGGTCTGGGTTTGGCGGTTGCCAGGAGAACGGTACTTGTCTGACTGCATTGTGCCAAGTGTAAAGTTTGGTGGAGGGGGGATTATGGTGTGGGGTTGTTTTTCAGGAGCTGGGCTTGGCCCCTTAGTTCCAGTGAAAGGAACTCTGAATGCTTCAGCATACCAAGACATTTTGGACAATTCCATGCTCCCAACTTTGTGGGAACAGTTTGGAGCTGGCCCCTTCCTCTTCCAACATGACTGTGCACCAGTGCACAAAGCAAGGTCCATAAAGACATGGATGACAGAGTCTGGTGTGGATGAACTTGACTGGCCTGCACAGAGTCCTGACCTCAACCCGATAGAACACCTTTGGGATGAATTAGAGCGGAGACTGAGAGCCAGGCCTTCTCGTCCAACATCAGTGTGCGACCTCACAAATGCGCTTCTGGAAGAATGGTCAAAAATTCCCATAAACACACTCCTAAACCTTGTGGACAGCCTTCCCAGAAGAGTTGAAGCTGTTCTAGCTGCAAAGGGTGGACCGACGTCATATTGAACCCTATGGATTAGGAACGGGATGTCACTTAAGCTCATATGTGAGTCAAGGCAGGTGAGCAAATACTTTTGGCAATATAGTGTATCTTACAGACCCGGTTCCAAGAACATCAAGCCCGACTCTCTTTCTCGCCTTTATTCATCTGATAAACCTGAAACACCCCAGCCTGTTCTACCTGCCACTTGCACGGTTGGAGCCGTTTCCTGGGAGATCACTGATCTCATCAACCTTGCCTTGGCTTCTGAGCCTGACCCAGGAAATGGACCTCCAAACAGGACTTATGTCTCGTCCAGTGGATGCATGCAGCCAAGTTCTCTGCCCATCCTGGTGTAAGTAGAACCATTGCCCTCATCACACGTCATTTTTGGTGGCCGTCCCTTCACAAGGACGTGAAGGAGTACTTACTGGCCTGTCCCATCTGTGCCAGGAATAAGCCGACCCACCAACCACCTTCTGGGCTGCTACATCCTCCGCCTGCCCCGTCTCGTCCATGGTCCCACATTGCAGTGGATTTTGTTACCGGTCTCCCAGTTTCCAAGGGTATGTCAACCATTCTAACCATTGTTGATCGTTTTTACAAGGCCTGTCATCTGGTTCCCCTCAGGAAATTACCCACAGCTTTCCAAACCGCTCAGCTCCTGGTCAAGCATGTCTTCCACCTGCATGGTATCCCACAAGAGATCCTGTCCGATCGAGGTCCCCAGTTCATCTCTCAGGTCTGGAAAGCTTTCTGTTCAGCCCTTAATTCTAAAGTCTCTCTCACTTCTGGATATCATCCACAGACTAACGGCCAAACGGAGAGGATGAATCAGGAGCTAGAGTCCACTCTCCGTTGCCTGACATCCAATAACCTGACTGACTGGAGTCAGTTTCTGTCATGGGTTGAATACGCACACAATACTCAAAGATCTGCTGCTACCGGCCTGTCTCCTTTTCAGATATAAATCGGCTACCAACCACCACTCTTCCCAGCAGATGAAAGAGAGATCTCTGTCAGAACTGTCCATCATCACATCCGCCGTTGCCACAGGGTGTGGAACGAGACCATCACTGCTCTCAACCGGACCTCTGTTGAAAACAAAAGATTCGCTGACAAGAAACGTTGTCCCGCACCTGATTATACCCCTGGGCAAGAGGTATGGCTATCCACTCGTGATATCCCGTGATATGTCCAAGAAACTCTCCCCCACATTCATAGGTCCATACAAGATCGCTCAGGTCATCAACCCATCTGCTGTCCGCCTGCACCTGCCACCCACTCTCCGCATACACCCCACCTTCCACGTCTCTCAAGTTAAGCCTGTTCTCACCAGTCCTCTGAGTAACCCTGATTCTAATCTGCCTCTGTCTTCTCTGCCTCATAGGAAATCTGATCGAAGTCTGTAGCTCTGGAGGAGCTCATGTTTGGAAACCTGCCTGCCTGTCCTATGAAGCCAAACCTGAAGATCCTCAGTCTGAATCTCCCTGCTTGTTCTCAGGAGAGGACTTGGAGAACAACTCAAGGTCTGAACCTCGCTAGCCTTAAGCTAAGCTCTGCCGCTGCTAAGCTCTCTGCTGAACCTCAATCTCTGGACCCAACCGGTTCCCTCTCTCCACCGATCAGTCTGAACCTCATCAGGTACAGCTCAGAATCAAACTCTGTCAAGACATCATTGCTACCTGGCTAACCAAACAATCCCTCTCTGCAGATTACTCTGTGAACCCAGTCCCGGACCTGTACCAGAACCAGTGCAATATTAACTCTCTGTGTGTTTGCTCAAATAAACTATTAAACTTTTATTCTGTCTCCTGTGGGGTTCTGCATGTGGGTTTAATCACAGAGACCCATCATGACTATTTGATCATATCCCAGATTATTCCAGATAAACTTTGGTTTCAAACACAAAATCCATCTTAAACTGTAATATGTTTTTCAACCGTTTTCCCCTTCCTCTTTGTACATAGTAGTTAGTTTAGTTTAGTTGAGTTTTACTAGTCTTAATTGAGAGTGTTAAACTGAAATATGTTTGAGTTGGAGCTCAATGATTTTTGTTAATAAACTCTTATATTTTGAACAGAAGTTGTGGTGAATTTGTTCCATGTATGTGCAGAAATAACTGTTTGACCATGATTAGTGCTCGAATCACTCTTTCATTTATTTTTCTAACACACAGTTAGTAGGAAGTATCAGAAACATAAATTCCCAGCGGGCTGGGAATAGAATTTAACTATAGAATCACAACATATATATGGCGTCCCTGATTGCTGGGCCCATTATTTGTAACATTTATTTAGCGTCCCATGCTTCTGGACTCATTGAATGTAACATTTAATTGGTGTCTCAGTTTGGTGGTCATCGAATATAACAGTCATTCTGCACATATATGAGAATAAACTTAGAGCCATTATTGAAAACCGTGTGAAAGCATTAACATCAGCTCTCACCACTCAATAATGAAATCTTAAAGTCACAACCTAAGAATCCAATACTAAATGTCTTAGCTTATATGAGAAGAAAATATAACCTTTGACATTCTTGGAGAATCAAAATATAGAAATTTAACAACATCTAATAACTCCAAAATATCTCTTCAGCTAGTGATAACTAACTCTACTTCAAAGCAAAACTCAGATGATTCAAATCAATCTGATCACTTTGGTCCAACTAAAACTAAAAGATTTAACTCCCAAGTTAGTCCTATCGTTCGACCAAAATTTATGCACATCTATAACTATATGCTGCCATTTGCGGTTTCTATAACCACATCCCAAAAATGAAAACTCCCAAGTTATGCTATTTCAAAGTCACTTCCAGTCCAAAATAGGTTAGATGCCTCAAAATTACACCTAAATCCCTTTGTCTATTAGTTTGATAAGACTCCTAAACACTTATTTTATATTGTGTAGAACAAGATTTGTTGCCAGATTTAACGTAAGTTAATCTCTGGTCCTACCCAACTGAAAGGGGCTGGATTCAAATTAAATAGCTTAAAATCCCTTAAAGAAAGGTGAATCATAAGCTAATTTGCTAGTAAATCCTTAATGGTTAAGCTTTGCGCCAAAATGCTTATAAATCCTCAGAGACAGGTAAAGCATTCGCTAAAATAGCTGGTAAATCCTAAACAAGGTGTAGCAGTTCTAACACTGAAAGAAAAGTGTTTCTTTGATATCACAGGTTTAAAGATAACCCGTGACCTGTTTCTACACACATAAAATTAAGTCCTTACAATATGCATATGTAAATATACAAGTATAGTGGGTATTGACTGGATTGTGTTCTTTTGAAATTTTTTTCATAACTTGTGATTTTGTGCCATCAGCTGAAAATGGATCCAAGCATCCTCAATTCTGGGCACACCATTGACTCCATAGGCATAGAGAAACAGAAACAAATTGTTGCAAAGCTTATCCACTTATCTCCAGAAAAGCAGGATAACCTAAACAATTTTATCATCAGCCTATGTGAAGAAAAGATTCAAGAATTAATTAACTTATTTCAAAACCCAAATGAAAACTTTCTGATAACAGATGTACTCTGTGAGCTCACGCTTCTTTATCAGCTTAAATCCCAAATAAAAGCTAAACAGTACTCTGAGTTAGAAGCCAAATATCAGATGATCTGCCACAGAGTAAGTGCAGCAAACATTTTTTTGTCAGGAGCTGACAAGATCAAAGACCCATGTGGCCAGACTGACCATGCCTCAGAACAAATGGTGACCCCCCCTCTTGGAGGAGCTATGCAATAACAAAGCAAGCAGACTTTGAATCAGCAGGAGGTCACCCCAGTCGAAAGGAGAACAGTTCCTGAAGCAGATACAAAGTCTCTAAACTCTGAGTTAACACTAAATAGATCTGAAGATGTTCAAAGTCAAAGTAGTGTCGCAGACAGAGAGAAACAAGTAGATCACTTGGTAAACTCAAGCGGTTTAAAATTTTGCTAAGGACTGCCTTGCTAACCTATCTCTGTCTCACACTCGGTTGACCGAGTATCAAGTGCCAAAGTTCACAGCTTGAAAAACTCCAAGGAGAACCAGTCTCCCTTGTGTCATCAAAGGTTAGCTCAAAACCCCCCACCACTTAATGAGCAGAACCAGCATCCTGACGGGCCAGGTCCACCGAGTGACCACAGAATTCAACAAATTGAATCCTTGGCCAAAGACATTGATATTTTTGACCCAGAAAATCAACACTCCAACATAGCTGATTATCTACAAGAAGTTGAGCACTGTCTAAAAGACTTGCCATTTCCTTCTTCTCGTGAGAAATTGAAGCTGATTTGGAAAACAACAGCTAGAAGCGTCCATGTTTTCATAAAATCTCTTCCTCCAAAAATCAGAGAAAGGTATTCAGCTCTTTGTCAAACCTTAAGAGAAGAATATTCTGGTTACAGAGTATATATACAGAGAATATTACTTTCGCTTGAGACAGGTTTATTTTGAGGGCTGCAGTTCTCCAGATATTGATGAAGAAGATCACACATTTAAAGCATTGTTCATCCAAAATCTACATGAAAGTGTACGATATGATGTAACAATGCATTGCAGGATAGAGAACCTTTCTATGCAGGAAACCCGCAGATATGCTCAGCTTGTTTGGGAAATACGTCTCAAATCAGATAGATTTCAAAGCAAGCTTAGAGTCTTAAACCTTCAAACAAAGAACAGGACCAGAAACAGACACAGATTTAGTTCCCCAGTGGTTCACCAAGATGAAGGAATTAATGACCTAAGAGAACGAAAACCAGAACCCCCAGATAAAGGTCATAAGCCTTCACATCACAATGCAAAACCAAAGGTTTACACTGGTAAAGGGGGACATCAACAAGCTACAGAAACAACCACAAAAGAAAACTTAGAACATATCTGCAAAACAGTTCTTACAGAGCTACTGGCTTCTCTGACCAATCACAAAATACTACAATTCCAAGATACTGGTAAAACTTATCATATCCAGGAGTATGATAGTTGCTGATAATTTGTAACATACTTTAACCAGTTTTATCCTTTCTTTCTTTTGTTTTACAACTTGAGAAATGATGAAGGTCGAACAACAGCATCATGAAGGTGTTTGGAAATTTTGTTTGGAATGTATATATTTGTGTATCAGGGTTAGACTTTTCTGCGAGACCATCTTCAACCAGACGCAAAACCTCTGGAGAAAATGAACTGTTTTATGATAAGATAGGGTCAGCTTCTGCCAGACTTGCAACAAATCATCCAGGGAAAAAACACTGGAGAAGATATGAACCCTAAATTAACTTTCTTCCTACCAACCGGAATCTGACTCATCGCCGCTCCAGATCTCATGACTTTATGGACTTATTTGTTGATCTGAAAACAAAGAACTGCATCTTTTATTTCCAGATCAAAAAGGGGGACTGTTATGCCATATGCCATGATCATACTTTTTGGACAGTGGGAACCAGTGTCCATATTTCATCCTGATAGGATGAACAGAGGAGAAAACGCAGCTTTGGGGAATAACAGCTGGGGGACTTCAGCAGCCCACCCCTTTTTCAGCCAAAGCAGTCACAAGCAGTCACATGGAAACCAGCAGAGGTGTGAAAACCTACCCCCCCCCCCCCCCCCCCTGTGAGGACAGAGAAAACCACAGAGCACACAGGATTCTCTCTTCTTTTGCTCTCTTCTGATCCAGCCTGCTTCTGCTCCTGCGCTCAAAGCTGGGGCCCACTGTGGCCCACAGTGGAGATGCGGGCCCCAGGGGAACCAGATCCCCAGAACCATTTAGTGGACAGTGGGAACCAGTGTCCATATTTCATCCTGATAGGATGACCAGAGAAGAAAACGCAGCTTTGGGGAATAACAGCTGGGGGACTTCAGCAGCCTACCCCTTTTTCAGCCAAAGCAGTCACATGGAAACCAGCAGAGGTGTGAAAACCTACCCCCCTCCCTGTGAGGACAGAGAAAACCACAGAGCACACAGGATTCTCTCTTCTTTTGCTCTCTTCTGATCCAGCCTGCTTCTGCTCCTGCGCTCAAAGCTGGGGCCCACTGTGGCCCACAGTGGAGATGCGGGCCCCAGGGGAACCAGATCCCCAGAACCATCCAGGATAAGTCAAAACTTTTCAGAACCAAACTGCTGCTAACAGACCTTTTGCAACAGATGTCTCTTGAGTTTCAGAACTTTTAGAGCCAAACTGGATGAAGACCATGCCCTGGGTTTGAGACTGAGTGGACCCCTGCTGTGAGACTCAGACAAAGGAACCCCTGCAAAACTGGATGAAACTCAAGCTTTCCAAATGGACATGGAAAAAGGTTTGCAGGTCTGGCATGATTAGGGACAGAACAAGCAATATGTCTTTGATGATGCTAATCATATCGTGTGTTTACTGCTGAGTAAAGACAACGCTAATTGATGCTAAAGAATAGACTGCATGCTACGCTATGCTACAGGAATATGTGTTGAGCTGTTGCTAAAGCTTAGACAAGCTTTATTCACTAAGGATTTAAACACTGATATAACATTAGTGTTCATAGCTTCCTCAAATGCTCATTACATTTCCATTACAAAGTATGGCCAAGAGTCATTTAGTGGAATCCTGATGTCTATTTGCTGCTAGCTATTTCAATGAGGGTAAAGAATCATTTAGTTAAAGGTTATTGGTTCTTGATTAAGCAAATCATTCAATAAAACATTATTTGGCCAAATAATGTTTTATTCACCTCATGGATTTGCATTGTGAATTGGTCTGAAAACATTCCAATTTCCTTAAAATTAGTGAAAAGCTAATTTGATCATATCCCAAATTATTCCAGATAAACTTTGGTTTCAAACACAAAATCAATCTTAAACTGTAATATGTTTTTCAACCGTTTTCCCCTTCCTCTTTGTACATAGTAGTTAGTTTAGTTTAGTTGAGTTTTACTAGTCTTAATTGAGAGTGTTAAACTGAAATATGTTTGAGTTGGAGCTCAATGATTTTTGTTAATAAACTCTTATATTTTGAACAGAAGTTGTGGTGAATTTGTTCCATGTATGTGCAAAAATTACTGTTTCACCATGATTAGTGCTCGAATCACTCTTTCATTTATTGTTCTAACACACAGTTAGTAGGACTGTGTGTCATAAACAGTATATAACAGCTGAAATACTATCTGGTTAAATAAGATATTTTACCACCCCTACAGGGGAGGGCAATAAACATCTTAAAGTATGAGAAACATAAATTCCCAGCGGGCTGGGAATAGAATTTAACTATAGAATCACAATAATGGTCATATCACTATTTGACCTGCCTCCGGCCAGTTGGTCAGTGGCGGCCGGCCCATAGGGGGAGCTGGGGCGTAAAATATATTTTTAGAAATTAACTCATAAATGTCAGTTTTACTCTCCAGAGTGTGTACCTACACTCACCGGCCACTTTATGAGGTACCCCATGCAAGTAATGGGTTGGACCCCCTTTTGCCTTCAGAACTGCCTCAATTCTTCGTGGCATAGATTCAACAAGGTGCTGGAAGCATTCCTCAGGGAGTTTGGTCCATATTGACATGATGGCATCACACAGTTGCCGCAGATTTGTCGGGTGCACATCCATGACGCGAATCTCCCTTTCCCTCACATCCCAAAGATGCTCTATTGGATTGAGATCTGGTGACTGTGGAGGCCATTTGAGTACAGTGAACTCATTTTCCTGTTCAAGAAACCAGTCTGAGATGATTCCAGCTTTATGACATGGCGCATTATCCTGCTGAAAGTAGCCATCAGAAGTTGGGTACATTGTGGTCATAAAGGGATGGACATGGTCAGCAACAATACTCAGGTAGGCTGTGGCGTTGCAACGATGCTCAATTGGTACCAAGGGGCCCAAAGAGTGCCAAGAAAATATTCCCCACACCATGACACCACCACCACCAGCCTGAACCGTTGATACAAGGCAGGATGGATCCATGCTTTCATGTTGTAGATGCCAAATTCTGACCCTACCATCCGAATGTCGCAGCAGAAATCGAGACTCATCAGACCAGGCAACGTTTTTCCAATCTTCTATTGTCCAATTTCGATGAGCTTGTGCAAATTGTAGCCTCAGTTTCCTGTTCTTAGCTGAAAGGAGTGGCACCCGGTGTGGTCTTCTACTGCTGTAGCCCATCTGCCTCAAAGTTCGATGTACTGTGCGTTCAGAGATGCTCTTCTGCCCACCTTGGTTGTAACGGGTGGTTATTTGAGTCACTGTTGCCCTTCTATCAGCTCGAACCAGTCTGGCCATTCTCCTCTGACCTCTGGCATCAACAAGGCATATCCGCCCACAGAACTGCCGCTCACTGGATGTTTTTTCTTTTTCGGACCATTCTCTGTTAACCCTAGAGATGGTTGTGCGTGAAAATCCCAGTAGATCAGCAGTTTCTGAAATACTCAGACCAGCCCTTCTGGCACCAACAATCATACCACGTTCAAAGTCACTCAAATCACCTTTCTTCCCCTTACTGATGCTCGGTTTGAACTGCAGGAGATTGCCTTGACCATGTCTACATGCCTAAATGCACTGAGTTGCTGCCATGTGATTGGCTGCTTAGAAATTAAGTGTTAACGAGCAGTTGGACAGGTGTACCTAATAAAGTGGCCAGTGAGTGTATAAGCAAAACAAATTATATAAACTACATTTCCCTATCTACTGTCATTCATTTGTGGATTTCCACAGACAGACTCCTACCATCTCTGTCTTGGGGCTGTGATTAGACTGCCCCACAAGTGCATAGAATCTGCCAATCATGTACTATTTCTAGGTGAATTTAATAATTTAATGGCCAATCAGCGTCTCAGAATTTTATGGACTTGGGGCTCTGAAAATACTGCCCTTTAACAGGCTTCTGCACCCAATGATAATAATAATAATAATGAATTTTATTTATAACGCACTTTACATTTGACTTCAAATCTCAAAGTGCTACATTAAATAAGGGAAAATTAAAACAAGTTTAAAAGACCATAACATTAAAAACAGAGTAAAAAGACAGTCATTAAAATCAATACATTAAAAGGCATACGTAGCCTATTTAAAAAATCTAAAATCAACAATTGTAGGCATTTCTAAAAAGGAAAGTTTTTAGTCCTTTCTTAAAACAATCCACCGTCTGTGGGGCCCTAAGGTGGTCTGGGAGGGCATTCCACAGACGGGGAGCTGCGGCTTCGAAGGCCCTATCGCCCATTGTTTTTTGCCGTGTCCTGGGTGGGGCCAGACGGTGCTGTTGGCCTGACCGGGTCCGGGAAGAGGTGTGTGGTGTGAGCAGTTCAGTGAGATACGTGGGGGCCGCACCGTGCATACAGTGACGGGTGTGCAGAAGAATCTTGTACTCTATACGGGCGTGAATGGGGAGCCAGTGTAAAGTGTGAAGGATGGGAGTGATGTCCTGGTGTTTCCTCACCCTCATCAGGACCCTGGAAGCGCTGTTCTGTACGTACTGGAGCTCCTGAAGGCTCCTGCCAGAGATCCCGATGAGGAGAGCGTTGCAGTAATCCAGCCTGGAGGAGACGAAGGCGTGGACGAGCTTCTCTGCAGCAGGGAGGGATAGGGAGGGACGGAGTTTAGAAATATTACGGAGGTGAAAGAAGGACGTTTTGCAGATGGAGGTGACATGATTGTCAAAGGAGAGGTGGGGGTCAAGCTTGACCCCAAGGCTTGTAACAGAGGGAGACAGGGGAATGGTATGACCACAGAATGAAACAGAGGTGAGAGGAAAGGAACGAAGTTGATGAGGAGTACCAGTTTGGACGGCCTCTGTTTTTGAGGCATTAAGCTGCAGGAAGTTTTGACTCATCCATGCCATCCTATATCCTCCAGGCAGGAGCTGAGGCGGGTGACAGAGTTGGCGGGGGAGCTCGGAGGAGTCATTTTAATGTAAAGGTGTGTGTCGTCAGCATAGCAATGGAAGTTGACCCCATGCCTGCCGATGACACAACTAAGGGGGGGCATGTAGATGGTGAACAGGGTAGGGCCGAGCACGGAGCCATGGGGGACCCCACAGGTGACAGCGTAAGGTCTGGATTTTGCCTCCCCCAGGGCCACGTACTCGGTCCTGTCAGTGAGGTAGGAGTGAAACCAGTGGAGGGCAGTGCCAGAGAGACCAATGAAATGCTGGAGGCGGTGGAGGAGGATGTGGTGATCTACTGTGTCAAACGCAGCAGAGAGGTCGAGAAGAATGAGGAGGGACGTGAAACCGGAATCAGAGGCCATCAGCAGATCGCTGGTGACTCTGATGAGAGCTGTTTCTGTGCTGTGGGAGGGGCGAAAACCAGATTGGAATTTTTCATACAGATTATTGCATTTAAGGTGGTTGTGGAGCTGGGTGGAAACAACTTTTTCTAGGAGTTTGGAGATGAATGGGAGGTTTGAAATGGGTCTGTAGTTTGACAGAGGTCCAGCGTCCAAGGTGGTATTTTTTAGGAGGGGTTTAATGAGGGCAGTTTTAAGGGTAGATGGGACGGTACCCGTTTCCAGGGAACTGGCTCTTATTTTGGTTATGAGATGACTAATGGATTGATGGTGAGTTTGAGTCTGCGCAGGTGCAGACAGTTAGAGGGACGATGGAGAACATAACGAACGAGATGCAGCTTCCACCAAATACGGTGAGATCCTTATTTATCTACCCGTTTGCCAGAAAAACATCCCTGTTGTAGGATATGAAATTTTCCTGACATTGTTATTGTGACTGTGACGAATCCACCTCATCACTTAAAATAACCTCTCTAACTTTGCGTGCCACACACACATTCCTGTTATACTGTGCTTGTGAGGACCAATACACTCGCGCTGAGCCCAGTAGCGGTCCATTAACTTAAAAGACACAAGCTGTTCCTGGTTACCTGCTGGCGTATTGAGGGTGCACACTTAATATTTCAGTGGGGTTAGCCGTGTGTGTGTGTGTGTGTGTGTGGGTGTGGGGGGTGTGGGTGTGTGTGTGTGTACGTGTTTATGCTACTGGGACTTGTCATCTTCAGTCTGGCAGCGTCTTTGCTGGGTTCAAACCCGAGGCAACGCTCAGTAAGTGGTAAAACCCCACTGTTGTTGGAATGCGGAAGTGACGTCACCAACACTTGACGTGCTAAGTGTTTGTCAGACTATATTGTTTTTAATTTTATGTTTAAAAGTTTGGTGTAATTGAATAAGTCAATGAATCTGTGTAAAGGAATTAAGTTGTAAAAGTATTTGTTTTTCTATATCAATTGTTTGTGGAGGTAATATATGGACAAAACTGATTTATGAGAAGAAATCAGAAATAAGAGAGCCTGAGGTGAGGGGCTTAAACTATTTAATGAGGGCTGTGGGAAGAAGAGTGGCCATTTTTGTTTTCTGTTTCTTTGTTACATTGCTGGTAACTGGAGGGAGGCTGAGGCCCAGAGTATCTTGTATATATTTAGTTTCTTTTGCACCCTGTTTTGAGTTTTTGAGCACAATAAATCACCAACACCGGTAACCCGACTGAGCCTGGATTCTTGGAGGCCAAAGAACCCCGTCACAGTGACCAAAATCATCACTGTTACTGTTATTATATAGTAAATTAAATCATTACCGTTAAATTGTATTTCATTTCCAATTGTTTATTTGAATTCTTATTCTGGATTAGTTGGAGACATACACTAGGCTATATCAGCCCCACCAAAAATATTTTTCACCAGCCGCCACTGTTGGTCATAAAACAGGGTCATGCTCTTTTATGACCTGCATCCAGCTAGATAATCATTGCAGGGTCTTCTATCCAAAGACCCAACCATTTTGCTCATGTTCTGTTAATAAAAGACTCTGCTGTTCTGTTGGGGGGCAGAATGGTGCTGAACTGTGAGCAGCTAGCCTTTCTCATCCTGCAGGAAAAGCTCTGTTTGAAAATCCCTTTGTGCGTCAGATTCATTTTTGTCCTATATGAAATGTGAATGAACTCACTATATTTAAAACCCAACAGCAGCGCTAGCGCGTTTCCAGAGGAGGTACAGAGACGCTAGTTTAATGTGCTTCACGGAGACGTGGCTAGAAGGGTCTGTTCCGGACTCAGTGGTTTCCCTGGACGGCTTTAAACTTTTCCGCGCGGACAGAACTTTGGCGGAGAGCGGAACAAAGAGAAGAGGGGGTCTGGCAGTGTTTGTGAATGACAGATGGTGCAGTTCGGCTCATGTTCACGTGAAGCAGCAGATATGCAGCTCAGATGTGAAATTACTCACAGTGAGTTTAAGAAGTCATTATCTGCCGTGGCAGTTTGGTCACGTGATAGTGCTGTGCGTTTACATCCCTCCCTCTGCTGATGCCGGTGCTACTTGTGAGCGCATCCACAGCGTTGTAAACAAACTTCAGACCGAACACCCCCGCGCTCTCCTGCTCATCACAGGAGATTTCAACCATGCCCCCCTACGCTCCACTCTCCCCACGCTCACACAATACGTCACATGCGCAACCAGGAACAATAAAATGCTGGACCTTTTTTATGCAAACGTTAAGGATGCATACAATTCTGTCGCCCTCCCCCCACTGGGTCATTCAGATCACAACCTTGTCTACCTGCCCCCCCATTACATTCCACTGGTGAAAAGGACAATAGCACAGAAGAAGTCAGTGAAAGTTTGGTCGGATGACGTCACTGAGGAGCAGAGGGATTGTTTCAGAACCACAGACTGGAGCATGTTCCAAATCTCTCATGGTGAGAACATCAACAGCCTGACTGAATGCATCACTGACTACATGACCTTCTGTGTGGAGAGCGTAGTGCCTACATGATGGCTGCAATGTTTTCCAAATAACCCTCCCTGGCTGACCCCTGAGCTGAAAGTCCTCTTGCATCAGAAGAAACAGGCTTTCTACTCAGGGGATAGAGAGGAGCAGCGTAGAGCTCAGCGGGAGCTCCAGTGGAGGATCAGGGTGGCAAAGAAGGACTATGGGAAGAAGATGGTGTCATGAGGCGGTGTTGGTTTTAAGACCCAAATGCAGAGGCAAGTAGGCAGAGGTGAAATTAGGTGGATTTAATGAGATTTACAGGAACTGAGGCAGGAATCACAATCCAACAGAAATTACAAACGAACCAGAACCAGGGAGACATCAGGGGAAAACCAAAACTCCAGAAGCCAGGGAGAGACTAGGTAACCAGACAGACGTTTGACGAGGATCCAGCAAACAGGAACTGAAGAGGGAGGGCTTTTAAAGGGGACAGAGACAAAGAGAGGGCTAACGAGGGAATTGAAAACAGGTGAGGGCAGAGCAGAAAACAGAGCAAGGGAAAGAGGACACAAGAGGGCAGCAGAGGACAACAAATGGAAAACCAAGAAGACTGAATACAAAAAGAGAATCATAACATAAACAGAAACCTAACAGAACCCCCCACTCAAGGGCGGATTCCAGACGCCCCCAGAAAAGTCCAAGAAAAACAAAAAAACAACCCACCCAGGGTGGGCGAAGGGGGAACCAGGCAAGGAGGGCAAGAAAACGCAAAAACAGAGTCCACAACAACAAAAAAAACCCAACCCACCCAGGGTGGGCGAGGGCAACAAAAAGTCTCTGGAGGTAGACGAGGAAGAGTCTCTGGAGGCCGGCCGTGGGGCCGGATGCGAGGAAGAGTCTCTGGAGGCCGGCCGTGGTGCCGGAGGCAAGGAAGAGTCTCTGGAGGCCGGCCGCGGGTCAGGCGATGAAGGAGGACCTCTGGAGGAGGACGACTTCTCCATCGCTGCAGAAACCTCGGAGGAAGACGACGTCTCCGTTGCTGCAGGAACCTCAGAGGAGGACGACGTCTCCGTTGCTGCAGGAACCTCGGAGGAGGACAACGTCTCCGTTGCTGCAGGAACCTCGGCTCAGGGACAGGCTCAGAAGGGGCCGCCGCCTGCGGCTCAGGAACAGGCTTAGAAGGGGCCGCCGACTGCGGCTCAGGAACAGGCTCAGAAGGGGCCGCCGACTGCGGCTCAGGAACAGGCTCAGAGGGGGCCGCCGACTGCGGCTCAGGAACAGACTTGGAAGGGGCCGCCCACTGCGGCTCAGGAACAGACTCGGAAGCGGCCGCCCACTGCGGCTCAGGAACACACTCCTAGTGGGCCGCCGACTGCGGCTCAGGTACAGCCTCCGAGGGGGCCGCCGACTGCGGCTCAGGAACACACTCCGAGGGGGCCGCCCACTGCGGCTCAGGAACAGACTTGGAAGGGGCCGCCCACTGCGGCTCAGGAACAGACTCGGAAGGGGCCGCCCACTGCGGCTCAGGAACAGACTCGGAAGGGGCCGCCGACTGCGGCTCAGGTACAGCCTCCAAGGGGGCCGCCGACTGCGGCTCATTAACACACTCCGAGGGGGCCGCCCACTGCGGCTCAGGAACAGACTCGGAAGGGGCTGCCCACTGCGGCTCAGGAACAGACTCTGAGGGGGCCGCCGACTGCGGCTCAGGTACAGCCTCCAAGGGGGCCGCCGACTGCGGCTCATTAACACACTCCGAGGGGGCCGCCCACTGCGGCTCAGGAACAGACTCGGAAGGGGCCGCCCACTGCGGCTCAGGAACAGACTCGGAGGGAGCCGATGACTGCGGCTCAGGTACAGCCTCCGAGGTGGCTTGGAGCGCCCGCCGAAGGCTCTTGGAGGCTTGGAGCGCCCGCAGAGGGCTCTTGGAGGCTTGGAGCGCCCGCAAAGGTCTCTTGGAGGCTTGGAGCACCCGCAGAGGGCTCTTGGAGGCTTAGAGCGCCCGCTGAGGGGCTCTTGGAGGCGTACTTCCACATACCCCGAACTCTGACGCCTCTTTGAAAGTATGCTCAGGGTTCTCTGGACGGCACAGAGCAGGCTAAGGGGTCTCTGGAGGGCAGAGAGCAGGCTGAGGGGTCTCTGGAGGGCACAGAGCAGGCTCAGGGGTCTCTGGACGGCACAGAGCAGGCTCAAGGGTCTCTGGACGGCACAGAGCAGGCTCAGGGCTCTGGACGGCACAGAGCAGGCTCAGGGGCTAGGCTACCCAGCCTGCTAACGGCCTCTGGTGCTAGACTAACTAGCCTGCTAACGGCCTCTGGTGCTAGGCTAACTAGCCTGCTAACGGCCTCTGGTGCTAGGCTAACTGGTTCGCTAACGGCCTCTGGTGCTAGGCTAACTGGACCGCTAATGGGTTCAGGAGCTAGGGAAACTGGACCGCTAATGGGTTCTGGAGCTAGGGAAACTGGATCGCTCATGGGTTCTGGAACTAGGGAAAGTGGACCGCTAATGGGTTCTGGAGCGAGGGAAACTGGATCGCTAATGGGTTCTGGAGCTAGGGAAACTGGATCGCTCATGGGTTCTGGAACTAGGGAAAGTGGACCGCTAATGGGTTCTGGAGCGAGGGAAACTGGATCGCTAATGGGTTCTGGAGCTAGGGAAACTGGAACGCTAATGGGTTCTGGAGCTAGGGAAACTGGATCGCTAATGGGTTCTGGAGTTAGGGAAACTGGACCGCTAATGGGATCTGGAGCTAGGGAAACTGGAATGCTAACGGGCTCTGGAGCTAGGGAAACTGGAACTCTAACAGGCTCTGAAGCTACAGAAAATGGGAGCAGATGGCATGGGGGAACCAACACCTGGAGAGGGTGTAGGAGCAGGTTCAGAGGTTATGGGATGCTCAGGTACGTCTCGGAGTTAGGGTGACCACCTGCTAATAAGCCCAAGGGGGGACAAGGGGTATGTTTCTGAGGGACAAAGTTGGACACAGCTTGGTGCAGCGGTGCCCCCACCTCACGGGCAGACTCACTGATAGAGGTTTACACATTTCTAGCACATAC
Organism: Cyprinodon diabolis; assembly: GCA_030533445.1. Taxonomy (NCBI): domain Eukaryota; kingdom Metazoa; phylum Chordata; class Actinopteri; order Cyprinodontiformes; family Cyprinodontidae; genus Cyprinodon; species Cyprinodon diabolis. The sequence goes on from CM060085.1 coordinate 34,389,909, forward strand.
CACCTTAATTGGTATATTAATAATGCCCTATTCCCATAAACATGTGTAATTGCTGATGTATGCTCATTAATAGGCCAACCAATGTGTATTTCTTTCTAAATAAAGATTCATAATACTTTGAACATTCAATGAACAGATGCACTTCCAATTCCGATTTACTTTAGCTATTCAATTTTATTTTTTTATTACAATTTATTCACTTTAAATAAATTATAATTTGAAATTAACGGATTAACAGGAATTGTAGTTGCTCTACACCACAGGAACTGTAAAAAAAAAAAAAAAAGGCTTAACTCACGACTCCAGAGGTTCACAGAACGAGAAGGGGGAGGAAGGATGGTGAACTTGTTTGGTAAAAGCAGGAACAGGAAAAAAAAACTGTTCAGTGTTCTGGGGACACCTTTAGGACTTTGGGGTCACCTTTAGGACTCAAACCTTTTCACCAGCATCTGAATAAAATAAGAAAGAAAGATAAGAGACAGAATTAATTTAAGATAAGCTTCCAAATCGTTTTCCAGTATAGACAGAGGAGTGCAAACCCATCAACATCACAATACAAAACAATACAAAAAGGTGCCAAAATACAATCCTATGCAAAACAATGACATATTTTGACCTAAAAGGCTACTGTTTCCTAAAAGTGACACATTTGCACCCCTGTAGACAGCCCACCAATGTTCAAAATCAATCAAACTCCATCTTAGACAAATGGGGTCTTACATATCTAGGTTTCTTACCTTCAGGTTTCTTCTTGAAGTTGTATTTCTTGTTGGAGCATGCAGCATTGAGGAGAACCTTCTCTTTCACTACATAAGTGTAAAAGTCCTTGCAACTGAATGTGAAGTTGCTCTTCACCTGAATTTCTGACTTGATGAGGTTTAACGAACATGTGTTCCTTGTGTCTGTCCAGCATCCTTTCATCAGTGAAAAGACCCTCTCCACTGAAGCATTGGTGATTGGTACACTCAAGAGGAAAGAAGCTAATGCTGTCATGTTTGGTGTGTGTGTGTCCTTGAGTAAGATGGCCCACTTTTCCACAACTGGAGCTCCAGACTGCACGATGGCCTGTAGGTGCGGCAGAATGACACAATACTCATCATATAGCGCATCCATGTCCAGCTTCTTGCTTAGCTGCAGGACCTCTACAGCTTCACAGAGATGGGAGAAGTTAAATGGGCTTTTCTTTAGTGCCAGGCTAGCCAATTTCTTCTGGTAGTTGGAGTCTGAGAAGTCATAGCGTTGCTCCAGGTAGGTGAGGGAGGACTGGTAGAAGTTGCACATGTCCTCTCTGAGCACAGCTGCCTGTCTGTCTGGAAACTGCTGGAGGAGTACACCTGTCTGGGCCCCAAAGAAACCATCACTCTGTCGTTGCTGTAGCTTGGTTTTTAGGGTGAACATCATATCGTAGAGCTCACAGACAGTCCCATCTTCTCGCTCCAGCACCAGCACAGTGTCGTGGAAAATCTTCAGAGCATTGCTGAGGAAGGACAGGTAAACCTAAAAGACGTAAGGAGAGTCAATGATCCTGTGTGCTGACACTGATTGCATTATCATCATTTCTCTAATTCCCTGTTTCATGTTATAATACTTAGATGAAAAAAAAAGTTGAGTGCAATTAAAATTAATTACCTGTAGATCAAGGGGGTTGCCCTCACCATCCTGGTCATCCTTGAACAGCCGCCATAGTGACTTTGGGCACTCGTCCTCTCCCAATGAGAGAAAGTAGGTCTTGATAGGAGCCCAGCTGTCGTGAAGCCTCTTCACTGCAGGCCACAAGCTCAGCCATCTTGTGGGCACATGTCTAAGCAGGCACTGGTACTCTGTCTCGACAAAGGTGTGAATTGATTTAAGTTCCTCAATGTGTTTGGCAGATGAGGAGAAGTGGCTAAAGGTTGTAGTGTATTAATCTGCACCAATGATTAGAATGAAACAAGAATTAAATGTTTTTAAATGTTTAAAAAGAGTTGTGTTTATAAATACATTTATGTAGGCCAAAGGGAGAAATAGAGAAGCAGTGTGTGTATGAGTCTGCACCTGGCCTTTTGAAGTTTGGATCCAAGCCGTTGTAGTGAAAAAGGCACACTCATTAAAAATGAATTATTTGTCATATCAAGGTTGCACAGCTCAGCTGAACTCAGCTAAACCAATTGTGATGAATTGAGTTGTCATCTTCAAAACACACTGTGCAGTAATGGTCACAGATAGAGTGATGTTTTACTAGGACTTGGAACACCAGGGTTATGCTGACCTGGTTTGAAGTAATATTATAATCGTAGATCACATTAGAAGAAAGGCTTGGTTTTGACATATTATTGATTGAACTTGTTATATGTTTCTGATTTAAGTGCACCAAATGTCATGACCTGAAAGACTGTTCTCAAAGAAATATTATAATCATAAGTTACATTGGATAAAAGCTTGTTTCGAAAGATTAATAGTTAAAGAAATGATGTGTATTTGATGACAATATATGTCATCATGATTTGCAAAGAAATGTCACCATAACCTGTAACAAAGACTGTTGATTAAATATATAAAAAATATGCTTTGAAAGGGGCTTACCACCGGTAAGATAAAAATAATTGGTTTTACCCGAAGAAAAAGTACCTAGAATAATGAAAAAAGGTGGGGGCCTGTGGGAGGAGATTACAGGCCCCAAGAAGAGTATAAAAGAGGCCCATTTTCATCATTTGTTCAGTTGCACGCCGGCGGTCAACTCGTGTGTGATTCTTTGTATTTTGTAATAAATCACATTGGACCTGGACTTCAGCTGCTTCTGCCTGATTTTTTGGATCATTGTTTGAAGACTTTTCTGCCTTTTTAAGAACTTTGAATTTTTACAAACTTAGCTCCAACTTTAAGTCGTTAAAGGGGTTTTTCAACGACATATTTTGGCGAGCCAGCCAGGAGGAGAAAGCCCCAGGCATCGGACAACCTGCAGGCACCAGTCGAAAGGCGAGGAATCCCCACACGGGCCCAGAAAATCACCGGTTACAGGTGAGCAAATTTGTTATAATTTTCTAAATTAGTGGGGAACCAGCCTCCGGCGACTGCTTGTGGGTGTCAGGCGCCATCAGGCTCTCCTAAAAAGAACCTAGTATTCCAAATTTAGTAATTGTTGTCCAAATTTGATAAGCATTTTTATAAGAATATTCAAAAGGCAGACTAGGCTGAGGAAGGGTCCAGGTATGTATGAGTATATGTGAATGCATGGTTTGAGTGTTATTAATGTTTGTATTATTCTGTATTTGAACTGTTTAGTGTTGGAATTATTTTGTGAATAAGTTAAGCTTAACACGTGATGTTCTAAATGGATGATTGGAAAAGGGACAGATTGGTCAAAGCGTTTGACATAGTCTGTGGAAGCCATAAATCCAGAACATAAAAGTACGCGTGTTACGTGAGGGTATTGGTGACTAAGATAGTCAGCGTGCTCCATGAACCAGCTTGTATTGAATTGGGTATTGAAAGGCTAAGCGATAGCCAGAATTTGTGTTGTATGAGGTATTAAGGTATTGAGAGGCTAAGCGATAGCCAGGCTAAAGGATATATTACCGATTAAGCGATAATCGGAGAAATAGTACCGCTTGACCGGGAACGTTACCTATTTTCAGTTATCTGAGTGGGTCCGGACAAGCAGGGAAAACGCGTATGCCACTGTAGGAGACAGTGAGGAAAAGTAGAAGTGCACTGTAAATATATATATAATCATTTGTCTTGTGTGTCTTTGTCAGTGTGAAGAGTGAAAGAGTTAAGTAACTAAGGGGGAATAAGGGGTAAACTATAATAATAGTAAAGATTATAATATTGATAAGACTTAAACTATAATAATAAATTAACAGAAAAATTATTACAAAGTATAGTTAAAAAAAGAATAACCTGAAAGTTAACAAGGATTGGAAAACAGAATTGGTTACTGAAAAACACAGAGTTAGTGAATGAAATAAATTAGCAAAGTCCAAAAAATAATATTAACAAAGGTTGTAAGCATTATAAGATAAAGATATTATAAACATATATTATTACAAATTATAGTATATATATATATAAAATAAATTATACTGTATCAATAATTAGTGAAAGTGCAAAATAACATTATAAATTTGTTCTTTTAGACATCCTAACTCAAATAGTAGGGATCTAAAAATTAAGAAAACACGATCTGTATTGGAAAGAGCAGAACCGGTTAAATAAAATTAATTAAAGATTATAAAGGGTAGTGAATAAGCACAGACCCTAAAGGTTGAGTGACTGCTGACTGCCATGGGAGCTAATGTGAGCAAACAGACTGAGGGGTTAACGCCTGCCAAACTGGAAATAATGACACACCCATCCAATAAGCGCAAAATTCAAAAATGCATGACAGAATGGCATAAGATGACATCTGGAAAAAATCGTTGGCCTAAAGAGGGCAGCTTTGATCCTTCATGCTGTGACGAAGTTGAAGAAAGATTAAGAAATAAAGAAAAGAAACGTGACCGAATGCACTTGCATAAAAAACAGAGACATGCTGAACAGAGAGATATCCTACGATATTTTAAAGTTGAACATCAAAAGAGCCCAACAGCCCCTGAATACACTGATCATAAGCCACCACCCTATCGCCCTAGCGTAGCAGGCCAGTACCCAGTAGTAGTAGAATCAGGTAGCAAGGGAAAGATTACAGGGCAACTTAAACTAGTATTAGAAGAAGAAGAGGAAGAAACAGAAGGAACAGAAAAAGAAATAAGTATCACTCCGCAGAAAGAGTGTAACTACAGCAGTGAAGACAGTGATTGGGATAGAACCCCAGAAGTAAGGAGAAAATCTCCCCTTAGCCGTTCCCTACCCCCAGTACTTCGCAGGCATTCACCATATCAAATAGGCCCCACATGCCACTCAGAGCCCAGGACCAAGTTATCCTTGAATGAATCAGCAAAACACTCAGAGCCCGTGACCAAGTTATTCTTGAATGAACCAGCAGAACTATCGAAACAAATAAACAAGGAGTTGGTGGAGCTGAAGGAAATATGTACAACTCATCGACATGGAGAAAAAGTTGGAGGAAGAAGCACAAATGAGACAACTAAAGAATATAAAAGAGACATTGAAGAAACAAAAGGAGGAAAAGAAAAGGCGAGACGAAGAATTAGAAAAACGGAAAAGAATGGAAACGGAGCAGCTTATACTAGAGGCCCAGGATGACTACCCAGACCGGGCAAGTCCACGGACTAAGGCCTTGATTGAAGAAGCAAAAATAAAAGAGGGAGAAGAGAGGGGAAGTGAGGAGGAAGCCCTAATAGAGAGTGATGGAGCTGACTGGTCGCATGGTGAAATGGAGGATGAAGGCTTATACGTGCTGCCGTCAACAAACCCATTCCATAAGGGGTTTAAGGAGAAAAGCAAGCCAGCGACAAAAGGATCGAAGCCACCCACAGCTGAATGTGACGTGGACCTGCAAATAGCAAAAGCGGCCCTCCCCCAATGCTGACCAGGTACCAAGCACGAAAGCAGAAGACAGAATCAGATCAAGAAGGGGCCTATATGGCTCCCCTGCTGTCTAAAAGACCTCAAGAAGACAGATATGTGCCATGGTCAATTATGGACATGATCACACTTGCTGGAAGGCTGACCCCATTGGCAGATGGTGCTGACAGGTGGATAGAAAAGCTGGAAGAAATCACTGGAGGCATCAATCTGGCAGCTGGAGACATCAAGGCGCTGCTGATCAAGACAGCAGGACACTCAGCAGCCAGAGAGGTGTTTGACAAAGCCAAGCTTCCAAGGGTCATGACCTCACACCAGTATGACAAGATACCATTCAACAAAATAAGACCTGAGGTGTGGGCAGCCTTGAGGAACAAATTCCCCACCTGCAGTGACCCAACTAAGCTGAGACAAGAGTGCCTAAGGGACGATGAAAGCCCCGCCCAGTTTCTGCACAGGTTCCAACAGAAGTGGAAAACAGAGACTGGGAGTGATGGGAGTGAACTGAAAACATCTGGCCCCCTGTTCAGAACCTACATCAGAGAGGCCATGCCCAAAGAAGTACAAGCCAAACTGGACGGATTTGTGGGGCTCATGAAGATGGATTGGCCTCTGTTCTCTGAGCATGTTATACACTATGTAAACATGCATCGGGCCGAAAAACGGGCCTTTGAGGACCAGAGCAAGATGGTGGCCACCAAGTTGACCCAGCTACAGATCGGGGAATTGCCCAAGGCAAAGAAAGAAAAAGAAAAACCCAAACATCAAGCAGCACTGACTGTGGCAGCCACACCCCCAACAGAGGGGACACCAACAGGGGAGGCAGTGGTACAAGCACCAGTAGTGTCTCCTGTCATCCCTCCGCCCACACAGCAGATGCAATATCCAGCAGTGCCACCTGTGGGAGGAGCCCTGCCACAGCAGACCCAACCTCAACCAGTTCCTCCTATTCATGTGCATCTAAACCAAGGAGGAGGCCCCCAACAAGCAACGTTCGGAAGGGGACGAGGGGGGCCACCCATGAGGGGAAGATGGAGGGGACCACAAGGAGCCCCAGGAAGGCCCCCTCAAGGCCAATACCAGCAGATGCCTCAGGCAGGTCCAGACATGGGACAACAGCGTGGGAGACTGCAATGCTGGGTATGTGGACAAGTTGGACACATGCAAAGGGACTGCCCCACTAACCCATGGATGGGACCTCAGCCCCCTACTGCTGGACCAGCCACCTATGGAACGGGACAAGGCATATACTGGCTATAGGGGTGCCCAGAGAAACCTGATGGAGAGGCCATTCTACCTGTATTAACCCAACGTCCACAAAGAGAACCCACCATTGATGTCACTATATATGACAGCCATCATCGCTTCATGATTGATACAGGAGCGGCCTACTCCTGTATAGGAAAAAGTGGAATTGGCCTGCCTCTCTCAGCATCAAAGATTCAAATAGTAGGTTTCTCTGGGAAGACCCAAATAATACCCACGACTGAGCGAGTTCCCATGATCATAGGTGAAAAGACTGTGTGTGCACCACTGCTGTACTCAGAAGATACGCCAATCAATCTACTGGGCAGAGATGTGCTGTGCCAGCTCAATGCTAAAATCAAATGTACCCCTAATGGAATTTCTTTTGAAGCAATAGACAACAATGAAGCCTACATGATGCCACTGGGCCTACAAAAGACCCCGCAGACAACAAGTCATGAGCTAGAAGACCAAGTATTTTGGCTGAAACTCACATCACCAACTTCCTTCCTCCAACTGGAGTGGGAAACATGGAGACCCCTGATAATGAATCACTATGAGAACTCTAAAGAACCTTTTCTCCCTCTCCATTGTACCATGTTTTATGACAAAGGCAAAACACATGAAGACTACGAGAAAAGCTGGGATGAAAAAATTAACAACAAAACAACTGTCATCCAATATGCTGACATAGTGGTTGGACCACAAGGAGCTGCAGCTGTTGTCACATTTCCTGATAAAGAGGTAGCAGAATGGTTCCAGGTTACCAACTCAACGCCACATGTCACATTACTGATTGCAGACGAGTATGAGTCACATGACCTAGGACCCATGGTTCAAGAAGCCAAGCAAGTCACTGAATGGGATGACACAGCATGGGACTGCATTAGCATGTCAAAAGATGGACTGGTCTTCAAAATCTCATTCTCACAAGCTGATGAAGTAATAGCAGAACACATTAAAGTTCCTGGGAAGAGACAAATGGCAGTGGCGGCAGAACATGAATCCCTATTAGAACAGGTCCCAGAGCAAGTATGGTCTAAAAGTAAAACAGATGTAGGATTAGTGAAATCAGCTGACCCCATCAAATTCACCATCAAACCAAATGCTAAATTGCCCTTCCAAAGACAATACCCACTTAAAAGAGATGCAGTAGAAGGAATACAGCCCATTATAACAGGATTAGAAACAGCAGGAGTCCTTAAACCAACAGTAAGTCCCTGTAACACACCAATTTTTCCCATCAGAAAACCCAACAGTAATGACTACAGACTAGTCCATGATCTAAGATTAATTAATGCTATTGTAGCAGAAGAAATACCAGTAGTGCCTGACCCAAACACATTACTGAGTAATATACCCCCAGGTACCAAATGGTTTACTGTGATAGATCTGTGTTCAGCATTTTTCAGTGTACCGGTCCATCCAGATTCTCAGTATTTGTTTGCATTCACCTACAAAGGCCAACAATATACTTATTCACGATTACCACAGGGTTTTGTACTCTCACCATCAATTTTCAATCGAGTACTGGCAAATGACTTAAATCACCTTGACATACCATCTACAATGTTGATGTATGTTGATGACATTTTGATTTGTTCTGCTTCTAAAGAGCAGTGTGAGAGAGACTCCATTACAGTGTTGACTGCTTTGGCAGAAGGAGGACACAAAGTAAGTAAAAAAAAATTGCAATTCTGCCAGCAAACAGTGGAGTATCTCGGCAGGCAACTCAGCGGGGACAAGAGGTGTATTGCACTGTCCCAACTGGAAGCCATAACTCAAATGCCCAAACCTCGGACTGTTGGTCACATGTTGTCTTTCCTTGGAATGGCAGGTTACAGCAGACCGTGGGTGTGTGATTATGCCATCAAAACGGCTCCACTAAGGGCACTGATTAAAGCCGCGGGTCAAGGACACCAGTCGGCTCAATTGCAATGGACAGATGAGGCAGAGGGTGCGTTCCAGCTACTGAAACAGGATCTCCAAACTGCTCCTGCTCTGGCCAATCCAGATTATGGCAAACCATTCCATCTCTATGTGGCTGAGCGACAAGGGTATGCATGTGCAGTATTGATGCAAGACACCCCAACAGGTAAACAGCCAATTTCTTATTACAGCACAAAACTAGATGGTGTCGAAGAAGGTCTGCCTCCCTGTTACCAGGGTTTGGCAGCAGCAGCCTTCGCCTACAAAAAGGCCTCAGTTATTACTATGGGCCACCCTGTTATTTTGTACACATCACATCAATTACATGCACTGCTTACCAGTCCACGCTTTGTGATAACCCAAGCTCGTCGAACAGGTTATGAAGTTCTGCTTTCAGGACCTGATTTAACAATACAACGCTGTACCACCATTAATCCAGCCACAAGAATGGTATTGCCCACAGAAGGTGAGCCCCATGGTTGTCTCCAGGAGACGGACACCTTCATGAAGGTAAGGGAGGACTTATACAATCATCCAATCCCATCTGATCTGACACTGTTCGTAGACGGATCATGTGTCAGAGGTGAGACAGGGAATAGAGCTGGATATGGAATAGTCCAACTTAACCCCGATGGGACCTTTACCAAAGTACAATCAATGAGCCTAGATCAACCTTGCTCTGCCCAGTTGGCAGAGATAAAAGCATTAACAGCAGCATGTAAATTGGCTACTGGTAAAAGAGTAACAATCTATACTGACAGTGCATATGGATATGGGGTATGCCATATAAATGCTAGCATCTGGAAACAACGAGGGTTCGTTAGAACAGATGGCACCCCAGTGACACATGGGCAAGCTGTAGTAGAATTAATAAAAGCTATGCAACTTCCATCTGCATTAGCTATTGTAAAATGTGCGGCCCATCAGACAGCAAAAACACCTATTGCAATAGGAAACAACTTGGCAGATGAGGCAGCTATAGAAGCCACAGGATCAGCAGTGCAGGGACCAATGGTTCATGTAGCTGAGTGCGAACCTATTACTAATCTAGCCTCTTTAATAGAAGCCCAAAACAACGTATCTGAAGCGGAAAAATGTCTGTGGGTACAAAGGGTGGCGGCTCGCTTAACACACCCCCACGCTGGGTTGTGGCGTAGTTCTCGAGGACATTTTGTTCTACCGTTGTCCTTATTACCAACAGCCCTTAAAATAATGCATGGACCTGATCATTGTTCACGAGCCCAAGTTGTTCAAAAGTTACAGGCAGTCTGGTGGTCACCTTATATGACACCCATGGTAGACAGAGAATTGGCCTTATGTCCACATTGCCCTAAGTATAATGTGCGTAAAATGTTTACCCAGCCCTTAGCACACATCCCCATGCCAGACGGTCCGTTCCGCCATCTGATGATGGATTACGTTGACATGATAACTCGGGTTCAGGGAAAGAGGTATATGTTGGTGGTTGTCTATAGGTTTAGCAGATGGGTGGAGGCATGCCCCACTGCTAAGAATGACCACAAAGCAGCAGCAAGGTTTTTGTGTAAAGAAGTTTTTCCCAGATTTGGCATGCCTGATACCATATCATCTGATAATGGACCTCATTTTGTTTCACAGGTGATCCAGCTAATGTTCAAACTATTGTGCATAACACAGAAGTTTGGTTGTGTGTATCATCCCCAGTCACAGGGATCCGTGGAACGAGCTAACGGAGGAATCGAAGATAGCTAAGATAATAGCTGACAGCAACAACCGTTTGACTTGGGTTGATGCCTTGCCTGTTGCATTAATGGCAATGCATTCTCAAACTAACCGAATAACCCATCTTACCCCTCATGAAATGCTTACAGGTCGACCAATGCCTCTCCCACAGGTTCGTAGACCCCTGCTGCAGGAGGTCTCCTTGGCACAGCTTGAACGTGAACTGGGGGACTATCTCAGGTCCTTAACCCGCATTCACAGGCTTATATTTCAACAGGTGAAAGCAGCTCACAGCCGAGACGAGACACACATTCCAGTGGACGTCAGGGACATTCAAGTTGGTGACAGTGTGTTCATACGAGTCTTTAGACGTCAGTGGAACGAGCCTCGTAGGGAAGGCCCCTTTAAAGTTGTGCTTACCACTCCCACTGCCCTGAAAGTTGAAGGTAAGCCCTTCTGGTTTCATAAAAACCACTGCACCAGGCATCGGCCTCCAGACCCACCTGGCCTTGAACCAGGACCGACGGGCTCTGCGCATGCTGACAGGGCAGCGACAAGTCTCCCTCCGCAGCACCCCTCCACTAGCTCACAGACTTTAGATGTTGCACCGGTGTCGGGCACTGATGCGTCCCCACTCCCGTCAACGTCCGGCGTCCAAAGACGCTCGGCACGCTTGGCAACCCGCGAATCACCAATGTCAGGGGACTCTGAGGATGACAGTGTTCATTCTTATGCTTCCCATCCACCTTCTGCTTCTGGTGGCAATGATGATGATCCTTCTGCCACTGAGACTTCTTCTGGGTCTGACCCAGATCCATCCTTCGTTCAGGCACTGGACGAACTTCTTTCTACTGACCCACCAGATGCTGGTGGAGTCCTGTCCCCTTCACATCCCTCACCTGCACCTTCCCCTTTCTTCCCCTCCCTTTCCTCTTCCTCCTCCGCGACGAGTGGGCCGTCGATCGACTCGGTCCCACCCACCCCATCGCCGTCTGGGCATCTCTCGGATGCGCCTTCTCCCGACTCTGACTAATCTTCTTGTTCTGTTAACCCTTTGTGGGTTAACAAGGGGGGATCTTATTAAGGTTACTACTAACAATGTACACACACACTTAATGCGTCACACACAAACACAAACATGTGCACTAGCAATGATAACACTAGCTACTAACCAAGGGGTAATCAGTAATAATGATGGGAAGAATTTATCACTAATGCATGTGCAAATCAAAGGATATGATTACGTAATGTCTGAAGAAATTTTAGGGAAGTCAATGGGGAAACATTGGCTTGGAATTCCACGAAGCATGGACTGCCGTGGGGATGGGATGGTGATCATTAAGGTGAGATGCAAAACAAACATATGCCAAAACACACTGACAGAACAAGTAATGACAGTAGAAAGAGCGCATAGAGTGGTACAACTAATAAACAGAAGACAGAAAAGAGATCTAGACAAATTAAAGACTGCACACTGGGAGACCAATATGTTCCAACAATGGATTCAGTACTCTGTCCAGGCAATGTTCAAAGCCAAACAGCGCCCTAAAGATGATTGTATAGCCTGCTATAATGTTAAAAAATTACCAGCCCTTCAGATTATTCCTGGAAGTAAAATAGGTGACTGTCCAGACGTAACGGAGTGCTTTGCTCACTGTGCCATGCAGATGGCCGGAGGTCTTTCATCATTGTCAGAAGACCACACAATATGCCCCAAAGCACTGAACTCCTCAATAAATGATGTAATGAGCACGTTCTCTCTTCCACCAGTAGTACGAAAACCAGCTGAACTGATTTTTCCATTTTGTATAGCCCGAGGGAAAGAATTAGAAGAGGTGACCAATAGAACCTCTAGACTGATGTGGACAACAGATAGACTGGTGACATGTAGTAATAGAACGTGGTACCCACCGACAGCAGAAGGCAACCTCACCTACCACATTAAGTTTTGTAAAACAAGTCCCAGTGCTACCATATGCTGTGAACAAGTAGTACCAGATGGGGGACATGTCATCTATGAGTTCCAACCTTCAAGTGTATCTCAATACCGAATACTGAGCCTGGCAAAGGGATCCGTCCCTTTAGGTGACATTTTTTGGATGTGTCACAATGAGACACAGATGTTGGCCACATTACCCCCTGAGTGGGAAGGCATCTGTGCACCATTAATGTTGACAGGACAACTGAATCTAATAGTAAATAACCCAATAGGCAGTAATGTAACATCTAACGAAATAACCCACCGCGCTAAGAGAAGTACTACCGTTAAACACGAGTGGAAAACATCAGATGAAGTATATATCACGTGGGATCAAATCCCACATGGAGTACCTGAAGAACAGGTTGCCATAGGGAGTGGTTGGATAGAAGGTGGAAGAGGGTCTGGTTCAGTACCAATCTATGGCTCAATTGTTAATGCTCAGTATATAGCTCGCAATAGTAGGTGGGTAAATCTCTTCTGGTATAATCAACAAAGGTTTATAAATTTTACCATAAAGGGCGTAGATCTGATAAAGGAACAATTACATGCTGCTTCACTGATGGTTCTGCAAAACAGGTTCGTGCTAGAATCCCGCATGGTTGGGGACCAAGGAATATGTGATTATATAGGGGAAGATTGTTGTACTTTAATTCCCATGCACACAGATGTTAAAGGTAGCCTCACAGGAGTCCTACAGGAAATGAAACGAATGAGGGATGAACATGTACTGCAGTCCAATTGGAACACTCAGTTGAAGGGATTCTGGGACTGGTTTAATAAGCTTGGATGGGGAAAATATCTTAATGCAGCAGGAATGATTCTAGGGGCAGTAATATTGATCATATTAATAGTTATTTGTTGCATCATACCCCTTGTTCGGGGACTGGTCTCAAGACTTGTTGTAAGTGTAACTGGTCAGTTCCCGGTTGTAGAGATATAATTGGACCAAGTAATGTAGAGCATAGCCATGATCACATCCCACCCTCACCAGGTACGTGCATTTCTTTAATAACAACCTTGTATATATGTAAATTAATCAGCATAACAATGACTCACATACTTATTTATGTAATTTGCATGCTGACTTATCCATAGATTTAGGAGTGTTGGGATCCTCAGGCTTGCCCATCAGACGGCGCCGAGGATCCTCTTCTGCTCTTTGTTGTTTTCTTTTAGGACTGGAGTTACTGTTGGGATCTGGAGATTACCCCCTGTCTCCAGCAGAGTGCGCCATGGGTCTCCTAGGGCTGGAACCTTCCAGCACACCTGATTTCCATCTACTCATTAGGAGACCTTCCCTTTATAAGCTCCTGCCAGACCTTGCTTCCATGCCGCAGTGTTGATCTTAGTTGGTTAGCAACCTGAGCCTCTTTTACTGGAAGAACCTTAGTTATCTCTAGTGTGAGATCAGATTCTAACTCTTCCTTGTTTCTGCCTCACAGGAATCCTGTCTCTTCGTGAAGCTCTGGATGAGCTTAACCTCCTGTCTCCTCGTGAAGCTCTGGAAGAGCTGCCTCACAGGAAACCTGTCTCTGGCCTGCAGCTCTGGGAGAGCTGCATCACAGGAAATCTGTCTCTGGCCTGAAGCTCTAGGTGAGCTTAACCTGCTATCTGCCCTGGTGAGCCAACCTGAAGATTCCTATGTGAATTTAACCCGAAGACTTCTATGTGGAGTTTACCTGAAGGTTCCTATGTGGAATCAGCCTGAGGAATCCTATGTGGAAATTTCCCTGTTGTTCTCTGCAATGAGCTGGAAGCTCAGCCTGAGCAATCCTATGTGGTTATTTCCTGTTGTTCTCTGCAGTGAGCTGGAAGCTCAAATCTAGGTCTGCCATGCTAAGCCTGAAGCTAGATGCTTAGCCTCTCATGAACTCTGCTAACCAACAGTTTCCAGTCCCAGTCAATACTTCAGTGAAACCTTTAATAAACATTTGAACTTTTCCCCTGCCTCCTCCGTGTGTGTTCTGCATCTTGGGCTTGCCTCCATAACCCATCATGACAGAACACTGCGGCCAAACACAAAGCCCAGCAGATCACCTCCATCGGTGGATTGAGGAACGGGACGCTCAGATCCATAGACATGCACAAACCCTCCGTGAGTTACATCTGAATCAAACATTCGCTAGCCACTTGGATAATGCTAACACCACGTCAGCGGCACGTCCTGCTCCGAATTCACTTCTGTCTCCTAGGTCACCGGCAGTGAATTCACTTCCTAGTCTAGATAATAATCCTCCTTTCTGGTCAGAACCCAGCCCGTTGTTTTCTTCACAAAGCCCTTCTCTGCCTGAGAGATTTTCCGGCAATCCAAGTAAGCTCAGGACATTTCTATTTCAGTGTCGGTTATTTTTTCAATTTTATGAGTCTGATTTCCTGTATGATAAGGATAGGATAGCTTTTGTTGTATCATTTCTGTCCGGTGAAGCCCTTGAACGGGCGGAGACCAGATTTCCGTTGAAATCTAGTTCAAACTGTACTTATGAAACATTCATCCAGGAATTTGAAAGAACCTTTAATCAGGTCACTAAGTCCATTGTTTCTAGTGGACATTTTGAACTTAAACAGGGAGTTAGATCTGTTGCCGAGTTTTCCTCTGACTTCCGGGTTAAAGCAGCCATTTCCGGGTGGAACGAGTCTGCGCTCAAGACCGCTTATCTCCAAGCACTTAATGAACCAGTCAGGAACGAACTAGCTTTCTACGTCGAGCCAGCTAACCTTGAGGACCTCATAGAACTAGCCACTGGGATAGATATTGAACTGCAAACTAGACCCAGAGCCGTACAGCATCAGACTCAGGTTTCCAGTTCCCTTCCGCGCCAGGTTAGTCTCAGCTCTCATGTACTTGATTTTCACTTAGCTCCATCCGTTAAAGGACTCAAAATAGGCCCACCAGTTAAACATCAAACAGTTAGAGCTCCCCACGTCCATAAGTCTGATCTCTGGAATTATTTTTATGGGGATAGAGGGGATATCTTCCCCTTCATGCCACCACATTCAGCTCCACGCCAGCCAGATCCTGTTCCAGAACCTGAAAATAACTCAGTTGGTTTTAAACCTGTTCCCATGCCTGATTCTCTTTCCACTGAACCAGTAATTTGATCTGGAACTTTAACTTTCCAACCCGTTAACTTGTTGCCAGAATCAGTCAATAAACCTGTTAGCTTAGCTCCCAAGATCCCTCGGCGTAAGAAACTGCGTCGCCTTAAGTAAGCTCTGTGCCGTCTTGAGACCCCTGAGCCTGCCCTGTGCCGTCCAGAGACCCCCGAGCATACACTTAAGAGGGCTTCAGAGTTCGGAGTTGGTGGAAATATGCCACCAAGAGTCTCTCAGCAGAGGCCACAAACCACCGAGAGCCCTCTACAGATGCTTCAAGCCACCTCAGAGACTGATCATGTGTCTCCATGGGTGGCCTCCCCTGTTCCTGAGGTGGAACCACAGTCGGTGGTTTCTCCAGTTCCTGAGGTGGAGCCACGGTCGGTGGTCTCTCCAGTTCCTGAGGTGGAGCCACGGTCGGTGGTCTCTCCAGTTCCTGAGGTGGAGCCACAGTCGGTGGTGTCTCCAGTTCCTGAGGTGGAACCACAGTCGGTGGTGTCTCCTGTTCCTGAGGTGGAACCACAGTCAGTGGTGTCTCCTGTTCCTGAGGTGAAGCCACAGTCGGTGGCCTCCCCAGTTCCTGAGGTAGAACAACAGTCGGTGGTTTCTCATGTTCCTGAGGTGGAGCCACAGCCGGTGGTCTCTCCTGTTCCTGATGAAGAGCCACAGTCGGTGGTCTTCCCAGTTCCAGATGGGGAGCCACAGTCGGTGGTCTCCCCTGTTCCAGATGTGGAGCCGCAATCGGCGGGCTCCCCTGTTCCAGATGTGGAGCCGCAATCGGCGGGCTCCCCTGTTCCAGATCCGGAGCCGCAATCGGCGGGCTCCCCTGTTCCAGACCCGGAGCCGCAATCGGCGGGCTCCCCTGTTCCAGACCCGGAGCCGCAATCGGCGGGCTCCCCTGTTCCAGACCCGGAGCCGCAATCAGCGGGCTCCCCTGTTCCAGACCCGGAGCCGCAGTCGGCGGTCTCCTCAGAGCCTGCTCCAGACCCGGAGCCGCAGTCGGCGGTCTCCTCAGAGCCTGCTCCAGAGCCGCAGTCGGCGGTCTCCTCAGAGCCTGCTCCAGAGCCGCAGTCGGCAGTCGGCGGTCTCCTCAGAGCCTGCTCCAGAGCCGCAGTCGGCGGTCTCCTCAGAGCCTGCTCCAGAGCCGCAGTCGGCGGTCTCCTCAGAGCCTGCTCCAGAGCCGCCGAAGAGGGGACGGGGTACCCCGTGGGGGTACCTGCTGAAGTTTGGGCGTCATCCTCCTGAGAAGCTGCTTCGCCTCCGGCCCCGCGGCAGACCCCCGGAGCGTCGGCTTCGCCTGCGGCCCCGCGGCAGACCCCCAGAGAGTCAGCTTCGCCTCCGACCCCGCAGCCGGCCACCTAAGACTCTGCTCCGTTACCGGATCCTCGGCCGGCCTCCAGAACCTCTGCCATGCCTCCGGCCCGGCGGTGGTTCCCCTAAGACGCTGCTTCGTCCCCAGCCCCGTGGTCGGCCTCCTGAGCATTTGTCTCGCCTCCGGCCCGGCGGTAGGCCCCCTGAGAATCGGCCTCGTCTCCGTCCCAACGGTCGGCTTCCTGAGCTTCTGCTACGCCTCCGCTGCCGGTCCCTCGGCCGGCCACCTGAGACTCTGTCCCGCTGCCGGTCCCTCGGCCGGCAACCTGAGACTCTGTCCCTCGGCCGGCCACCTGAGACTCTGTCCCTCGGCCGGCCACCTGAGACTCTGTCCCGCTGCCGGTCCCTCGGCCGGCCACCTGAGACTGTCCCGCTGCTGGTCCCACGACCGGCCACCTGAGACGTTGCCCAAGAAATTTTCTGGGGTTTCTTTTGTTTTCGTCCACCATAAGTGGATCGTTTTTTGTTCTGGACTCTGGTTTTGTTTTCTGCCCTCCTGGCCTGTTTCCCCCTTCGCCCACCCTGGGTGGGTTGTTTTTTGGACTTTTTTTCTGTTGGTTCTGGCCCTCCTCGCCCTAGTGCCCCCTCCGCCCGCCCTGGGTGGGTTGTTTTTTGGACTTTTTCAGGGGGCGTCTGGAATCCGCCCTTGAGGGGGGGTTCTGTTGGGATCCTCAGGCTTGCCCATCAGACGGCGCCGAGGATCCTCTTCTGCTCTTTGTTTTTTTCTTTTAGGACTGGAGTTACTTTTGGGATCTGGAGATTACCCCCTGTCTCCAGCAGAGTGCGCCATGGGTCTCCTAGGGCTGGAACCTTCCAGCACACCTGATTTCCATCTACTCATTAGGAGACCTTCCCTTTATAAGCTCCTGCCAGACCTTACTTCCATGCCGCAGTGTTGATCTTAGTTGGTTAGCAACCTGAGCCTGTTACTGGAAGAACCTTAGTTATCTCTAGTGTGAGATCAGATTCTAACTCTTCCTTGTTTCTGCCTCACAGGAATCCTGTCTCTTCGTGAAGCTCTGGATGAGCTTAACCTCCTGTCTCCTCGTGAAGCTCTGGAAGAGCTGCCTCACTGGTAACCTGTCTCTGGCCTGCAGCTCTGGGAGAGCTGCATCACAGGAAATCTGTCTCTGGCCTGAAGCTCTAGGTGAGCTTAACCTGCTATCTGCCCTGGTGAGCCAACCTGAAGATTCCTATGTGAATTTAACCCGAAGACTTCTATGTGGAGTTTACCTGAAGGTTCCTATGTGGAATCAGCCTGAAGAATCCTATGTGGAAATTCCCCTGTTGTTCTCTGCAATGAGCTGGAAGCTCAGCCTGAGCAATCCTATGTGGTTATTTCCTGTTGTTCTCTGCAGTGAGCTGGAAGCTCAAATCTAGGTCTGCCATGCTAAGCCTGAAGCTAGATGCTTAGCCTCTCATGAACTCTGCTAACCAGCAGTTTGCAGTCCCAGTCAATACTTCAGTGAAACATTCTCAGAACTGTTTATTCTCTCGTGTTCAGAACCTTTAATAAACATTTGAATTTTTTTTCCTGCCTCCTCCGTGTGTGTTCTGCATCTTGGGCTTGCCTCCATAACCCATCATGACAAGGAGATAATATGCCTCATGATGATATCTAAATATGCCCCATCATGTCTCCAAATGCAGATTAACTGACAATGGAAAAAACTTATGAGGAAAGCTATTACCCCGAGGAATGGCGAGAGAACAATAGAGAGAGATACTACACACAGGCGTCAGTAGGCACACACGTAGAAATAGCCGCAGGCTCCTATGTTCCCCCTAGGCAGCCAGAGGATCCTGCCGAGGGGCCAGCCGCCACACCTTCGGGTAGGAACAAACCTATGATGACACCCAGAAGGCAGCCAGATGTTCAACCACCATCACCTACAGGGAGGCCAATGTCCAACCCACAATCACCTGAGGACCTACAGATCGTCATCGAGACCGAACCAAGCAACATCCCAGCCAACCCGGAGGATGGGCGCCACCACGCCACACCACTTCTGGAGATACCATCCACATCAGGCGGGCCGCCTACCTACTACGACATGACGGCTCCTGCTCCGTACCCAGGGAATGGCGAGGTCTTCGCAGGCATGACTATCAGCACATCAGAATATATTCACCTCAGAGGTTTTTTCGCTCATCCCATGCAAAGCTATCGCTCTGTCAACGACCTAGCGCCAGAGATCACCTCTATGTCAACAGAGGTGTATTCAAGAATGATGAAGGGTTTGGAGTACCCGCAATGCCACTACAGGCACTCCGCCGTGCCTCATACAAATTCAAGGCGACAAAGAAGATGCAGCATGTGACCCAAGAAAATTGGGAACTGAAACGTCAACTTCAGGAGGCACGAACCACCATAATCACCCTGCAAGGAAAGTTGCTGAAGCTGACCGAGCGAGTGGCCGCATGGAAGCCCTAAATATTATTGATGTCACCCATGATATAACACTGGATATAAAGGACAATATTGAGTATTAATGATTGTCAATACCTATGTTACAAATAATTGGCAAAATAATTGTGTATAACACCTATGACATTACACGTACTGTGCAGGAGAGTGCCGCGAGGTTACTCCTATGTTGGTTGTAATGACGGTCATTGACCATTGGATGATGTGTACGCCTGGCATAGTCCAGGCCTAATGAGGCTTTTCTTGGTTATTTATGGGTGTGTCTTGACACCTATGCAGAGGGGGATGCGATGACCTCGCGACACAAGATGCTGCTGGGGCATTGGAATTTTCCTCTGATGAGAAAACAGAATTAGAAACTCTTTCTATAAAAAAAGCAAGCAACGAGGAGCAGATCCTCTTAAGTGAGCCAAGAGGGGGATCCCTCTTTGTTTTAAGATGTTCTTAATTTTTACATTCTACTTTCCGCATTTTGTCATTTTACCATGTACTCACACTTGCAACTTTTTATATCAGTCACTACAACTATATGGTATGTGTTTAGTCTCACTTTTGGTTTGGTGTGCACAATATATATATATATAACCATCAGTTACTTTTTGAAACTTCACTATAATGGTATTTTATGTGAATCATCACCTGCGTAGTAACTTTGTGTTGATCCTTTTCAGGATCAAAGGGGGGAAATGTAGTGTATTAATCTGCACCAATGATTAGAATGAAACAAGAATTAAATGTTTTTAAATGTTTAAAAAGAGTTGTGTTTATAAATACATTTATGTAGGCCAAAGGGAGAAATAGAGAAGCAGTGTGTGTATGAGTCTGCACCTGGCCTTTTGAAGTTTGGATCCAAGCCGTTGTAGTGAAAAAGGCACACTCATTAAAAATGAATTATTTGTCATATCAAGGTTGCACAGCTCAGCTGAACTCAGCTAAACCAATTGTGATGAATTGAGTTGTCATCTTCAAAACACACTGTGCAGTAATGGTCACAGAAAGAGTGATGTTTTACTAGGACTTGGAACACCAGGGTTATGCTGACCTGGTTTGAAGTAATATTATAATCGTAGATCACATTAGAAGAAAGGCTTGGTTTTGACATATTATTGATTGAAATTGTTATATGTTTCTGATTTAAGTGCACCAAATGTCATCATGATCTGAAAGACTGTTCTCAAAGAAATATTATAATCATAAGTTACATTGGATAAAAGCTTGTTTCAAAAGATTAATAGTTAAAGAAATGATGTGTTTTTGATTTAATGACAATATATGTCATCATGATTTGCAAAGAAATGTCACCATAACCTGTAACAAAGACTGTTGATTAAATATATAAAAAAATATGCTTTGAAAGGGGCTTACCACCGGTAAGATAAAAATAATTGGTTTTACCCGAAGAAAAAGTACCTAGAATAATGAAAAAAGGTGGGGGCCTGTGGGAGGAGATTACAGGCCCCAAGAAGAGTATAAAAGAGGCCCATTTTCATCATTTGTTCAGTTGCACGCCGGCGGTCAACTCGTGTGTGATTCTTTGTATTTTGTAATAAATCACATTGGACCTGGATTTCAGCTGCTTCTGCCTGATTTTTTGGATCATTTTTTGAAGACTTTTCTGCCTTTTTAAGAACTTTGAATTTTTACAAACTTAGCTCCAATTTTAAGTCGTTAAAGGGGTTTTTCAACAACAAGGTCTTGTTGACAAAATTTTCGATGTCGATATGTAGCCGATCTCCTGCGTGTTTTGCACTGTTGTGAACAATGTGGGCCACACAGTTTGCCTTCAAAATGCAATTGTTGTTCTCTTTCAGTTTCTGGAGGACAGAGTTGTAGGCCCCGTAATTCCCACTAGCATTGTCAGCGGAATACGCAGATATCATGTCTAGTCCCAGTCCGTTTTCCTCCAGCTTGGTGACTATCTGGTTGTGGATTGCGGCAGATGTTTCATCTCTGTCATCATAGAAATCAAGGACCTTCATCTGTACTCCCAAGTCCGGCGTCCAGTAACGCACTGACAGTGGAAAGAGCTTGGTGGTCCCATAATGGGGGCATCTGAAGCCACTGAGAAGAATGGTGTGTGGGCTATGGAGACACACACACAGATGGGATGAACTTAAAAGAGATTCTCTAAAAACAGATTATTATTTAAAAAAATAAAAGATACTGCTTTACTGTTTTGATCATTATTGATTTCATATAAATATTATCTATATAAATATTTATAACTTTTCAAAAAATATAGTTGCTTTTGTTTGTTTAGTTTGGGAGATATGAAATGTTGTGATGATGTGAAATGTTGCTCACTATCATGTAAGGATACACAGAGCCTGGTTTCATGAAGGCACGGATGAGCAGCATTATGTTAGCTAACGTTAGCTACTGATGCAATGTGAACTGAAGGAAAAGTTGACTTTTAACATACCAGCAGAAGAACATGATTAGTTAACATTAGCTAGCTAATGTTACACAAATAGCTAACACACAACAATGTTACAGTTACATCCATGAACATAACTTTAAATTTACCTCTGGTAGTGGCCTCTCGTTGCTCATTCAGTGGTCTTCTGAGGACTTTCAAGCAATCTTCGACGGAGGCAGGGGCAAGTACATCCACGATAATGGCTTCTGCCTTCGTCCGACCACAGGCTATCCTCTTGGCAATGTCAGAGTCCGGATAAATCGTTGGGGCTAGCTTTGAGCCACAATCTCCTGCTCAATATGATGTAGCGTGTTGGACAGTGTGATACACACTCGTCACCTCTGCAGCAGTCACTTTGTCAGCTATAAAGTCGTTTTTAGGTCGAAGGAAAGCATCCATAGATTTGGATGTTTCTTTCTGTTGGACACGTTTCTTGTGAGTCTCCGTGGGTCTGTGTCGTTTGACATCATATTTCCCTCCATGTCCGATTGAAAAGGATGTTTTGCAAAGCTCACAAAAAGCCCTCTCGGTATCCCCGTCAACACCTTTCAGCCACAAGTAATTATTTTCCCAGTCTTTCTTGTACCCACACCTTCTCTTTTTAATTGCTGGTGGAGATGCCTCACACTCAGTCTCTTTCTCCATCTTCTAATTGGAAAGTGCGCCTCTAAAAGTTTCTTCCCAGTTAATGCGCAGTTCCAACTGATATTTTACGCGAGCCCGCTATTTTTTACGTCACCGCGCGTTCTGGCTGCATTCTTGGAAAATGTTTAGACGGCCACTGATGATTCAAATCACAAAAAGTGGTAGAAAGACGTTTAAAAATTGACTTCAAACATTTAATCTCATGAATTTGGGCTTTCACTGCCATCTGCTGTGATATGAGAGTAAGCACAACTTGACGACCATAAGCTTTTTCATATTTCATATTGATTATGCGTGACACGGTCTCAATTTGCGGGACGAATGAATTGGGCTTCAAACGCTGTGCGTGCACGCGCTACGCGGGACGGGTGGTCACCCTACTCGGAGTGGAGGTCTGGGTGGAGAAGGTTTATTGAATAGTCTTAGATTGGTGTCAAGTATGTTCCATTTTATTTGGGTTATGTATCCTGTTTGTTGAAAAAAGGTCAGGAGTTCTGGATATTTTTGAAGTTGACTTAGTAAATCTTTTGCTGCTCCCACCCGCTCCCAGGGTGGAGAGATGGTGGTTAGATTGTCTATGGAACTTTTTCTCTGCCTCCTGAGTGTTTCCTGCATGTGGGTTAGGCGCCTTGAACCCAACATGACAGAACACTCTGGCCAACAAACTAGCCCCGCGGAAGCACTCAAGAGGATATTGGAACAACAGCAAGTCCTCATTCAGAGCCATGACTCCGCTCTCTGTGAGTTAAATGATGGCCAAGCTGAAACAAACGGCACCCTGCATGAAATAACCCATTTTCTCCAAGAACCCGGTTCTCACGCTGCTACACCCGCGGCTGAGTCCGTTCAACTTCCGGTTCAGGATCCCGATCCACCTCTCAGGTCAGAAAACCATCCATCATTCCTGAATTCCGCCCTTCTCTTCCTAAAAAAAGATTCACTGGTGACCCAAGTAAGTGCAAAGGATTTTTTTTCCAGTGCTCGATTATTTTAAACCATTCATCTCTGAGCTTTTCTGATGATGGAAGAAAGATTTCCTTTATTCTATCTCATTTGTCTGGTAAAGCCCTGGAGTGGGCCAAATTCTCTTCAGAGATAAATTATGCTTGTACTTTTGAGGAATTCATTAAGGAATTCAAACAAGCTTTCAACCAGGACACAGATAAGACCACTGAATCCCGTGAATTGCTTGAATTAAAGCAGGGAAACAGAACAGTGGCGGGCTTCTCAATTGACTTCCGGGTCATAGCGGCCGCTTCCGGTTGGGGAGAACCGGCGCTTAAGAGCGCTAATTTTCACTCCCTAAACAAGTCAATAAAAGACGAGTTGGCTACTCTAGATGTGCCAAAGACCTTGGAGGAGCTGATAAAGCTAACTATCCAGTTTCTGTCCTTCCTGAAAGAGCTAATGACGTCTCTCCCTCCACAGTACCCTCAGATCTGGAGCCCATGCAGATCGGTCACACCAGACTCTCGTCTGAAGAGAGACAAAGGAGATTCAAACAGAACCTGTGTATGTACTGTGGAGAACCTGGACACTTTGTCTCGACCTGTCCCGCTAAGGTAAAAGCCGGGTTCCGCCAGAGGAAATGAGGAGTCTGGCGTACCATCTTCAAACTGAGAAATCTCCTCGACTTCTGTTACCAGCAACTCTGTTTTTCAAGGATCAGTCCCTCACTTTGTCGGCCATGATTGACTCTGGTTGTGAAAGGAATCTCATTGATTCCATTTTGGTCAAACAATTAAACATCGAAACAATTCCTCTAACCAAGCCCCTGAGAGTTTCAGCGTTAGACGGCAAACAATTACCACAGGTTACACACAAAACCAAACCACTAGAGCTGTTGATCTCCGGAAACCATAGAGAAACCCTTTCGTTTTTTGTTTTTCCATCTTCTAGCTCACCTTTAGTCCTGGGATTTGATTGGCTTCAACTCCATAACCCACATATTAACTGGTCTAAGAGACATGTGGAGTCTTGGTCTATTTCCTGTCATTGTTCCTGTCTCCGCTCCGCCGCTCGTCCGACCCAATCGCCGGTCAGCCGTCAGGAGGCTGACCCACCTGATCTCTCCGCTATACCCTCTGACTATCATGATTTAGCTCCTGTATTCAGTAAGGCTAGAGCCCTTTCTCTCACTCCGCATCGACCTTATGATTGCGCCATTGATCTTCTCCCTGGGGCTCCTCTCCCAAGCAGTCAGCTTTATAACATCTCCAAACCTGAGAGGGAGACTATGGAAAAATATATCAATGAGTCACTAGCCGCTGCCGGAATCTTTTTTGTCAGTAAAAAATACGGATCTCTGCAACCCTGTATTGATTACCAAGGGTTAAACCAAATAACCATCAAGAACAAATACCCGTTACCCCTGTTAGCTTCAGCCTTTGAACCTGTGCACCGTTTTCACCAAATTAGACCTGAGAAACGCTTATCACCTTCTCAGAATCCGTGAAGGTGATGAATGGAAAACAGCTTTTAAAACACCTCTGGGACATTTCGAGTATCTAGTTATGCCCTTCGGTCTGACTAACGCCCCAGCATGTTTCCAGGCTCTGGTGAATGATGTTTTGAGGGATTTTCTGAATGTTTTTGTTTTTGTCTACCTAGATGACATTCTGATTTACTCAAAGAACATCTCCGAACATCAGAAACATGTCCGTTTGGTCCTGCAAAGACTTCTAGAGAACAAACTGTTTGTGAAGGCAGAAAAATGTGAGTTTCATCGCCCATCTGTCACTTTCCTCGGTTTTGTACTTGAGGGCGGGCAGGTGAAGCCGTCGGAGGATAAAATCAAGGCGGTTCTGGACTGGCCCCACTCCCAAGAACTGGAAACAACTGCAGAGATTTCTGGGGTTTGCCAACTTTTACCACAGATTCATCCGTAATTACAGCCAAACAGCCCAGCCTTTGACAGCCTTAACCTCGGTCAAAAGAACTTTTCACTGGTCTGCGGAGGCTGAGGCTGCTTTCAAGAAACTCAAAGCTCTGTTTTCTAATGCACCCATCCTCATTCAACCGGACCCCTCCAAACAGTTCATTTTGGAGGTGGATGCTTCTGACTCAGGGGTGGGGGCTGTTCTGTCCCAAGTGTCTGATTCCGACCAGAGAACTCACCCATGTGCATTTTTCTCCCGCAGACTCACCCCAGCTGAACAAAATTACAACGTCGGGGACAGAGAACTTCTCGCCATAAAACTGGCTTTGGAAGAATGGCGGCATTGGTTGGAGGGCGCAGAGCATCCTGTTCTGGTATGGACTGATCACAAAAATCTTTCATACATTCAATCTGCCAAAAGATCCAATCCCCGTCAGTCCCGTTGGTCTCTGTTTTTCTCCCGGTTCAACCTGATAATTTCCTACCGGCCAGGCTCTAAGAACATCAAACCCGACGCCCTGTCTCGATTATATACTCCAGATGAACCTGAATCTCCTGCTATCATTTTACCTGCTAGCTGTACTGTCGCTACGGTCTCCTGGGAGATCTCTGACCAGATTAAATAGGCCCTAACTTCCGAACCTGATCCTGGCACTGGTCCGCCTAACAAGACGTACGTCCCCTCATCGGACCCCTCATAAGGTCCAAATTTGGACCCCTCATAAGGTCCAAATTAATTCACTGGATGCATTCCTCTAAGTTTTCAGCTCATCCCGGGGGCAGTAGAACAGTTGCTCTGATCTCCCGTCGTTTTTGGTGGCCATCTCTCCACAAGGATGTTAAGGAGTTTGTATTAGCCTGTACTATCTGTACCATCTCATCAGCCTCCCTCTGGTCTCCTCCAACCTCTGCTGGTTCCCAAACACCCCTGGTCCCACATTGCAATATATTTTGTCACAGGGTTGCCAGCACTCAAGGTAATGACCACCATTTTTACCATAGTTGATAGATTCTCCAAAGCCTGCCACCTCATCCCTCTTAGAAAACTCCCCACCGCCTTTCAAACTGCTATACTTACCGAGCATGTCTTCAGATTGCATGCATCCCTCAGGAGATTCTGTCTGACAGAGGACCACAATTCACGGCCCAGGTTTGGAAACATTTTTGTTCTGCTCTCGAAACTAAGTTTTCTCTAGCCTCTGGTTACCACCCTCAATCAAACGGCCAAACTGAACGCATGAATCAGGAGCTGGAATCCACCCTCAGATGCTTCACGTCTACCAACCCGAGGGACTGGAGTCAGTACTTGCATTGGGTGGAGTAGGCTCACAACTCTCATATCTCATCAGCTACCGGTCTCTCCCCCTTCGAAGTCACCTTAGGGTACCAGCCTCCGTTGTTTCCTGCCGACGAAAAAGAAATCTCAGCCCCATCTGTCCATCACCACATCCGCCGATATCGCAAGGTCTGGAGAAACACCATTGCAACCCTGAACCGTTCATCAGAACTAAATCGCCGATTCGCAGACCGGAAAAGACGCCCAGCTCCAACATATTCACCAGGACAACAGGTTTGGCTTTCAACCCGTGACATTCCGTTGACATCTATCTCCAAAAAACTGTCTCCCCGTTTCATTGGCCCATACAAGATCGACACCATTATTAATCCATCTGCTGTCCGCCTGCATCTCCCTCCTTCACTCCGGATCCATCCCACCTTCCACATGTCCCAGATTAAACCCGTCCTGACCAATGCGCTTTGCACTGCGTCCGACTCCCCTCCTCCCCCCTTGACATTGATGGTCATCCTGCATACACCGTTCACCGGATCGTAGACTCCCGTCGCCGTGGCCGAGGTTGGCAGTACCTGGTCGACTGGGAGGGCTACGGTCCGGAGGACCGAACTTGGGTTACCGGTTCATTCATATTAGACCCTGCTCTCATCTCTGAGTATCATGATTCTCTGCCTTCTTGTTCCTCTGGACCGCCAGGTGGCGGTCGTTGAGGGGGGGTACTGTTGGGATCTGAAAGCTTTGTCCACTTTCTCCACCAGAGGGCGCATGAGATCTCCTAGGGGCATGAGCTGACTACAACACCTGACTTCCATCTGCTCATCAGGAGGCTCCATATAAGGAGGAGGAGGCTTACACTTCCCTGCCAGAGTGTTTGCCAGTGATGGTAGAGCTAGACCTGAGCGAAATACCTGATCTGTATCTCTGACTTTTTGAACCTGCCTGATCCTGTTTCTCTCTGCCTCACAGATAGAGTCCAGCCTGAAGATCTGAATCCTGGAGAGTGATCTCTGTCTGAAATCTGCCTGCCTGCACTCAGTGAAATCCTGGAGAGAGATCTCTGTCTGAAATCTGCCTGCCTGCACTCATTTAAGCCTCTGCCCTCAGCCCTCTGCCTGCCGACTAGCCTCCTGGCCCTCAAGGTCCCCCCCCCCTCTGCAGCTCTGTTCAACCCTTGAGCAGGTATATACACCTTCATCAGAAAACCTGCAGTTTACCTGGAGAAAACATTAACCTCTCTGTCCTCCTCAGTGGTGATCCCCTCAAGACCAGCCTGCCAAACCAAGGACCAGTTCACATTTCTTTGTAAATTTTTTGTAAATAAACCTTTGAACCTTTTCTCTGCCTCTTGAGTGTTTCCTGTATGTGGCTTAGGCGCCTTGGACCCAACAAGACAGAAAGTCTGAGCAGTTTGAAGAATTCACTTGCCTGGATTTCTGCTGGGTCCATCTTGGCTGGATCCTTCTGTCATGAGGCGGTGTTGGTTTGAAGACCCAAATGCAGAGGCAAGTAGGCAGAGGTGAAATTAGGTGGATTTAATGAGGTTCACAGCAACTGAGGCAGGAATCAAAATCCAACAGAAATTACAAACGAACCAGAACCAGTGAGACATCAGGAGAAAACCAAAACTCCAGGAGCCAGGGAGAGACTAGGTAACCAGACAGACGTTTGACGAGGATCCAGCAAACAGGAACTGAAGAGGGAGGGCTTTTAAAGGGGACAGAGACAAAGAGAGGGCTAACGAGGGAATTGAAAACAGGTGAGGGCAGAGCAGAAAACAGACAAAGGGAAAGAGGACACAAGAGGGCAGCAGAGGACAACAAATGGAAAACCAAGAAGACTGAATACAAAAAGAAAATCATAACAAACAGAAACCTAACAGATGGAGGAGCAGCTGGCACAGAACAACGCCAGAGATGTGTGGAGAGGTCTGAAGAACATCTCCGGCAGAGGACAAGCAGGGCTGCAGATGGCAACACCAAGTTTGCAGATGAGTTAAACAGCTTTTTCAAGAGGTTTGACTCCCCTCACACTGGTCCCCTCCCTGCCCTCAACTCTCCACACACCTCCAACCACCAGCCCCCCAGAGACCCACCTCCACCGCCACCTCTCCCACCAACCCCCCACCCATCAACACCTTCAGTCCTGCCTTCCCCCCCTCCCCCCCTCCCTCCCCCCACAGTAACACTAATGCAGGTGAGAGGGCAGCTGAGGAGGCTGAAACAGAGGAAAGCCACAGGACCAGACGGCCTCCCCCCCAGGCTGCTGAGGACCTGTGCAGATAAGCTCTTTCAGGTCCTCAGCTACATGTACAACCTGAGCCTCAGCCTGGGGGTGGTCCCCACCCTGTGGAAGACCTCCTGTGTGGTTCCGGTTCCCAAAACGCAACACGCCAGGGATCGGGCCCACTTCAGACCAGTCACCCTGACCTCTCACCTGATGAAGACCATGGAGCGCCTCGTCCTCGCCCACCTTCGCACCGTGGTGAGCCCCACCCTGGACCCGCTGCAGTTCGCCTACCGGCCCAACATCGGAGTAGAGGACGCCATCATCTACCTGCTGCAGCGGGCGCTCACCCACCTTGAGACCACTGGGAGCGCTGTGAGAGTCATGTTCTTTGACTTATCCAGCGCTTTCAACACCATCAGACCGGTGCTGCTGAGGGGGAAGCTTGAGGACGCTGGAATGGACAAGCACCTAGCTGACTGGACCATCAACTACCTCACTGATCGTCCTCAGTACGTGCGGCTACATGGCTGTCAGTCAGAGGTGGCACTGTGCAGCACCGGGGCCCCCCAGGGCACCGTCCCGTCTCCTTTTCTTTTCACCCTCTACACCTCGGACTTCACCTACAACACGGACAGCTGCCACCTCCAGAAGTTCTCCGATGACTCGGCCATTGTGGGCTGTGTGTCTGAGGGGAACAAGATGGAATACCGGTCGGTCATCATGGATTTGTTGACTGGTGTGAGAGAAACCATCTGTCTCTGAACACCAGTAAGACCAAGGAGATGGTGATCGACTTCAGGAGAAGAAATCCCCCCCCCACCCCCGACCCCCCGTGAACATCCAGGGACAGGACATTGAAACTGTAGAGAGTTTCAAATACCTGGTTGTTCACGTCAATAATAAACTGGACTGGACTCATAACACTGACGCTCTGTATAAAAAGGGCCAGAGCCGCCTCCACCTCCTGAGGAGGCTGAGGTCCTTTGGAGTCAGCAGGCCCCTCCTTAAAACCTTTTATGACTCTGTGGTGGCCTCAGCCCTCCTCTACGCTGTCGTCTGCTGGGCCCCTGGCAGCTCAGAGCGGGACAGAAAGAGACTGAATAAGCTTGTGAGGAAGGCCACTTCTGTCCTGGGCTGCCCTCTGGATTCGGTGGAGGAAGTGGCTGAGAGGAGGATGCTGTCCAAACTCACATCCATCATGGACAACACCTCTCACCCCCTGCACCAGACTGTAGAGGAGCTGAGCAGCTCCTTTAGTCAGAAACTTGGACACCCTGTCTGTAAAAAGGAGCGCTACCGCAGATCATTCATTACTGCTGCCACCAGACTCTATAATAATGCAGTATAACCACAATAACTCCTGTAAAAACCACTGTGCAGCTGTATTATAGTTTTTTTATTTATTGATTGTGCAATATTCTGTGCAATATGCTGAATGTGCAATATATGTGAATAGAATAGTCATACCACTACCTCACCATTGTTCCTTAACTACTACACTTTAACGTAAAAGTAAATCCACCTGTATATAAGCCATCCGGATTGTACATATGTCACCTCAAACCTCTGTGCTACTACCTTGTATTATTATTATTTTTTTTTTATTTCTTATTTTTACTTTGTTTTTCATAGTGTGCGATACATGTACACTTGCACCCTAATCTTTATTTATCTTGATATACTGTATATACCTGGATATACTGTATATATATTGTTTATTCTTAATGCACCTTTTTCCTCTTGTTTGCATCTTCTTTAATTGCTATGCCAATACGTGACGAGTGAATTTCTCCGCTGTGAGATCAATAAACCTCATCTAGTCTAATCTAATATATTTATTTTACTTTCAAAAATGCTTTCCCCTGTCAGATCGCTTTTTTTCTTGAATTTTATAAAAACACCAAAATAATTCCACAGAAACGGCCCTGGGTCGCAGTGAAGCATTGAGACAAAGATCAGAGCAACATAGTAGGATCTGGAACCCTACAGAGTTTGACAAACTAATTGTGTTTATTGTGTTTGTCATCAACTACAGAGCAGGTTAAACATGAGGCTGAACAGATTGAGATGGTTGTAAAAGGAGCTGAACAATTCTCAGGGATGAGGAAGATTTCTTGGGCTCAGATGAAACCAAAGCTTGAGGCAGATGGCAGACAGGCAGGTACAGGTGACTGAGCAGAGTGTTATTGCTGCAAAGGAGGTTTGATAGCAAACAGTCAGGAGTTAAAATGATTCACTCACTGAAAAAAAATCATTATATTTACTTCAAAAATATATTGTAAGTATTTGCACACAAATTATTTAAGTCATATTTAATGCTGCATTATCGAGTAACACCAGGATCAAATGAATTTCACTTAAAACATAACAGTTGTGAAGAAAACTTACTTAATTTCATCCAATTATGAAGTTACATGCTTTGTTACCTACAAGTTTATTTATTCTACTTTATTGGTTGGTATCTGTTTTGAGATTATGGTTTTTGGTTATTTAGTTATACTTCTGGTTAGTTATGATCAATGTGGGTGAATTAAGTTGATAAACTGTCAATGGCAGGACCAGCATGCATCTGGGTGGGCGTATGGTCTTTTTATAAATGAAGGAGAAGCATGCAGGAAATGTTTTTTTCTTTTCTGTTTGCTTGCCTAAGGAGAAATAAACCACAAAACTAAAGGAGTTTATGTGGAAAATACTTTTCTTTTTGCCTGCGTTAATTACTTGTCCATGGTGCATCTGGAGCCCTTGTAGATTTTTTGTGTCGTCAAAGCTGGGCCACAACAGTAATCATTGCCAGGTTTCTTTTGATAAATCATAAAACAATACTAAATGCAGTCAAAATACATTAAATTGCTTATTTGTCATTTGAACAAACAAGTTAATTCTCCATTGCCCAATCTTTTATCGGGGAGCCATACTGTCAGGATCCCAGTTTTTGTGTTCGTCTGTTTGTCTTGTCTTTTGTGTTTCTCCCTTCCACCACCAGGAGGCGCCTGGCTCCGGTTCGCCTCCTCACACACCTGCAAGTGGTTGCCTCATCACCGGACTGCTCTTAAGCTGCTGGTTGCCACTACTTCAATGCCAGAGTGTTTGCCAGTTTGGGGTACTCTAGCCAAGCCTTGTTTATGCTGAGTCTTATCTGAGTTTTTGCATTTTGGGTTTTTGTTCCCTAGCCAAGCTGAGATCACATTGAGTTTTACTGAGCGCTTGTTTCTCATTGAGTTTCAACTTTGTTTTTTTCTTTGCCTTTCGGCAGGAAGCCTTCCTGCAAACTGGACCTTTTTAGACCGCCTTCTCCCAAGTGGGATCAACTGAGTCTTACACTGAGCGACGGATTCCAAACAGGAGGTTTGGATCCAGCCACCTTTGAGTACGCTGAGATCACTCTCTGAGTAAGGAAGTCATCTTCACCACGACCCGTTCAAGTACCACAGGAAAACTGAGTTGCAACCAGTGGCTGCATCATTCTACTCCGTCCGAGTTCTGGTTAAACCCTGTTCTGCCCTCCACCGAATCAAAGAAACTCTGGAAAAACAACAAACAAAATGGAGTCTACGTGTCTCTTCTTCTCTGGAAACGTAAGTGGCATCAAATCCTCTCCTTCAAGATTAACAACTCCAATTCCCCACTGAGCATGAATCTAACAGTTTGTCTTCCCCTCATCTTTCAGTTTCCCAGCTGAGCAGAGTTTGGAGGAACTCTGCACTGAACTCAACATACTCTTCAATAAAACCCGTTCTAACTTTTACTGTGTCTCTCTGTTCGGCTTCACTGCATGTGGGTCCAAACTTTAGATAAAATCATGACACATACAACTATTTGTCTGTATAATTAAGCTTCAAATAAGCATTTGAAGAGAGGAAGAAAAAAACAGAACATCCAGATCCATCAATGCAGATATTACAGCAGAACAATCAGAGCCCAGAGAAGTTTAGATTTTCATCTGGAGAAATATATCTGTGTCAGAAGAATGAAAGAAAACATAAGTAGTGAAATCCCTCCTGGAACACAGAGAACTACATTTAAAAAGAAAAGAAGAGAGCAGAAACACCAGAACCAGGAACCCTGATCAACAATCAGAACCAACACACTGGATCTATTCAGGTTTACAGAACTCTGCAGACGATCCAGGACCCCAAACTCCAGCATGTAGTGGTTGACTGAATGTGGTCTGCACTCTGTGGAGGAGAGTTCTGCTTTCAGAGACACTGTAGAAGGACAGAACACCTGCTCTGTAATCCAGGTCCACTCCTACTTTGGAGGAACAAGGAACCTGAGATGGAGGTCCAGATGTTGTAGTAACCACCTCGGGAACAATTTAATGACCAAGATTTGTCATTTTATCCAAATAAACATTTATTCCCTCCTCCTGTTCTGCTGATATCTTTACTGCGTTACTGCTACACTAACCCTCCCCCTCCACTCCACCTCCCAGTAACAACGTCCAGTCAGATTCTATCTACTCAGAACCTGATAACAACCACTGAATCTATCTGGATTACTAGAATAAGACTGAAGTTGATCCATCAGTGTCACCTTCCTGTTTCCCTCTGATAGGAACAGATAACTGTGTGCTGTGTTTGGATCCAGTTTGATCTGATATGAATATCCTAAGAACCCAGCTCTGCTCTCTGGTTCTGGTTCTGCCTCAGTCAGTGAGATCTTTATCCATATGTCTCTTAGGACGTCCTGTAGTTTGTCTCTGAGCTCTGATAGAGCTGCTGTTCAATCATCCCAGCGTCTCAGAGGACGGATGTCGATGCTGGCTGATGGTGTAGACTCCCTGAGTTCTGACAGTGAGGGGTAGATGTGGAGAAACCAGTTGTGATCCTCTGTGTCTGAGAGCTGCTCCAGCTCAGCGTCTTTCTTCTTCAGCTCACTGATCTCCTGCTCCTACTTCTCCTGAAGCTCTTTGGCTCGACTGAGTTTAGTAATGTCACTGATGGAAATAACTGTAACAAGAAATGATTTTGTATTCACAAATATACAATAAAATATGAATTATTCTGAATTATTATTCTTTATTGATCATCTTTATTGATGATCAAACAAAGTCAATCTAAATGTCTTTAAGCCTGGCCTATGCCTGTAACTTGATCATGAAAGCTGCACATTCATCTCTGCATGAGCCCAGGACTCCATGCTGCTCCACAGGAACCAGTTTCCAGTTCCAGCTCCCAGTCTGGTACTGGGAACCATGGAGCAATGGACTGACTCTGACACTAAGCTGGAAGTGGATCTAAAAAAAAAAACAGTCAATAAAATCCTGTTCCGTTACATTCAGATGCAGGCTTTACCAGAAAAAATCTATAGAAATTATTTGAATCTTAGGTGATCTAAAAAAGTAAAATTAGTTTAGATTTCATGCCTGACAGGAAGAAGAGAGTGATGTTATTGATCTGATTTGGCCTAAAACATTCTGCCAGATATTGATAGTAACTAGTTACATTTACTGCAGTAACTTTTAGAAAATAATTGACTTTCATGAGTAATTATGCTTCACTTTGCTTTTTATTTCGGTAATATTCTAATGAGAGTATCGCTGCTCTTCCTGAGTAAATGTTCGGGTTCCTCTACACACAATGAGGAACTGGATCTATTAGAGATCAGGTGAAAATACAGAAAAGAGTCAATATTTTAGCTGTAGAGTTATTTATCTTTTACTTCCATATATGCATTACCTGCGGTAAAGATTGTTTTCTAAGTTTATGTTGAAATAATGTTACTTTGTAATCATGTTATTTATTTGAATTGTATTAATTTTACTTTTAAATATCAGAATTTGCTCATAACTCTCTGTCTGATCCCATCATTCTAAACTTTAAATCAGATGTTTAGAACCAACAATTGTGTTATTTTATTTCAGTCATAATTCAAGTGTTTAAGCGATGTGATGTTTATGGTGCATTGTGTTTGAATTATTTTAGGGTCTTTATTATTTATTTGCTTTTGCAATGATGCTCCATTTTATGGTTTAACAGGTTACTGTCTGACTTCATCTGTTAAGATGTTGTGTTAAATTGAAATGCATGAACAATTCGCCCTGTCATTGTTTTCTACTTTGTAAGATTGTCGAGGAAAAAAAAGCAATCCAGGGATTAGAGATCAGTGATGTCATTTCCGGTCGAGCGATAAAAAAAAGAAAGAATTTTAAGACATTTATCTCAGGAAATACATTATTAAACTTTAATACATTATAGTTAAGTATGCTTACTATTTTAGGGAGGGAAAACATAATTTAGGTCTTTTTTACAAACTAAAATCGAGGGTGACCCGGATGTAGATGTAGCTGCGCATGCGCAATGAACTGCTGGTAGGGCTCGGGTAGCATTAGCAGCATTAGCTAAGCTTGTGTGTGGAGTCATTGTAGAGAGGCTGATAATCTGGGTGTGTTTGCAGTGAGAATGTCTTCAGTCCAGCTTCAAGGAGAGTTTATCACGGACCAAAATACCAAAGACACAGCTGTTTGAAGTTGTACTTCCACAGAGCGCTTTTTTGGAGCGAAGTCACAACACTGGTGACGGACGGAGGCAAACTTGGTGGAGCACGTGTGGTGAACGTTTGTGCTGGACGCGGAAAAATCAAAAGCAGAAACATTACTTTTGAAAAGGCGGATTTGGCATAAACTGGTATGTGAATGGTTCGGATGGAAATGGAGATAGGAAATGAGGAAGACGAGGATTTTGAAGGGTGGACGCCTGCGGGAAAAGGGAGAGGTCGTGGAAGAAATAAAACTGATGAAGGAAGGGGAAAAGGTGACAGTCAAGGTAGTAAACGGGAATTGGAAGGAAGTAGCTCAGAAGAAGAAAGGGTGGTTAGGAGGAAAGTTGTGAGGGAGGAATTTAAAGTAATATTAAAACTTAAAAATGAGGAAGAAAAGGATAAAATCAGTCCCATTGTGGTATCAAGAGAAATAAAAAAGAAAATCGGAGATGTTGAAATGGTAAAGATTTTGAGAGACGGAAACCTATTGGTAATATGTAAAGATATAGAACAGAAGAATAAGGCTTTAAATGTGGAGAGTATTTGCAAAAGAACTGTTCTGGAGAAAAAAATCATGGGAGAAAATAAAAAAATTAGAGGAGTGATTTATGGGATCCCTCCTGATGAAGATCTTGATAAAATCAAGAGAAGTGTTGTGGGTGCAAAGGTGAACAACTTGAAAAGATTGTCAAAAACAGTGAATGGAGAAAGAGTAGGAAGCTTGTCAATCCTTATTGAATTTGAAGATGAAGAGCTGCCATAAAACATCAAAATAGGATACCTCAATTTTCAGGTCAGACCATATGTACCTCCACCACTTCGGTGTTTCAAATGCCAAAGATATGGACACATAGCAGCAGTCTGCAAAGGGAGGCAAAGATGCCCAAAATGTGGAGAAGATCACAAATTAGAAGAGTGTAAAGAAGAACAAGAAAAATGTTGTAACTGTGGAGGGAACCATAGAGTCACGTTTGGAGGATGTGAAGTAAGGAAAAGGGCAAAAGAAATCGTACAGATTAAAACAACTAATAACATAAGCTATGCAGAAGCAGTTAAGAATGTAAACGAACAGGAAACAAGAGAGATTAAACAAACAGTGAGACAAACTACACAACAAAACAAAGTACAGACAGAAGAAAAAGCCACAATTCCAGTGGAAAAACTAATATTATTCATAGCTTATGTTATCAACTGCACTGACCAAGCCAAACACAAAACTGAGAAGATTAAAATAATAGTGAGAGGAGCTGAAAAGTTTTTGGGATTTAAAGAGGGATCATGGGAGAACATAAATAAAAAGTTGGAGGAAGATGGGAGACCAGGACCAATCCGCCTGTCGATCTCCCGCTCCCTTCTTCCCTCATTCGTGAACAAGATCCCAAGATACTTAAACTCCTCCACTTGGAGCAGGACACCCCCCTGACCCGGAGAAGGCACTCTACCCTTTTCCGGCTCAAGACCATGGCCTCGGATTTGGAGGCACTGATCCCCATCCCGGCCGCTTCACACTCAGCTGCAAACCGATCCAGCGAGAGCTGCAGATCACGACCTGATGAAGCAAATAGGACCACATCATCTGCAAAAAGCAGAGACGCAATCCTAAGGCTACCAAAACGGATCCCCTCGACAACCTTGGCTGCGCCTAGAAATTTTGTCCATTAAGGTAATGAACAGAATCGGTGACAAAGGGCAGCCCTGGCGGAGTCCAACTCTCACCGGAAACGAGCCCAACCTACTGCCGGCAATGCGGACCAGACTCTGACACCGGTTATAAAGGGACCTGACAGCCCGTATCAAAGGGCCCGGCACCCCGTACTCCTGGAGAACCCCCCACAGGGCCCCCCGAGGGACACGGTCGAACGCCTTCTCCAAGTCCACAAAGCACATGTAGACTGGTTGGGCGAACTCCCATGCACCCTCCAGGACCCTACTGAGGGTGTAGAGCTGGTCCAGTGTTCCACGACCAGGACGGAAACCACACTGCTCTTCCTGAATCCGAGGTTTGACAATACGACAGACCCTCCTCTCCAGCACCCCCGAATAGACCTTGCCGGGGAGGCTTAAGAGTGTGACACCCCTGTAATTAGAGCACACCCTCCGGTCCCCCTTTTTGAATAGGGGGACCACCACCCCAGTCTGCCAGTCCAGGGGGACTGCCCCCGATGTCCATGCAATGTTAAAGAGTCGCGTCAGCCAACACGACCCTACAACATCCAGGACCTTGAGGAACTCCGGGCAGATCTCATCCACCCCCGGGGCCCTGCCACCAAGGAGCTTTTTAACCCCCTCGGCGACCTCGCCCACAGAGATTGGAGAGCTCAGTCCAGAGTCCCCAGGCCCAGCTTCCTCAATGGAAGGCATGTTGGTGGGATGGAGGAGGTCTTCGAAGTATTCCGCCCACCGACCCACAACGTCCCGAGTCAAGGTCAGCAGCAAACCATCCCCACTATAAACAGTGTTGGTGCTGCACCGCTTCTCCCTCCTGAGACGCCGGATGGCGGACCAGAATCGCTTCGTAGCCATACGGAAGTCTTTCTCCATGGCCTCTCCAAACTCCTCCCACACCCGAATTTTTGCCTCAGCAACCATCCAAGCCGCTTCGCCCGCCGGTACCCATCAGCTGATTCCGGAGTCCAACAGGCCTAAAAGGCCCGATAGGTCTCCTTCTTCAACCTGACAGCATCCCTCACCGGAGGTGTCCACCAACGGGTTCGAGGGTTGCCGCCCCGACAGGCACCGAAAACCTTGAGGCCGCAGCTCAGATAAGCCGCCTCGACAATGGAGGAACAGAACATGGTCCACTCGGACTCAATGTCCCCAAACTCCCCCGGGATGTGTTCGAAGTTCTGCCGGAGATGGGAGTTAAAGCCCAGGCTAACAGGGGACTCCGCCAGACGTTCCCAGCAGACCTTCAGAACACGTTTGGGCCTACCAGGTCTGACCGGCATCCTCCCCCACCACCGGAGCCAACTCACCACCGGGTAGTGGTCAGTGGAAAGCTCAGCACCTCTCTTCACCCGAGTGTCCAAGACATACGGCCGCAAGTCCGATGAAACGATGACAAAGTCAATCATCGAACTGCGGCCTAGGGTGTCCTGGTGCCATGTGCACATATGGACACCCTTATGCTTGAACATGGTGTTCGTTATGGACA
Organism: Cyprinodon diabolis; assembly: GCA_030533445.1. Lineage (NCBI taxonomy): Eukaryota > Metazoa > Chordata > Actinopteri > Cyprinodontiformes > Cyprinodontidae > Cyprinodon > Cyprinodon diabolis. The sequence continues at coordinate 34,428,219 of CM060085.1, forward strand.
ATCCATGATGAGCACAGAAGTCCAACAACAGAACACCACTCGAGTTCAGATCAGGGCGGCCATTCCTCCCAACCACGCCCCTCCAGGTCTCACTGTCATTGCCCACGTGAGCGTTGAAGTCTCCCAGCAGAACAAGGGAGTCCCCAGGAGGGGCACCCTCCAGTACCCCCTCTAAGGACTCCAAGAAGGGTGGGTAATCTGAACTGCTGTTAGGCCTGTAAGCACAGACAACAGTCAGAACCCGTCCCCCCACCCGTAGGTGGAGGGAGGCTACCCTCTCGTTCACCGGGGTAAACCCCAACGTACAGGCGCCGAGATGGGGGGCAACAAGTATGCCCACTCCTGCCCGGTGCCTTTCACTGTGGGCAACTCCAGAGTGGAAGTATGTCCAGCCCCTCTCAAGGAGACTGGTTCCAGAACCAGAACCATGCGTTGAGGTGAGACCGACTATTTCTAGCCGGAACCTCTCAGCCTCACACACTAGCTCCGGCTCTTTCCCCACCAGCGAGGTGACATTCCACATCCCAAGAGCCAGCTTCTGCAGCCGAGGATCGGACCGCCAGGGTCCCCTCCCCCGGCCGCCACCCAACACACATTGCACCCAACCCCTATGGCCCCTCTCACGGGTGGTGGGCCCATGTAAGGGGGGACCCATGTTACCTCTTCGGGCTGAGCCCGGCCGGGCCCCATGGGTAAAAGCCCGGCCACCAGGCGCTCGCCATCGTGCTCCCCCTCCAGGCCTGGCTCCAGCGTGGGGCCCGGGTGACCCGCGTCTGGGCGAGGGAATGCTGAATCCAAATATTTTGTTCATCATAGGGGTCTTCGGGCTGCGCTTTGTCTGGTTCCTCACCTAGGACCTGTCTGCCTTGGGTGACCCTACCAGGGGCATAAAGCCCCAGACAGCATAGCTCCCAGGATCATTGGGGCACTCAAACCTCTCCACCATGATAAGGTGGCAGCCCAAGGAGAGGAATATTTTATTTTACAGAGCAATTACAGCCTTTTTTTATAGTGCTTTTCCTTCCAGGTGGTTTGCCATTAATCCGTCATTGATGCAGATTTAGTGCAACATTTCCCCTTCTCATTTATACTGTTACAGCAGAACAGAAACAAACAAATGGAGGGAATCATATTCATCATGCATAACACTTAGTAGTGGTTGCCTAACATGATTCTCGGTCACCCACGATAAAATTATTTAAGTTCACTCAAATATTAGGATAACAGTTAGCTACAGAAACCAGGCTAGCATGATGTTTTAACATTTCAGATGGCAATTAAACATAAATTAATTTAAGTATCTGGAAAACTAAGATTGGGTTTGTCTACTGGGAAAAATAAAGAAAAACATGCTGAAAGATAAAAGTGAAGGTTCAAACATGTGATTGTGGTTTCAGAGCTGAAGTGCATGCTGGGAGATGTAGTTCCAGTCTGTTTATTTGTATTTCGATTAACACAAGGATGACTAAACTGAAATGTCCTTTATTTAACTTACAATAGAACTTCTTTCTGCTGTGTTTGTCTTTCCAGACCGCCTGCAGGATTATGTTGGAAAAGATGTGGGTTTCTCTGGCCAGCAGCTCTGTAAACAGGAGAGGAATATTAGTTTGGACCATGAGGAACTGGAACCTGTGCAGATAAAAGAAGAACAGCAAAAGCCAGAACATTCCTGGACAAAAGAGGAAGCCATGGAGCTCCCCATAAATGATGAAGAGCAGCTTCTTCTGAAGCAGCAGACTGAAGATACAGGAGAGGAACATTTCAAATATTTGACATGTGGAGAAATCTTTCTAAAAGAAGAACGTTTAATGTTTCACACTCTCACAGGTGAAAATATTTATGAATGTATGTCCTGTGGAGAAAGCTTCACTCAGAAATCTAGTTTTGACACACACATGAGAATTCACACAGGTGAGAAGACTTTTGAATGTCTGTCCTGTGGAAAAAGCTTCTTTCAGAAATGTAATCTTGAGAGACACATGAGAATTCACACTGGTGAGAAACCTTTTAAATGTCTGTCCTGTGGAAAAAGCTTCCCTCACAAATTTAATCTTGATAGACACATAAGAATTCACACAGGTGAGAAACCTTTTGAATGTCTCTCCTGTGGAAAACGCTTCGCCTCTAAGCGCATTCTTAATAATCACATCAGAACTCACACAGGTGAAAAACCTTTTTCCTGTACCATTTGTAACAAGGATTTTACTGACAAGAATCATTTGACTAGACACATAAGCATTCACAGAGGTGAGAAACCTTTTGACTGTCTTTCCTGTGGAAAAAGCTTAACTCGGAAATCTAATATTGAGTCACACCTCAGAATTCACACAGGTGAGAAGCCTTTTTCCTGTACCATTTGCAACAAGAATTTTACTGACAAGATTCATTTGACTAGACACATAAGCATTCACAGAGGTGAGAAACCTTTCAAATGTCTGTTCTGTGGAAAAAGCTTCACCATAAAGTGTTATCTTAATAAACACATCAGAACTCATTGTTGGGATCTGGAGCTGTACCACCTGTCTCCAGCAGAGTTCACTGTGGATCCTCCTGAGCTGAGCCTTCGACACACCTGAAACCCATCTCATCATCAGGAGGATCCTCCACCATATAAGCAGCCCTCAGACCTCGCATCAACGCCGCAGTGTTTATCCAGTTTGGTTAGCACCTGAGCTAAACTTCCTCTGTGAAATCTTTGTTGCCTCTAGTCTCCTAGCTGGAAACTAATTACCTTTGTCTCTGACTACAGGAAACCTGTTTTTGTCCTGTAAGCTCTGGATGAGCTTAACCTGTCGAGCCTGCCCTCAGAGCCAAACCTGAAGAACCTTCTCTGGATTTTCCCATGCTGCTCTGGACTAAGAGCTGGAAAACCAAGGTCTGTCCTATCGTTAGATGCAAGACGCTGAAGCTGAACTCTGCTGAATCAAACAGTCTCTGGAACCAACAGTGCCTCTCTCAAAGCCAAACCCGGATTCTTCAAGGTAGATCTCTGAAGATAACATTTCCACATTCACCAGCTACGTGGCTAACTGAACTGTCTCCTTTCCAGTTACCTGTGAACCAGATCCCCAGAAGTGAACCAGTACCTGACTCTTTCATTGTTCCATTGTTCAATAAACATTGTTAACTTTTACTCCAGTTTCCGTCTCCGTGGTGTTCTGCATATTGGGTCTTCCTGAACCAATCATGACACTCATACAGGTGAGAAGCCTTATTCTTGTACAGTTTGTAACAAGAATTTTACTGAAAGTAGTTTGACTTCTCACACGAGAATTCCCACAGGCTTCAATCAGAAATCTAATCTTGATAAACGCATGAAAATTCACAAAGGTGAGAAGAATTTTGAATGTCCGTCTTTTGTAAAAAGCTTCACGCAGAAAGCTGATCTTGAAATACACATGAGAATTCATACAGGTGAGAAGCCTTTCGAATGTCTTTCCTGTCGAAAAAGCTTCACTCAGAAATCTGGTCTTTATAGACACATGAGAATTCACACAGGTGAGAAGCCTTTTGAATGTCTATCCTGTGGAAAAAGCTTCACTCAGAAATCAAATCTTGATAAACACAAGAGAACTCACACAGATGAGAGACTATTCTGAATTATTTGTGACAAAGGTTTTAAATGATAAGTTAATTTGAGAATTCAGATGGCATTTTTTCCATCTATGTTGGGGAATGGTTTATCCTATAAATACATTTGTTTGACATAATTCACAGCAGTTAGACACCACAAGAATGAACAGTAGAGGTGTTTTCCATGTTTGACTGGTGATAAAACTCCTTCACCTCATCACATCAGAAACTCAAGAGTTAATGGTTTTTGTGAGCAAAGTTTTGAGAAAGCCATTAATTAATAGCTCTGTCACATAGAAACTGATTTAAATTACGAAAAAAATAATGTCTCTTTTAAAAATAGATGTTTACATTCACAACTTCTTACATTTTCTGTAAAGAAGGGAATAAACATTAAGTGCAACCATAACATCTTGGTTACAGGTGAAGCAATTTTCTGTCCTTACAACAAGCAATTGAGAAGTTATAGATGTTTAAATAAAAAAAAAACAAGACGGACCCCTACTGTGCCATTTAGCCATAGTGTGGCACAACTTTTTTGATTGAGTTCATTCAGAAAAAAAAGACATAGAAACTTTTGGCTAAATGATTTCTATTGGTTGGATATATTCCAGAAACAGAGTTTTATTCAGATGAAAATATCCTGAGATGAAAATAAAAGCAAAGCTAGGACAGATTTAATGTGCTTTGCTCAGTTTTGCTGATGTTTTTGGAGGATTTTTTTTATGAGTTCAGCTGCAAATTATTATAATTGGCCATTTTTATAATTGGCTTTCATTAGCAATGCATCAATCAGCCTTGCTACGTGTGTTGTTGAAACCAGGCCCACAAAAAACTTTATTTGGCCCAGTGTTAGAGCTATGGTCAATGGATATTAGAATGAAGTAGATCATCTAAAGAGGAGTCTCAGATGAAGATTTGTGGCATATATAAGTGTGTGTCAGTCTCAGAGTTAGTCAGCTACAAGCTAATTAATGTTGCAAAGTAGCCTTAATAGTAGTAATAGTAATAGTAGTCTTAATAATGTATTAAAGAAATCTGACTCTCCTCTAGAAGTGTGAAGTTTCTGCTTTTTAAAGATTTTTTTGAAAGTATAATTTTCCTTTGAACTAATTCTAAAGTTTTGTTCTTGATTCTGTAGATGTTCTATTTACCTGCTATGATTGAAAGTAATTATCACCTATTTTATACAACTGATTTTATATTTTGTATTATGCTGAGGATGTTTTTAATTATTGTAATCGCTTCTAAATTGATGGAGTAGCAATAAAAACCTCTTGGATTGTAAAAATGTGTTTCTTGATATGATTTCATATAAATTACAATCATTTTTCATATTTTCTCTGATATTCAGCCAAACTAAAGCTGTAAAATAAATAGTTTAATGTCATTCACCTTCTGTCTTCTCCAGTCTTTCCTGTTTCTCCTCTGTCAGCATTAATCTTTTTTGCTTTTTAGAGCCTGAGTGTGTTCAAATCTGGCCATTGAATAAATCCTCCTTTGCTTGTTGGAGAACTTAGATTAGGAAATAATATAGTTATGTATTCTGGCCCAGTTGTATGGAGGACCACTCCTGCCATAATTAAAAATAAATACAGAGATAAATAAATGCTCCAAAAATAAATAAGCATACAATTAACTGTCCCCCGAAAATACTACAAATAAATGTACATGGAAATTAAATTATACAGTGAGACATAAATGTATATATCTCTTTTAATTAGCTTGTTTGTCTTGTATATATACACTCACCAGTCACTTTATTAGGTACACCTGTCCAACTGCTCATTAACACTTAATTTCTAAGCAGCCAATCACATGGCGGCAACTCAGTGCATTTAGGCATGTAGACATGGTCAAGACAATCTCCTGCAGTTCAAACCGAGCATCAGTATGGGGAAGAAAGGTGATTTGAGTGACTTTGAATGGCCAGACTGGTTCGAGCTGATAGAAGGGCAACAGTGATTTAAATAACCACCCGTTACAACCAAGGTGGGCAGAAGAGCATCTCTGAACTCACAGTACGTCGAACTTTGAGGCAGATGGGCTACAGCAGCAGAAGACCACAATTGGTGCCACTCCTTTCAGCTAAGAACAGGAAACTGAGGCTACAATTTGCACAAGCTCATCGAAATTGAACAATAGAAGATTGGAAAAACGTTGCCTGGTCTGATGAGTCTCGATTTCTGCTGCAACATTCGGATGGTAGGGTCAGAATTTGGCGTCTACAACATGAAAGCATGGATCCATCCTGCCTTGTATCAACGGTTCAGGCTGGTGGTGGTGGTGTCATGGTGTGGGGAATATTTTCTTGGCACTCTTTGGGCCCCTTGATACCAATTGAGCATCGTTGCAACGCCACAGCCTACCTGAGTATTGTTGCTGACCATGTCCATCCCTTTATGACCACAATATACCCAACTTCTGATGGCTACTTTCAGCAGGATAATGCGCCATGTCATAAAGCTGGAATCATCTCAGACTGGTTTCTTGAACATGACAATGAGTTCACTGTACTCAAATGGCCTCCACAGTCACCAGATCTCATTCCAATAGAGCATCTTTGGGATGTGGTGGAACGGGAGATTCGCATCATGGATGTGCAGCCGACAAATCTGCAGCAACTGTGTGATGCCATCATGTCAATATGGACCAAACTCCCTGAGGAATGCTTCCAGCACCTTGTTGAATCTATGCCACGAAGAATTGAGGCAGTTCTGAAGGCAAAAGGGGGTCCAACCCATTACTAGCATGGGGTACCTAATAAAGTGGCCGGTGAGTGTATATATATACGTATATATATATATATATATATATATATATATATATATATATATATATATATATATATACGTATATATATATACACACATGTATGTGTTGTTATTCCATATGCCATGATCATACTTTTTGGACATTGGGAACCAGTGTCCATGTTTCATCTTGACATGATTATGTGGAAACAGCTGTGGAATCTCTGCAACAACCCCCGTTTCAGGCAAGGCCTCCACAGGTAAGTCACAAGGAAGCCACCAGAGGTGTGAAAACCTATCCCCCTCTCTGTGAGGACAGACAAAACCACAGAGCACACAGGATTCTCCCTCTTTTGCCTCCTGTTCTCTTTGGCTCCTGCACTCCTTGCCTCCTGTCCCTTGCCCAAGCTGGGGTCCACCTCGGCTGGATCTCCACCACAGTGGAGATGCGTGCCCCATTGGAACCAGATCTCCAGAGCCATCAAGGATAATCCAGAACCTTTCAGAACCAAACTGCTGCAAAACAGACATTTCGCAACACATTTATCTTGAGTTTCAGAACTTATAGAACCAGACTGGAGAGAAGGACTGCCTGATGAACCACTGAGACAAAGAACCCCTGCTGTGCCCTGACTGCAGAGCTGCAACTGGATGAAACTCAAGCTTTCCAAAAGACATGGAAAAAGGTTTGCAGGTCTGGCATGATTAGGGAAAGAACAAACAATATGCCTTTTGATGATGCTAATCATATTACGTGTTTACTGCTGAGTAAAGACGATGCTAATTGACGCTGAAGAATAGACTGCATGCTATGGTACGCTATGCTACAGGAATATGTGTTGAGCTGTTGCGAAAGCTTAGACCAGCTTTATTCACTAAGGATTTAAACACTGATATAACATTAGTGTTCATGTGTTCCTCAGATGCTCATTACATTTCCATTAGCAAGTATGACCAAGAGTCATTTAGTGGAATCCTGATGTCTATTTTCTGCTAGTATTTCAAAGAAGGTAAAGAATCATTAAACTAAAGGTAATTGGTTCTTGATTAAGCAAATCATTTAATGAAACATTATTTGGCCAAATAATGTTTTATTCACCTCATGGATTTGCATTTTGAATTGGTCTGAAAACATTCCAATTTCTTTAAAATGAGTGAAAAGCTAATTTGATCATATCCCAAATTATTCCAGATAAACTTTGGTTTCAAACACAGAATCCATCCTAAACTGTAATATGTTTTTCAACCGTTTTCCCCTTCCTCTTTGTACATAGTAGTTAGTTTAGTTTTGTTGAGTTTTACTAGTCTTAGTTAAGAGTGTTAAACTGAAAAACGTTTGACTTGGAGCTGAATGATTTTTGTTAATAAAATCTTAAATTTTGAACAGAAGTTGTGGTTAATTTATTCCATGTATGTGCAGAATTAACTGTTTGACCATGATTAGTGCTCAAATCACTGTTTCATTTATTGTTCTAACACAGTTAATAGGACTGTGTGTCATAAACAATATATATAACAGCTGAAATAATATCTGATTAAATAAGATATTTTACCACCCCTACAGGGGAGGGCAATAAACATCTTAAAGTATCAGAAACATAAATTCCCAGCTGGCTGGGAATAGAAAAGAACATTGAATAACAACATTTGTTTAAATTAAACCTTAACTGCTATGTCCCTTTTCTATGTTCTTCTGAAATCAATTTATGATTATAATAAAAAAGAAATAATTTAGTTTTAAAATTTACTGATAAATACTACAGTTTGCATATTTTAAAGTACTTTAATGCTGAAATTAATGAAAAAAGCAAACTGAATCAGCAGAGCTATCTAGAAGAGGGTCCAATGGGTCTCTTCAAAAAGAACCAGAAAATCGTGCAGACGGCAGTGAGTGGGCGGAGCCAAGATACCTGGACAAGTAAGGAACAGTTTGGACAACATCCTGAGGATCATTAAATGCTGACTGAGACAGCATCTCCTCCCATCAGTAACTGGATCAGAACCAGGATAGATATCCTGATCACATCTAAAGGTTTGCTGTTTATCAGTAAATCATTTTTCATCAGAACATCTTCTTCATCTTCCTCATCCATCAGAACACCAGCAGGGGGCAGTCTGGGCTCAGAGGAGGCAGGCCACAGGTTGGGTCAGGATGTTCTGGTAGTTCTGGTGGTTCTAGTTCTAAAACCTAGAGCTTCCTGTTTGATGAAGAACCTCCTGGAACCGTCCAGATTCTACCCTGAACCTCAGCTGCTGTTGATGTTTGTTTCAGAGTTTCATCTTTTATGGTTTAAACCTGAACGATGGAACTGAATCCCATTGATCCTCATTCACACAGAAACACACCTAGAAATGATGGAAACAGCCTCAGGTGGATGGAAACTGGAAATGTTCCTCTGTTTAGGTCTGGAGATGATGGTCTGTCTGTTTGCTGAGGAGCTTCAAATCTATGCATCTTCTCAAAGGGACACTTTCAGTCTGACTGAATAAAAGGAGGAAAATCAGCAATTCATTCTAAACAAGTCAGATGGAAAGAATAATCAGGACAACAGGATCCAGGATTTTTCAAAGGGGGGTGCGCACCTTAGGGTAATGTCAAGACAACGTAAAATAAATCTGATAGTTAGGGTGGAAGTCATGATTGATATTGGTAGCAGACTAATTGGTAAACAAGTCCAAGCGACATAGATTATCTAAAATGGTGACCCAGCGTCATCACGGGGACAGACTATGTGTTTTCATCCCTCAATTCTTACTATTCATGGCTAAAAATGACCTTTGGTGGATTATTACGATACACATGTTTTTTTATGGGAAATACAACTGGATATCACTTTTCTGTGGAGTCTTACTGATAAAATGATAGTGTTTTTACTACGATCGGTCAACACCCGGCAGGCAGAAGAGGTAAACCATTAATTGATCACAGAAACACATCAGCCTCAGGACCGGATTCTAAAATCTCTGCAATGGGAATATAAATCTGATACGGTTCTGCTGCTGAAGCTCCTCGAAAATGTTATTAACTCCCAGAACAGCAGTGAGAAGTGATGGAGGGTTATTGTCACTAAATGATTTAAATTATAATTCGAATGCCTAATTCTCATCCCAGGAATATGGTCAAATTATGTCCCAAAAACATTTATCAAAATAGTTCAAGGTCGACTCAGTAAAATCCCATTTCCTATACTTAAAAACACAAATTATTCGAGTTTATTGAGTCAGCAAGTTTATTTAGTGGCTTATGATATTCTCATGGCCTCAGATAATGGACTCGTATCTGTGCTCGTCCTGTTGGATCTTAGTGCTGCATTTGATACAGTTGACCATAATATTCTATTAGAAAGACTTGAATATTTTGTTGGAATTAAAGGAACAGCACTGGTTTAAATCCTATCCATCTGATCGATTTCAGTTTGTTCATGTTAATGACAAATCTTCCTCATGCTCAAAGCTTACCTGTGAAGTATCACAGGGATCAGTGCTAGGACCAATTCTCTTTACTATATATATGCTCCAATCGGTAGAGTTATTAGACAGCATGGGATTAATTTTCACTGTTATGCTGATGATACCCAGCTATATCTATCTATAAATCCAGATGAAGCTAACCCATTGCATATATTACAGGTATGTCTTGAAGACATAAAAACCTGGACGACTCTTAACTTTCTCCTTCTGAATGCAGAAAAAACAGAAGTTATAGAAGTAAAAAATCTTGGTGTTATTTTGGATCAGGACCTGTCATCTAAATCCCATATCAAAGAGGTTTCTAGAATTTCCTTCTTTCATCTGTGGAATATTGCAAAACTTAGAAATCTCCGGTCCAGGGGTGATGCTGAGAAACTAGTCCATGCATTTGTTACTTCAAGGCTGGACTATTGCAATTCTTTACTATCAGGAAGTCCACAAGCTGTTGTTAAAAGCCTGCAGCTGATCCAAAATGCTGCAGCCAGAGTTCTGATGAAAATTAAAAAGAGAGATTATATCTCTCCTATCCTGGCTTCCCTTCATTGGCTTTCTGTTAAATCCAGAATAGAATTGAAAAACCTACACTACCGTTCAAAAGTTTAAGGTCACCCAAACAATTTTGTGTTTTCCTGAAAAGTCATACTTATTCACCACCATACGTTGTGAAATGAATAGAAAATAGAGTCAAGACACTGACAAGGCTAGAATTTGATTTTAATTTGAAATAAGATTTTGTTTTTTTACATCAAACTTTGCTTTCGTCAAAGAATCCTCCATTTGCAGCAATTACAGCATTGCAGACCTTTGGCATTCTAGCTGTTAATTTGTTCAGGTAATCTGGAGAAATTGCACCCCACGCTTCCAGAAGCAGCTCCCACCAGTTGGATTGGTTGGATGGGCACTTCTTACGTACCATATGGTCAAGCTGCTCCCACAACAGCGCAATGGGGTTCAGATCTGGTGACTGCGCTGGCCACTCCATTACCGATAGAATCCCAGCTGCCTGCTTCTGCTCTAAATAGTTATTGCACAATTTGGAGGTGTGTTTAGGGTCATTATCCTGTTGTAGGATGAAATTGGCTCCAATAAATTACCTCCACCATGCTTAACAGATGGCGTCAGGCACTCTTCCAGCATCTTTTCATTTGTTCTGCGTCTCACAAACGTTCTTCTTTGTGATCCAAACACCTCAAACTTGGATTCATCCGTCCACAACACTTTTTTCCAGTCTTCCTCTGTCCAATGTCTGTGTTCTTTTGCCCATCCTATTCTTTTTCTTTTATTGGCCAGTCTCAGATATGGCTTTTTCTTTGCCACTCTGTCCTGAAGCCCAGAATCCCACAGCCGTCTCTTCACTGTAGATGTTGACACTGGTGCTTTGCGGGTACTATTTAATGAAGATGCCAGTTGGGGACCTGTGAGGCGTCTGTTTCTCAAACTAGAGACTATAACGTACTTATCTTCTTGCTCAGTTGTGCAACACGGCCTCCCACTTCTTTTTCTACTCTGGTTAGAGCCTGCTTGTGCTGTCAGAAACTCAATCTGCTCAAAGAAAGGTCAGTTTTGTAGTTTCTGTAACAAGCTAAACTGTTTTCAAATGTGTGAACATGATTGCACAAGGGTTTTCTAATCATCAATTAGCCTTCTGAGTCAATGAGCAAACACATTGTACCATTAGAACACTGGAGTGATAGTTGCTGGAAATGGGCCTCTATACACCTATGTAGATATTGCACCAAAAACCAGACATTTGCAGCTAGAATAGTCATTTACCACATTAGCAATATATAGAGTGTATTTCTTTAAAGTTAGGAGTAGTTTAAAGTTATCTTCATTGAAAAGTGGAGTGCTTTTCCTTCAAAAATAAGGACATTTCAATGTGACCCCAAACTTTTGAATGGTAGTGTATGACAAAAGAACTGGTTTGCTGGACCAAGTTTCTTATGGCAGAAGTAACTTCCTAAGGAGGAGGACAAAGTCAAACAGATCAACAATAAAGATCCAGAACTAAAAATGTCACAAGTTTACACATTCAAAACAAAAGAAGTTAAATCACTTTCAAGTCGAATGCAAAATTTCTCAAATTGGAAGAGATTGGTAAAGGCCATAGCAAGACTAAAACGCTTGGTAAAGCATATAAAGACCTAAACAAAACTGTCAAACGAAACAACTACTGTAGAAGAGAGAAATAATGCAGAAGAATTCATAATTCAAACTGTTCAAACTGAACCTTTCAGTGAAGAAATTAATTATTTAAAAATCATACATTGTATTTTTCTGGATTTTTGTTTTAGATTCCATCACTCACAGTTGAAGAGTACCTATGATAAAAATTACAGTCTTCTGCAAGCTTTGCAAGTGGGAAAACCTGAAAAATCAACAGTGTATCAAATACTTTTTCTCCCCACTGTACGTACAGTGGTGTGGATTGCTTTGGGCCATTCTATGTACGAGAAGGAAGGAAAGAAATAAAGCAATATGGACTCGTATTCACTTGTATGTGCTCAAGAGCTATCCATATAGAAGTCCTGGATGACCTCAGTACCAGTTGTTTCATCAATTCTCTCTGTTGCTTTAGCAATTTGTGGCAAGTCAGCTGCATTGCGACCAAGGCACTAATTTCATGGGTGCAAGGAATGAGTTTCAAAAGCTGATGGAGTCAAGTCAAGAGAAGCTGAAAGATCTAGGCTGCAAATTTGTTCTCAACCCACCTGCTTCCAGTCACATGGGCGGCATTTGGGAGAGGCAGATTAGGACCATAAGAAATGTTTTGAAATCCATATTGGACCAATCTGCTCAAAGGCTTGACACTTCATCTCTTATAACTTTTCTGTATGAAGCCATGGCCATTGTGAATAGCCGACCACTAAGTGCAGAGTGTATCAGTGATCCTGTAGGACCTGAGCCATTGACACCTAACCACATATTGACAATGAAATCTACGGTCATTACGAAACCGCCTGGAGAATTTGTTTGAGAAGACCTCTATCTACAGAAAAGATGGAAAAGAGTTCAGCATTTGGTGAACATATTTTGGACCAGGTGGAGGAAGGAATATCTATTGAATCTGCAGCAGAGAAGAAAAGGCACAAGACTCGAAGAGACACTTAAACAAATGACATTGTATTACTACAAGATGAAGGTCTACCGAGAAACCAGTGGAAACTTGCCAAAGTGGTTTATGTTTTCCCAGGGGCTGACAACAGAGTCAGAGTCAAAAAAGGAATACACACGACTAAAACATTTTTAGAAAGACCAAAACATAAGAAAATACTTCTACTTCAAGCTGAATAATAACAAAAGAAACACATAGTTGGTATCTTGTATCCTTAACCAGTTTGTTATTCATCATCTGTTATGCAGAATCACACATAGTGTGATGGTGGCAGTGTAAATGCTATTGTTTTGCTTGTACAATAATTCTGAAATCCAGTAGGTGGCACTGTTGCACCTCATATAAGTTTGTACTTATCGGCACTGTTGCACCTTATAGAAGTTTGTATTTATTGTTTATTTTAAATAGTTTGATATTTTTGTAATCTACCGTATAATCCTCATTTGTTTTGAGTGTTAGTCACAGTATTTAATTAAATTAAGATTAAGATGCATGCACGTATTTTGAAAAATGACATTTCCGTTTTCCTGTCAACATCGTAAGCTATCAGCACCACACTTGTGCTTCGACGTGGACTGTACGAGCTCACAAAAGGCTAATAACTACATTCGCTAGTTAAAACAAAAGATTTAAACAGAAGAATAAACCCATCCTTAGTCACAAGCAGGCCAAAGTGGTATGTTTATTTGCTACATTTATTGTATGTTATGTTGTGAGGCTAATTATTTCTGTTGTATTTTTGTGCTTATTTTGTCAGTTGTACAGTGTTTAAGAGCATTAAACATCAGTAAAAAGAACTCTTGTTTTCGCGTTTTAACTGAGGCAGGCATACTAACAAATACATTAAAGCTATGAATCAGCTGAACTTTAATTTCATCTGGAAGAACCGAGACAACTACTTAAAGAAAGCAATTATATTTAAGACTTTACAGACGGTAGATTACAAGCTATTGACTTTTGTTGTTTAAATGTTGCCTCATAGGGATATTGGTTGAAATCCTTTTTAATGAATAGAAATAATATCTGGTTCTGTGTCCCCAAAGGTTTGTTTAAAAAATCGGAGGCTTGGATTTTTGTTTTTAGATGTAACTTTAGTGTCGACAGACTTCCTGTTCAGTTATCTTCCTTTCACAAGCAGGTTTTGTTGTGTTGGAAACTTATGTTCACACACAGCTTTCCTCCTCAGCAGACTCCCATCTGGAGCAACAGAGATGTGTTACACAGAAATAAGTCTCTGTATTTGGATCACTGAATGGAAAAAGGATTTGGTCCATAAGACTTTTTCTCAATGACAGGAGAGATTGGTTATCTTATGGTGAATTCTGCTAATTACAGGTGCTGGTCATAAAATTAGAATATCATGAAAAAGTAGATTGATTTCAGTAATTCCATTTAAAAAGTGAAACTTGTATATTATATTCATACATTACATACAAACTCATATATTTCAGATGTTTATTTTGTTTAATTTTGATGATTACAAATGACAACAAATGAAAATCTCAAATTCATCATATCAGAAAATTAGAATATTGTGAAAAGGTTCAAAATTGATGGCCCCTGGTGCCACACTCTAATCAGCTAATTAACTCAAACCACCTGCAAAAGCCTTTAAATGGTCTTTCAGTCTAGTTCTATAGGCTACACAATCATGGGGAAGACTGCTGACTTGACAGTTGTCCAAAAGACGACCATCGACACCTTGCACAAGGAGGGCAAGACACAAAAGGTCATCGCTAAAGAGGCTGGCTGTTCGCAGAGCTCAGTGTCCAAGCACATTAATAGAGAGGCGAAGGGTAGGAAAAGATGTGGTCGAAAAAAGTGTACAAGCAAGAGAGATAACCGCACCCTGGAGAGGATTGTGAAACAAAACCCATTCAAAAATGTGGGGGAGATTCACAAAGAGTGGACTGCAGCTGGAGTGAGTGCTTCAAGAACCACCACACACAGACGTATGAAAGACATGGGTTTCTGCTGTCGCATTCCTTGTGTCAAGCCACTCTTGAACCACAGACAGCGTCAGAAGCGTCTTGCCTGGGCTAAAGAGAAACAGGACTGGACTGCTGGTGAGTGGTCCAAAGTCATGTTCTCTGATGAAAGTAAATTTTGCATTTCCTTTGGAAATCAAGGTCCCAGAGTCTGGAGGAAAAGAAGAGAGGCACTTCATCCACGTTGCTTGAAGTCCAGTGTAAAGTTTCCACAGTCAGTGATGGTTTGGGGTGCCATGTCATCTGCTGGTGTTGGTCCATTGTGTTTTCTGAGGTCCAGGGTCAACGCAGCCACATACCAGGAAGTTTTAGAGCACTTCATGCTTCCTGCAGCTGACCAACTTTTTGGAGATGCAGATTTCATTTTCCAACAGGACTTGGCACCTGCACACAGTGCCAAAGCTACCAGTACCTGGTTGAAGGACCATGGTATCCCTGTTCTTAATTGGCCAGCAAACTCTCCTGACCTTAACCCCATAGAAAATCTATGGGGTATTGTGAAGAAGAAGATGCAATACACCAGACCCAACAATTCAGAAGAGCTAAAAGCCACTATTAGAGCAACCTGGGCTATCATAACACCTGAGCAGTGCCACAGACTGATCGACTCCATGCCACGCCGCATTGCTGCAGTAATACAGGCCAAAGGAGGCCCAACTAAATACTGAGTGCTGTACATGCTCATACTTTTCATGTTCATACTTTTCAGTTGGCCAACATTTCTATAAATCCTTTGTTTTTATTGGTCTTCAGTAATATTCTAATTTTCTGATATGATGAATTTGAGATTTTCATTTGTTGTCATTTGTAATCATCAAAATTAAACAAAATAAACATCTGAAATATATGAGTTTGTATGTAATGTATGAATATAATATACAAGTTTCACTTTTTAAATGGAATTACTGAAATCAATCTACTTTTTCATGATATTCTAATTTTATGACCAGCACCTGTATATAATCTGGATTGCTCAGGAACTCAGTTTAAAACAGTAATGAATTCTGTTCCCTCTGCAGTCAAACATCTGGTTCAAAATATAAACATTCAATCAGCTAACCTTCAGTTACCCGCTCTTCAACTGTTTAGAGTTAACCTTTTGGACCAAAGTAATTCTAACAAACGGATGCATCAGCATCTGACTAATTTTATATTTCCTCTCCGACCAAATAAAAACTCCATCTTAAATTAGTTTTCTGATTCAGAGGTCAATAAATGGATGAACTGCTTACCTTAAATATCCTCTCAGTCCCAAAGCTAAAGAAGTTTATTTAAAATTCTCAATAACATTTTTCCATCTAGGGAAATATTAAGACAAAGATTCAACTTTGACACTAACAGCTGTACCTTTTGTAACGACATTAACATTTTGGAGAAACTTTCAGGACTGAATCTCAACCAAACTTTCTTTCCATTTTCCCTTAAAAAGAGAGGATATAATATTTGGAACCACCCACGGAGACAGAAGAACCAACCTCATTCTGAACAACCTGCTGATCTTTGTGAAATTCTTCATCCATTCCTGTAAATGGACTGATAACAAAACCCTGACTTTTCAGCCTTTAAAGACCTTCTAATGGAAAACCACTTCAGAACCTTAAAACAGATCAAAACCAGCATGGATTACAGCTCTTATACGCCTTTAATGATCTGAATTCTTTTGAAAACTAATCTCCCTTTGTCTCTTTCTTCTGTTTGTTTTTGTCATTCTACTATCCTTCTGTTTGATGTCTGACAAGTTTTACAGATATTTTAATTTTAATTCTTTATTGCTGTGTTATAATTATGTGTTCCTTAAGCCTGTAACATTTGATTTCTTAATGTATGTAGCTACATGACATTTGATATTGTATAACGTTCAATGAAAATAAATAAATACATAAAAAAAACACCCATTGTTTACATTCCAACCGGTCTTACTAGGGAGTACCAATATGGCGACTGATGACGTCACAGCATCGCAATCTACCAACGGCCTATTAGCAATCAAGTAAATAAATGGAGATCAGAGGCGCAGAGGAGTGATACAAAGGAAATTATTTTAATTCCTTTATTTTCTCAGGAAATACATTATTAACCTTTAACATATTATAGTTTAGTTCACTTACAGTTTTGTTTTTGTTTTTTAGGGGGGAAATTACGTAATTTATGTCTCTTTTTAAAGTAAAATCGTGGGTGACCCGGATGTAGATATAGCTGCGCATGCGCAATGAGCCGCTGGTAGGGATCGGGTAGCATTAGCAGCATTAGCTTAGCTTGTGTGTGGAGTCATTGTAGAGAGGCTGATAATCTGGGAGTGTTTGCAGTGAGAATGTCTTCAGTCCAGCTTCAAGGAGAGTTTATCACCGAGCAGTTAACTCCTGCTGAAGAAACATTCACGGAGTTTAAAGGGAGTTTGGTCAATTCGGAGGAAAAGATGGACGATCAACATCTACTGCTGGATTTCACCAGGATCCCCCAGATCATCTTACACCGGATAGGTAGGAAACACCTGATAGAAACGATTCCCTGATGATGAACACTGTGGATTTTAGCCTCATCTGATTGGAAAACTGCTAAGAGGAGATCAAGATGCTAAGCTAAAGCTAACTTCCGGTCGGCGGCCATCTTACTACGGTCAGCTCGCTCACTTTCAGCATTGGGTTCTAATGACTGCGGTCTAGTTAGTAATTTGCTCCGGTTAAACCTGTTATTCGCTCCGGGTTCACTGCAATCGGAGAAAACCGTCCCTACCATAGAGATAATATAAGAGTAGACCCCGCATTGACTGTCGCGGCGCAGAATTTACGGGCGCCATCTTGGGGAGGTCATCCTTCTGCTTAAACAGAACAGTAGAAGGATCTCAGCACTGCAGCGTGTTTTTGTTTAAATCAACAGACTATTGACATCAGGGCTGGATGGAGAACTTCATGAAGGCAACAGAGCTTTGAAAGACATTACTAAATGAACAGCAGATATACACTACATAGAATAGAATCTCCCACCGTGGGCAAACTGTGGTGATACAGCAGCAACAGATTACAGAAAAAGGGGTCACACTATGTGGAACTTTAAAAGTGTATAAAAATTGAAAAATATCTAATCCAATTTTATTTCTTAAGCACTTAAAAACAACCACAGCTGACCAAAGGGCTGTAAAGAAAAAGAAATAAATAATTAAAACAGTATAAATAATAAAAAAGAACAGCTAAAAATGGGTAAAAATAACATTCACATAAAAAATAAACAAATGAAATACTTTACTGTAACTTGTTTTTACAAATATTACATAATATTATGCATCTGAAGAATAATTAATATACAACCGTGGACATTTTTACAGTGTATATATATATATATATATATATATATATATATATTAGGACTGCAACTAACGATTATTTTAAAAATCGATGAAAGCAGCCGATTATTTTTTCGATTAATCGATGAATCGGACAAAAAATATTTTTTATATTAACCTCTTTATTCCAAAATAAACATTTTAGTCAGAACAAACAAGCACACAAGTACAGGTTGCTCATTAACTGTACTGGTGCAATATGAAAAATAAATGTTTGTGTTAAAACTACGCAAACTTACATGAGAAATGTAGCTGTACATCCACGAAATATAGGGTACTTTGTTTCATAAAGTGCAAAAAAAGACAGGCATTTTTGTTTTTAAAAGCCCCTAAGGGGTTCAAACAATAGGTCCCCCCATTTCAACAAATGAGGTGTTTTTAGACTAGAAGAGTTCTGCCTTTTAAGACAGGAAAGTATAGCAGTTAAAGTTGCTACTTGAGAAAATACTGAACCATAGAGATAAAAATAGCCCTGTGATTCAAATTATAAATTGTATTTGGAATAAAAATGAGAGAACTAGGGGTGCTAAAAAACACATCCTCCAAAGACAGATATTTACATGGGAATGTGGCATATAATTAATTGACATATTACTGATCTTGCTGGATTTTATTCTGCTTTACTTCCATAAATTGCAGGATCTTCTTTACTTTATCTTTGCCAGAAGATTTAAACTTCAAAAGCCTTGTGCTGACACATCCTGCGGCTCTGACTGCAGCGCTGAGAGGGATTCCTGCGGGAGAACGGGGTTGGGATGGGGGAGGCGCCCCACGGCAGCAGCTGCCGCTGGAGGAACGATACATGCTTTCACGTAAGAGTCTCCAAAAGTCGCCAGATTTGTCGCTAGTCGCTTTTTTTTTTAAATAGTCGCTGGAGGGGTCTGAAAAGTCGATAAATTTAGCGACAAAGTGGCCGAGTTGGCATCACTGCGCACCAGCAGCGCTGATTCTCTCTGCCGTATTTTTTTTTCTTCCCCCGTTTCAGTCAAGTGGCAGTGATGACGGCGGCGGCGGATGACGCATTAATCACGCGACACAACTAATCGATGATGAAATTCGTTGCCAATGCTTTTAAAAGTCGCTTTTTATCGATTTTATCGATTCGTTGTTGCAGCCCATATATATATATATATTTGCACCATGTGTATAAGGGGGTTTCTGCATCATCTATGTCCCCTAACCCACACCGCGGTGGTTTGATATCCAAGCAGAAAGGACAAGAAACGTTTGTAACCTAAAAACAGCATAAAGGTTGGAAATCAGCTTCTCCTCAAGAACCGACTGTTTATGCAGCCTGTAGAACAAAAGGCAGAAATAGAGAAACTATCAGATTAAATTGTGACAAACGGGGTCTATAACACAGATGATAGGAGAGATTAGGTGGCTGCAGGGTTGTCCCATTAAAACAAACGAATCAGAATAACTTTCCTCATTTCTGGCCTCAGATCTATTAATCACGTGTTTTTCTGTTTGTGAATAATCAGAAATATTGTCAATATCAAAAGCCTCATTGTGAGCAGGCAGCATCTAGAAGCATCTTAGTCTGCAGTCCTGAAAGTTGTGATCCAGGTGGATCTGGAAGAATATGGACTGTAAAACACTCCAACACCTGGGATGATGTTTTAATTCATACATTAGGATTACAGGACTTTAAATTGGGATTTCTAATTATCATTCTCGTTGCTTCATGTGGCTGTTATGACACTGCCATGGTTTGTAGCCATGTTCATAAAGTTACCTGTGATTCATTTTCCCTTCTGTTTCTCAATGGAGCCACATTTTTGTATTTGCATCCAGAGAAACGTATTAATGTTTTTAAATTTTCAGCCGATTTGAAAGTACTTTGACTTACTTTCTACTGTGAGTCTATACTGCATGTTTCACTGGCACAATTGGAGGAAAAACAATTTGTGAACTCATCAGAAATGTTTAGTTGCAGGGAAATTTTGTGGCTTTTTCTACTTATAGTTGAAAATTGTCTTGCCCATCTCTGAACAGACCGTGGTGGTTGCGACCCACAACCTTCTCTGTTCTTAGTAATTCCTCGTACTTATTGAGCAGTTAGGATTTTTTTATGGTTTAGGTATGTGCCTAATAACTTCCTGTTAATGTTTATCTAATTTGGACGAAATTTGGGAACATAACGGGAGCACAGACACTGTGCCTCAGAATGGCCTTGATCTTAAACACTGTATTATTTTCATATGGCTGGGGCCAGGGATGTCTGTGTACGATGCAATGATGCCATGATATGGCAGGCTGTGATGCTGACGAAGCAAATGTTGGATTCAGGAAGAATAACTTTGCAAATAAATGGAAATCGACTCTGCACACGAAAGAGGTTCAAGCAGCCCCTGCAGGAGCGGAAAGAAAAGCCCAACCCAACTTCAGGCTTTTCTTCCTCCGAATGCCCTCCTGCAGCCGTCTTTTATTAACAGAGCATAGCACATGATTACAAAACAGTATTTGTTCTGACACAACAATTTATCAGTTCATACAGACAAGATGCTACATCAGAATGACAAGGCAAGATGGTCTCCTGACTGCATCACAAGACACAGTGCAGCAGGCAGGATGGTCTCCTGACTGCAAAAATGTCTCATAAGCACACAATTTTATAATCATCATTGATTAAACCTGACAGCAAACCTGATGGTACATCCTATATGTCCAAACTCTCCGGTCTGAGTAAGATTACAATTCTGTAAAAGTTGTCATGCTTTCTAGTGTTTTAATACATAAATCTTATAAAGTGATATTTAAAGTGTTTGCTCAGAGTGAGCTCTAATCAGGAAAGAATCAGGAGAGAAAGATTAAAGCTGTAAACACAGAGCTTTCTGTTCCAGCTCACATTCTAGACAAATAACTCTGTATCACCTTAGTGATTTTAGCTGTTAACTGTTACTGATCTGTGTTTAATTGAGTGGATCTAGATTAACTGGTGACATAAAATTTCAAAATCCACCAATTGTGTGAATTATGTTTTAGATTTGAGAATGTCACATATTTTTTCCTTGTTTCCTTTTTCAATATAGTGGGGTCACCTCAATAATCAGAAAGTAGGTTCTGCAGTGAACCTGTTGAGAGTTTAAATGATAACCAAATGTTTTTATTTCTTTTATTAGTGAGTTTGGAACTTCATAAAATCTCCCTATTTAACACATTGGTTGTATGGAAACGTTCAGCCTGGAGGCTCTCTGCTGCTTTTTGGCCGGTTGAACACAGCAGATCAACTAGAATTATTTCAAACCCATTATTAACACAGCAGCATTTTGATCAGGCAACAGCACAGCCACCTAAATTTGAAAAGACATCTGTGAAATTTTGCATATCCCACTTGTCATAAGTTAAAGAAGGTGGGATTGTTTCCCAGTTTGCTTCTTATTTCTTGTCAACGATTCTAAACAGTAGAAACACAGACACAGTGGATAGAACATCACATCTGTGGGGTTTATTATGATTATTTAAAGACATTACAGGAAGCTTTGGTTTTATGGCTGTGTGGATATCAGGAGTAACACTCATCATTGAGATTATGTTGCATTCCATAAGAGTTTCTGAAGGTTTCTTTCCATTATTCTTCACCTTGTATGGGTAAGTAAACAGAAAGCGCCACATCAGCAGGTATTTTCTTGTTCTAGAACAGTCCGATTTGGTTCCACGACTTCACAGGGTCCAACAACACATTCAACAGGGTACATTTGTTTTTACTGCTGTTGAAACACAAGAGTTTCCATTATTAATGGCAGCTTCTGTGAGGGATGATTGCTGCTGGATGATGTATTTCAGTACAAGGAAATGTCATTCAATGTGAACTCAGAGCCAGAGATGATTTTAGGCCAAATTATGTTGGCCATTAAAAACTTTCATAATTTCATGATTTTAAAGTATTCATGAGACCATGGACTTTTGTATGTGGGAAACATGGATGTGATCTGATTAGATTCTATGATCTGCAGCGAGATCCTTGGCTCTTAATGCTGCTCTGTGATCTTTAGTGAAACATATTCTTTCTCTGCCAAATATTAAGTATCTTTAAATTTGGAGCTTTCACAAAAATGTTTTGAAAGTTTTGGTTACTTTGGCAGTACTTGTAGTTTTACAGGCATCAAGGAGTCAACAAGTGAGGAGTGTATTGTGACCATTTTCCATATTGAAGTAAAACATAAATAACTGTAGTTCCAATTTTTATCATTTATTGACCTCAAATGTCCTTAATAATCAGAGGATGGTTGATCAATCTTCACTTTTTGCCTTCCAGAAGCAGAGCTCTTTGCTTTTCTACCAGGGGGAGACTGACTGATTGACTGACTCCTAAATATAATGACAAACGCATAACCTTAACAGCCTGCTGCATTGCATCTTGCTGCTTGATAAATAATGCCGATGCTTGAGTTGATAAATCTGAACTTTTACTCTCCCCTGATGCTCAAAAGTCATTTGGCCTGAATGAAGAACAAGGAAGAGATTCTGGCAACACGGTTTATTAGACAATAAAAGTAATTTTCAGTTTCAAAAATTTCCAAACATGTCTGTGGAGATTCTCAGATTTTTATGATAAATTATTGGTGGTTTGAAACTATTACATTTCTTCACTTCATTTACTCTGAGCTTTTTTGCCTTGGTTTGTACTTCTGATTTTTACAGTTTCAGTTATTTATATAGCGGCAATTCAGAGCAGAAGTCATCTCAAGGCACTTTACAGATACAATTCAGCCCGGCCATACAGTCAAATTGATTAAAGGTTTTCTATCTAAGGAAAACCAGTTGATTTCATTGACTCAAAGCAATTCGTCACACCAAGCATGCTTGTAGCGACAGTAGAGAGGAAAACTCCCTTTTAACAGGAAGAAAGGCTTAAGAGCTGGTTATCCTCCCGCAGCAGTGTGTCCGCAGTGAGCTTGTCGCGGGTATGACGCAGACATTTTTGATTTATGCTCAATATTGAAGGGTGGTCTGCGCTATGTTATTCCACACCACAATGCAAGAAGGACGATCACGAACTAGCTGTGGGTCTAGATACAGCTGAGGCGGTTAGGAAGTGGGGGCAAGATTTTGTGACAACGAATGGAAATGAGATGGAAAAAGACTCCCAGCGTTCTCTCGCACCTCGCTCTTTTAGCTGGTCAAACTTCCCAAGTCGTTTTCCACAATGACGGTCATACAAACAAAACAAGCTGGTAAGGTTACCAAACAGGAAATACGCATGAGTAGAGCGGATGTAGATTTTAACCAATCAGAGGCCTCCTGTCTGTGGTCACCTACAATTTGGGACAGGTGCAGCAGAGATTCTGCGGAAGGGGCGGGGACGTCGCTGCGTTCACTGCGACACCTACGCAGGTGACCTAGTTTTGAAGTATGAATCAGCCTTTAGTGTGTGCGTCCATCTGCCGAGGCCAACTGGGGTTCAAGGAGACAGAAGCAGACATAAAGAAAGTAGCAGAGATACTAAGGGAACTTGTCATCAGCTCCACAGGTGGCCCCGTCCAGGAAACACACAGCCAGGTAGACTAGCTCTGAACCAACCTCCACTTCAGAGGATTAAGAGAGCACATCCAGCCAGTCACAGTTAGAGAAACAGGACTAGACTGGAAAACAGGCCGATCTCCAACATCTATAAGAAAAGGTGTTGATGGAAGCAGCACAGCTGATGTTTTTCTCCAGGATGGAGTCACAGCCAAACAGGAACAGACGAGGCAAAGCTACTCTGAGAAAAAGCAGAGAGAGCATAACAAGCATAAGGATAATAGAGAGAGAATGAAGCAGAATTTTGAAATGGGGGTCCCTATGTCCTCCAGCAGTCTAAGCCTATAGCAGCCTTGCTATAGAGATAGCTCAGGATAACCTGAGCCACCCTAACTATGAGCTTTATCGAAAAGGAAAGTTTTAAGCCTAGCCTTAAAAGTAGACAGGGTGTCTGCCTCACGGACTAAAACTGGTAGTTAGTTCCACAGGAGAGGAGCCTGATAACTAAAAGATCTGCCTCCCATTCTATTTTTAGAAATTCTAGGAACCACTAGTAAACCTGCAGATTGAGAGTGAAGTGCTCTGTTAGGAACATAAGGAACAATCAGATCTCTGATATAAGATGGAGCTTGGCCATTTAAGGCTTTATATGTGAGAAGGAGGATTTTAAATTCAATTCTGGATTTAACAGGAAGCCAATGAAGAGAAGCCAGGATAGGAGAGATGTGATCTCTCTTTTTAATTTTCATCAGAACTCTCGCTGCAGCATTTTGGATCAACTGAAGGCTTTTAACTACAGTTTGTGGACTTCCTGATAGTAAAGAACTACAATAGTCCAGCCTTGAAGTAACAAATGCATGGACTAGTTTCTCAGCATCACCCCTGGACAGCAGATTTCTAATTTTTACAATGTTCCTCAGATGAAAGAAGGAAATTCTAGAAACCTCTTTGATCTGGGATTTAAATGACAGGTCCTGATCAAAAACAACACCAAGATTTTTTACTTTCGTATCTGAAATCTGTTTAATCCCATCCAAATGAAGTGTCTGACTAATCAGCTTATTTTTCAGAGACTCTGGTCCAAAGACTATAACTTCTGTTTTGTCTGCATTCAGAAGCAGAAAGTTAAGGCCCCGTCCACACGAAGCAAACCCTGGCCGAAACGCACAAATTTTTCACCAAACCAGCCTCTCATCCATACGAAGCCGGCGTTTCGGGGGTCTGTAAACGATCTTTTTTTTATTATTAGATTTTGAAACGCCGTTTTCGCGTTTCCATCTTTAAGCTCTAACCCCATTTTTTTCTTACACGCATGCGTCATAGCGTCGCCTCTAAACACGCATGCGCGACACAGTATCAGAACAACAATGGCGCCGTACTGTGTTGAATGGTTGCTGCTCATGCTACTCACCCTGCTGTCGGGCTTACAACAGAATCTTCTTCTTCTGGAATATCTCCAGGAAGAACAGAGCAATATCGACGACATAGTTCAGCACCTGAATTTGACTGAACCACGAAAATGGACCCGCAGGGCAACCATGTATAAATATTAGTGCGCCTGCCCAACATTTCGTCGCCTATATTTGCTTCGGCACCACAGCGCCACTTACAGGCTTGGCATACATTTTGCAGCGTTTTCATGCATTCGTGTGGACGATCACATTTATTTTACGTCTCTGTCTTTACGACAAACGTTCTGGAAAATATTAGCGTTTCGTGTTCGTTTTGACTTCGTGTGGACGGGGCCTAAGAGTCATCCAGGTTTTTATGTCTTCAAGACATGCCTGTAATTTATGTAATGGGTTAGTTTCATCTGGATTTATAGACAGATATAGCTGGGTATCATCAGCATAACAGTGAAAATTAATCCCTGGAGGAATCCTGGATTTATCATTAACAATAAAAAACTGAAATCTGTCAGATAAATAAGGTCTAAGATGAAACCAGTCCCGTGCTGTTCCTTTAATTCCAACAAAATATTCAAGTCTTTCTAAAAGAACATTATGATCAACTGTATCAAATGCAGCACTGAGATCCAACAGGACGAGCACAGATACAAGTCCATCATCTTAGGCCATGAGAATATCAATTGTGACAATTCATGACAGATCCTACAATTACTCTAATTGCTCTTGGAATACTGGCCATCAATGTTTTTGTGGCCATATTAGCCCCATGGTTGATAAATAGGTCTTAGCTTCAAACAATCCCTAAAAGGTGTGGGCAAAAAAAAAAAAATTTCTATTTATTAATACAAATTTTTTTGTTGCGGTCACCCCCACGTGTCCCTATCAGGAACATTTGGCTTAATCACTTAAATTTTGTATAACGCTGCAATTTTGGCTCCCCTGCGTTTCTGTAGCTGGAGTATTACTCCCAGAGTGAGAAGTTAGTAAAAAGTAATAAAACCATCCGTTGTCTGGATCTGGTTTGGGTTTAGAAACCCCACGCTGCAACATTTGCCTTAAGGCAGTCGCAGTTAAAGGCAGCAGCACCACAAACCTTTTTAGCATCTTAAACAGAGACATCCAGCGGAATATGAAAAATGCCAGTCTCTCCGGGACGAACCACCCCCAACAAACCTCAGGCAGAAGCCTAGGCTGGAAGGTGATGAAAACAAACATACCAAACATCAACCGGAAATGTTCATGGAAGCTACGGTAATTAGCAAGAAGTTTAGCATTAGCCATAAGGATGGGTCTTTTCTGATGTTAAAAAACAGAATTTATTTGGCAATTTTCTCATCAGGGAATGTTTTTATTACAAATTCTTTTATATGTAGACTGTTGCAGACAAATAGAATATAAACAATCTAACATGGGATTTATAATACGGCCTCAGGAAGCTTCAACAATGGAAGTCGAAGCTTTATTTTAAAAATTCTGATTTAACATGCTACTATGTCTTTATAAATTGTGCTTTCATAAAATGAACTTGTTGGTTGAATTGTAGAGAATCTAATATTTCTAAGCTGATGTCTATATTGGTAAAAGTTTAACCGGTGTTATTTTCAAGCATCTGATCTGTTCAATGTAAATATGTACAATGCAGTGCTGGCGATCAGGTGCATCTTAAAAACTAGGGGGGATATCAGAAAAAAATTGGATTTTGAATTATAAATTTAAAAAATTTGAGATATTAGTTTTACGCCAAATTGCCAAAATGTTACTAATTTGCAATTATCTTTTATTAGCCAGCACCCTCCTCTGGAGTGATACGGCTGAGGTACTGAGGCTCTTCTGTGATGGGGAACCCAGATAAGTTATCAGATGAACAGAACTTGGCTGTTTTGACGTGTCCAGAAAGGGAAACTGCATTTCCATGTAAGGGACTGAAGGTGATCACCTCATTGTCCAGGCCTTTCTGCCTCCAGTACAGTCTAGACTGATCAATACTTGAATTCTTCTTTCACTGTGATCTTTTTATAACTGTTCTCACTTCATTTTATTATTCAAATAATTTTTCCAGGAAAATAACAGTCCCTTTGATCTGCTGTTTGCTACATTTTTTGGCAAAAAAATTAGGAAGCTGCTCCAGATGGCTTGTCTTTCTCTTTCTTACCATAATAATTATTTTGAACAAGATATAAATAATTTAAAATCTGCTCAACCTCTGACACATTGAGCTGGGGTATGTCTCTTCCAGGCAGAGGTGTACAGGAAGCGCTGCTGAGTTTAGGGTGTCTCATTACTTCCTCATTTGCCAGACAGTCACTGTAGTGTTGGATGTAAATGCTTTACTTTCCTTAATAATTGTTTGTGGGGAAATAAATTTAGGCCAGAATGAACTTCATGTCTTCAGGTTGCTTGATAGGATCCACTCGCTCCTCAACCTCAAGGAGAGAGTTTGGTGCTTTTATGTGAGGTGTCCTTTATTTACCCACCAATAGAACGCCCTTTTGCTGTGTTCGTCTTTCCAGACCGCCTGCAGGATTATGTTAGGAAAGAGGAGGATTTCTCTGACCAGCAGCTCTGTGGACAGGAGAGGAATTCCAGTTTGGACCAAGAGGAACCAGAACCTCTGCAGATAAAAGAAGAGCAGGAAGAACCAGAACATCCCTGGACAAAAGAGGAAACCATGGAGCTCCCCATAAGTCAGGATGAAGAGCAACTTACAATAGATGCAGAAGAGAAACTTTTCCCATGTTTGACATGTGGACAAAACTTTCTTAAAAAGGAAAATGTAATGGTTCACATGGGAACTCGCACAGGTAAGAAGATTTATGAATGTCTATCTTGTGGAAAAATGTTCACAAAAAAAATATAGACTTGATAGGAACATCAGAATTAAAAGCCAACTACAAACCTCTTAAGAGCATTCCTGTGTTATCCTTTGTCAGCATCATTTTCTCAATCTTTCATTTTGATTGAAAAAAGATTCTCTCCACGGCCTCCTTTACTAAAACAGTGGTCAATTCATGACACCTGGTCATCAATGTGCAGGAGCTTAGAGCGAAACAGGCAAGACAATTCTCAGCAGGCATTCTCTTCTTCTCACAATACTGGTTCAGCAAAAAGCTAAAGGGCAATTCTACCCTTTTTTCTTACAACCTTAAGTTCCGTTAATCTACTCTTCTTTAAAAACTAAAGCAATAAGACACTTCAAACCTGGTTTATATTCTTTCTTTTTTGCATCTGTGAAATCTAATCTGGCATAAGCCACATTGACACAGATATTTCAAATCAGTTCCTACTCCGTTTCAATCTTGGTATCATTCTGTAGAACCTTTTAGCAAAAGTTAGGGTCATTTAGTACAATTCTTAGAGCTGATTGGGTACCCACCTCCCATGTGGAGCTTTATGCCAATCACAGCCACGATAGCAGCTGAGAAATATCACATTCTTGATTTGTTTTACAGTGTGAACTGATGAAACAAATTCTTAGCATATCCAGTGAGAGGAACACACAAAAATCTTTTCCATCCTCAAGTGCAAAAATGGTGTCCTTTTGCTCATTTGTCTAAAAGAAGTAGAGGGTATTCTAGCCAAAACAGGCGCAGACATATTTGTTTTCGACGTGTTGTCGTCATACACGTCTCTGTATTTCAAATTATTCAAAAGGAACAATTGGCTTAATCATTATTCTGTTGTCATCCTGTATGATATCTAAATGTGTTTGACTTGAGGTGTGTCAAAGTGATGCACCGTTGCTTTATTACGGAGTGAGTAATCAAATAGGAGGAGCTTGAGCTGCATGAATCTTTGTCATGATAATAACAAATTTTGTCAGAGGAATCTAGTGTGGATTAGTTTTTACTCTAGGTTTCAGAGTGAAGTAGAAATAAACTGGGGAGGGAAAATATTGATCTTGTGTTTTGTGATTGAAGTCAACATTTCTTCTGCAGAATAATGTGAAAATTGTCATCTATGTTAACTTCACCCTGTTTTCTTAAGATGTTCTGCATTACCCATATTGTGTCTTAAGAAGAGGTGCATCTTTTTACATTTTTCTCTACATATTGTGTCTAAAGAGTTTGAGTCTGAGAAGGTTTATAATCTAGCTCTGCACTGAGGTCAGCAAAGACAGAATGCTTGAAAAAGATCTGGATCAGACCAGAATAGGATGGAGCTCCGGCTTTCTGGAGAGCACCTCCCTTTTCTTTTGGCCATCTGTGATACAGGTGTGTGCATTCCCTCGTTTGGGGCTTATCCGTAGGGTCACAGTGGAGCTGGTGCCTTTTCTCCAGCAGTCTCTGGGCAAGACGCAGTAAAACCTTGTCAGCTCAGCCAAAAATAAATAAATAAATAAATATTCTAAACTTTTCTTTAATTGCTAAGAATCTGCAGGTAATCAGATTTTAAAGCTTTAATTATAAAAGTAGAGGTCCTAACCTTGCCAAATTGCAGAGCATTAACCTGTATTTTATAACCTGTAATTGTGGTTTCATAACTGCTGTGCATGCTGGGAGATGTAGTTTCAGTCTGTTTATATGTAGTTAAATCAACACAAGGATGATCAAAGGGAAGTGTCCTTTCTTTAACCTACAATAGAAAGTCTTTCTGTTGTTTGTCTTTCCAGACCGCCTGCAGGATTATGTTGGAAAAGAGGAGGATTTCTCTGACCAGCAGCTCTGTGGACAGGAGAGGAAATCCAGTTTGGACCAAGAGGAACCAGAACCTCTGCAGATGAAAGAAGAGCAGCAAGAACCAGAACATCCCTGGACAAAAGAGGAAACCATGGAGCTCCCCATAGGTGAGCATGAAGAGCAGCTTTTTCTGAAGCGGGAGACTGAAGATACAGGAGAGAAACCTTTCCAATGTTTGACATGTGGAGAAAACTTTCCAAAAGAAGAACATTTCATGATTCACATGAGAACTCACACAGGTCAGGAGATTCATGAATGTCCGTTCTGTGGAAAAATGTTCATTAAGAAATCTAGTCTTGATAAACACATCAGAATTCATACAACTGAGAAGCCTTTTTCCTGTGCCATTTGTAACAAGAATTTTATTGTAAAAAGTAGTTTAACAACTCACATGAGAATCCACACAGGTGAGAATCCTTTTGAATGTCTGTCCTGTGGAAAAAGCTTCACCCACAAATCTTATCTTAAGAGACACATGAGAATTCACACCGGTGAGAAGCCTTTTTCCTGTACCATATGTAACAAGAATTTTACTGTAAAAGATAGTTTAACTTCTCACATGAGAATTCACACTGGTGAGAAGCCCTTTTCCTGTACTATTTGTAACAAGAATTTTATGAGAAAAAGTCGTTTGACTCCTCACATGAGAATTCACACGGGTGAGAATCCTTTTGAATGTTCGTCCTGTGGAAAAAGCTTCACTCAGAAATCTTATCTTGATAGACACGTCAGAACTCACACAGCTGAGAAGCCATTTTCATGTACCATCTGTAGCAAGACTTTTACTGTAAAAGATAGTTTGACTTCTCACATGAGAATTCACACAGGTGAGAAGCCTTTTGACTGTCTGTCCTGTGGAAAAAGCTTCACTCAGAAATTTTATCTTGATACACACATCAGAACTCACACAGGTGAGAAGCCTTTTTCCTGTACGATATGTAAGAAGAATTTTACTCAAAAGATTAGTTTGATTTCTCACATGAGAATTCACACAGGTGAGAAACCTTTTTCCTGTACCATTTGTAACAACAATTTTACTCAAAAACATCATTTGACCAGACACATGAGAACTCACACAGGTGAGAAGCAGGTCTCCTGATTGATTTGTGACAAATGTTTTAAAGGAGAAGGTAATTTAATTATTCACATATAAAAAAAAAACATTTGTTCCACATAAGTCACAGCAATTAGACGCCAAAGAAATGAACAGTAGAGGCGTTTTCCATGTTTGATGAAATGTAACCTCATTACATAAGAAACTCATGGGTTAATGGTCTTTTTCGAGAAACCAAGCTAATAAATAACAGCTCTGTTTACTTAGAATATAGGACAGATAAGGTGTTCCATTGCAGAGATGGGGGCTCGAGTTTGTGACTTGTACTCGAGTCGCACTTAAGTCGCATATTTAATGACTTCAGACTCGACTTAGACTTGCATTTGAAGGACTTCAGACTCGACTGAGACTCGTGATTTCCGACTTGTGAACAATATTTTATTCCAGTGTAAAAACACTTATTCAAGTGTTTTTTGTTTTACTAACTTGACTGATCGCCACTCGCCTTACCCGCACACAGAAGAGGTAAAAAAAAAAAAAGCAGCACTTGTGGCCAGTATGGCCCCACACTCAGTCGTTGACACAAGGGGGAGCAAACAACTCAAAGACCCAAACCGTGAAGCACTCAAGTTCAAGTGTTTTATTTATACAAAAAGCCACAGCAAAAGTGGCATGATAAAACAGTCCTTTTCTTTTCCTGATAAAACCTAAAATTCAACAGTTTTCCTTAAAAATCAGAGGCTGGAAGTTGGGCTCCGCTTGTTATGCTGCTTCTGGTGCGAGTGATCGGCCTGCAGCACCCACTGGCTGATCCACAGCTGACTGCAGCGCTCCGGCACTGTTCCACTCCCTGGCGTGCCACGCCCCTTTCCAGACCGATCCAGCTAAAAAGAGAAGCAAGGAGAACGCCAGCATCCACGCGCCAAAACCCCGTCAGAAGATATATTCCTGTTTATGCTTTAAGCGAGGGGGAGCGCTACTTACAGGTGCGGGCAGAGGTTCCTCCTCTGCCCTAATACTCCTTACTGGGCCATCTGTGCACCCTCCTGGCGCACGGATCCCGCCTGCATCTCCCCCGGCAGCGCGTCCGTCTCTGTCACCTGCAGATTCCGTTCTCCTTCTCCTTTCCTTCAGACTCCTTTTATGTCGGCTTTAATCAGCCCTTGCTCACACCTGAGCGCTGCAATTACGCAGCGCAATTAATGCACTCCGCCTCCTCAGACAACTACTTCAGTCCAGTGCGCATGGATTGTCACAAGGGAAAAACAAACCAAAACAACCCAACATGCAGGAAAAATTCAAAAGTCTAAAATAAAGGAAAACAATCATATAAAAAAGAAACATCAAAACATGCAAAGCTCAAGAAGAAAATACAAAGAAAAACAAATCATATCTTCCTCTCCAAACATGAAAACATAAAACTAACATTTAAATGAAAGAAAACCATAAATCATATTTTCCCCTGTGCGACACACTGACGTCACTGACGCAACAGTACGTGACATATATGCCCGTGCGCATGCATGCATGCAACCCATACAGATACACTATATTGCCAAAAGTATTTGCTCACCCATCCAAATTATTGGAATCAGGTGTTCCAATCACTTCCATGGCCACAGGTGTATAAATTCAAGCACCTAGGCATGCAGACTGTTTTTACAAACATTTGTGAAAGAATGGGTCGCTCTCAGGAGCTCAGTGAATTCCAGCGTGGAACTGTGATAGGATGCCACCTGTGCAACAAATCCAGTCGTGAAATTTCCTCGCTCCTAAATATTCCACAGTCAACTGTCAGCTGTATTATAAGAAAATGGAAGTGTTTGGGAACGACAGCAACTCAGCCACGAAGTGGTAGGCCACGTAAACTGACGGAGCGGGGTCAGCGGATGCTGAAGCGCATAGTGCGAAGAGGTCGCCAACTTTCTGCAGAGTCAATCACTACAGACCTCCAAACTTCATGTGGCCTTCAGATTAGCTCAAGAACAGTGCGCAGAGAGCTTCATGGAATGGGTTTCCATGGTCGAGCAGCTGCATCCAAGCCATACATAACCAAGTGCAATGCAAAGCGTCGGATGCGGTGGTGTAAAGCACGCCGCCACTGGACTCTAGAGCAGTGGAGACGCGTTCTCTGGAGTGACGAATCGCGCTTCTCCATCTGGCAATCTGATGGACGGGTCTGGGTTTGGCGGTTGCCAGGAGAACGGTACTTGTCTGACTGCATTGTGCCAAGTGTAAAGTTTGGTGGAGGGGGGATTATGGTGTGGGGTTGTTTTTCAGGAGCTGGGCTTGGCCCCTTAGTTCCAGTGAAAGGAACTCTGAATGCTTCAGCATACCAAGACATTTTGGACAATTCCATGCTCCCAACTTTGTGGGAACAGTTTGGAGCTGGCCCCTTCCTCTTCCAACATGACTGTGCACCAGTGCACAAAGCAAGGTCCATAAAGACATGGATGACAGAGTCTGGTGTGGATGAACTTGACTGGCCTGCACAGAGTCCTGACCTCAACCCGATAGAACACCTTTGGGATGAATTAGAGCGGAGACTGAGAGCCAGGCCTTCTCGTCCAACATCAGTGTGCGACCTCACAAATGCGCTTCTGGAAGAATGGTCAAAAATTCCCATAAACACACTCCTAAACCTTGTGGACAGCCTTCCCAGAAGAGTTGAAGCTGTTCTAGCTGCAAAGGGTGGACCGACGTCATATTGAACCCTATGGATTAGGAACGGGATGTCACTTAAGCTCATATGTGAGTCAAGGCAGGTGAGCAAATACTTTTGGCAATATAGTGTATGGAGGCGACGATTACCCCCCCTGTTTCGGTGCCACCGTTCATAATAACCTTTGGCTACAAAAACTTTACATAAGGCGGGAATAAAAGAGCAGCAAACTGCAGCTTCTTTAGAAAAAAATACACGATGCTTGGTCCACCACATCTAATTTTATCAGCCACAGTGCAGTGCAGGTGTACAGCCAGGGACATCACAGACATACCAGGACCTTATTATTTCATGCAACCTCCCCTTGTCTGTGATCGACAAGCCCAGCTTTAAAAGCTTCATGGCAGTGGTAGAGGAGAAATATGTTGTAAATTGGCACTAAATAAATAAACTGAATTGAATTGAAAATACTGCCCGCCAAGTCATTAACTTACAAAAAGTTATTGCCACAATCTTTCTTTTATAAAAGTATTGTTATTGTCCTGCTATTTGTTTAGGGTTTTTCTTTATCTCTTGTAGTTGCTAACCTCAAGGCAGGATTGTGATTGTTTTTTTTCCACAGTCCTCATTTTCACTTAAAAATAAAAGAGCAGACATTTACTGCTAAAACTAGAAAAAGTTGTAACCACAAATGTCAGGTAAATACTGTAGGAAAATAGTTTTTTTTTTAAAGAAAAAAAACTAAAAAGGCAAAATTTATCTGGAAAAAATGTTTGCGTGTGCTTTTTTTAATTGTATTTTTCATTTAGCAGTTCAAGATAATGATAATTCCATAGATATAATAGTGACCTTTAAGCTATACCGTCTCAGTGACGGAGATGAAAACACAAGGAGAAACAAGCAAGCACGAAAATTATTGCACTTTTTTTAATTAATCAAGTGATTAGAATTTTTTGCGCGATTAATTGATTATTGCGACAGGCCTTCTCAAGACTTGAGACTTGACTTAGACTTGCAAAAAATGACTTGTGAACATGTCCTTTCCATTGTAAACCTGGTAAATACTCAGGGCGAATATGTGGATGGGAACATTTGAAATGTAATTATTTTTGGCCTTAGTAAATTAGATTTAAATAGCCAAAAAAAGAACATTGCCCTAACAACAAAAGATGGTTACATTCACAATTTAATTTTTCTGTAATGAAGGCAATAAACATAATAAAGTACAATGACAACAACTTGGTTCCAGATGAAGGAAGTTTGCTGTCCATAAAACAAACAACTGAAAAATCATAGATATTTAAATTGAAAAAAATCCAGAAGGACCCCTACTGTGCCATTGTGGCATGGTATGGCACAACTTTCTCTGAATAAATTTGTTTAGAAAGAAACTCACAGGTTTTATTTTTGGTACTAAGAAACTTTTAGCTGAATGATAAGCTATTGGTTTTATATATTCCAGAAAGAGATCTTTATTTAGATGAAAAGTATATTCAAATTCATTCTTGTTTTCCATCATTAGCAGTGGATCAGTCAACCCTGCTAGGTGTGTTGTTGAAACCAGGTCTAGAAGTGTGAAGTTTCTGCTTTTTAAAGATTTCAAAAGTCTAATTTTCCTTTGAACTAATTCTAATAATTTTGTTCTTGATTCTGTAGATGTTCTATTTACCTGCTATGACTGAAAGTAACTATCACCTTATTTATACCACTGTTTTATGCATTATATTCTGCTGTGGATGTTTTTATTGTAATCATTTCTAAATTGATGAACGAGCAGCAATAAAAAAACCTCATGGATTATTTAAATCTGTTCTTCATATTGTTTTATATATTCATCTTATTCCATGTTGTCTCTGGTATTTTCAGAAAACCTAATGCTGTAAAATCAGTTGTTGATTGGCATTCACCTTCTATCTAGATGACCCGAGAACTTAGATTAGGAAATATTGTATTAATGTATCCTGGACAGAGTTTTTTTTTTTTTTTTTTTTTTTTCACCTTATCAAATAATGTTTCAGTTGATATAACTACAACCAAGCAACTAGAGGAGTCAATGGTCTAAATGATCTGAACTGTAAAGTGCCTTGAGATGACATGTGTTGTGAATTTGGCGCTATATAAATAAACTGAATTGAATTGAATTAAATCCAGGGTTCCCACGGGTCCTTAAAAAGTCTTAAAAGGAATTGAATTCTTCAAAATAAAACTAAGGCCTTAATTGGTATTAAAATGTCTTAAATCAGTCTTTCGTAGGTCTTAATTTTTAAAACATCCTAAATAGGATTATTTTTATTCCGATTTATTTTTGTAATCTAAATAAGACATTAAAATTGACAATTTTTTTTTTTATTTAAAAAAAATAACGGCTCGCCATTATTGGTTCTGTCCCGATAGCGGAACCAATAAAAGCGTTGTTACGGCCGGGACATTTGGGAGATGCACCATTAACTTTTTGTCTGGAAAATATGAGCAAGTTTAAATGTAACGAAAATTGTCTCCAGCCAAGAGTTTTCTCCATGGCTAAAACCAGTACCAGGGGACATATATGAGGTTCAGTGTATTTTGTGCAAGAACCGATTGAAGCTCGGAACGATGGGAATTAAGGCAGTGGAGTCACACATGCGAAGCGCGAAACACAAATCCTCAAAATCGAGTTACCGAGAAACAGCCGGTATTTCTTAGTTTTGTTCCACCCTCGTCTCTGCAACACCTCCACTTATCACCGAATCAAGCATACTAAAAATTTTTTACAAAGATGTCCAGGGAATAGTCCCTAGAAACTCACCAGAGGCTAAGTCATGATGGTTGGCATTCAGAACCGAATTGCTGCAAAACAGACTGCAACATTTCTTTTAGAGTTTTCAGAACTTTACGATGCTTGAAGAGAAGAGGACATCGAACAAAGGACCCCACTCTCTAATGTGAGCCTGCCATGCTAAGGTGCTAAATTCTGGAGAAAACTCAAGCTTTCCAAAACAGATATGAACATAAATACAGGTTTGGTACAAGTCACTAAAGACAAAGCTAACAAAATGGACCGCAGGGAACTATATTCTAACATGTTTGACCTGTTTATTGAGCAAAAAACAAGCTTTGTTTCACTGAGGGGTTAAATACTTAACTTTAACAGTCGTGTTTGCTTTCATATGCTTGTTACATTTTGATTATTCTTGATTATCTTATGACCAAAAGTAATTTA
The DNA here is from genome assembly GCA_030533445.1 of Cyprinodon diabolis. Taxonomy (NCBI): domain Eukaryota; kingdom Metazoa; phylum Chordata; class Actinopteri; order Cyprinodontiformes; family Cyprinodontidae; genus Cyprinodon; species Cyprinodon diabolis. The sequence goes on from CM060085.1 coordinate 34,464,925, forward strand.
ATGGAAATCCTCACCTCCGCGAGCTCAATTACTGAAGGTAAAGAATCAATTAACTAAAGGTTATTGGTTACTGATAAAGCAAATCATTTAATAATACATCATTTGACCAAATCATGTTTTATTCATCTCTTGGATTTGCATTGTGAATTGGTTTGAAAACATTTCAATTTCTCTAAATAAATTAATGGTAATTTGATTAAATTCTAAATTTTCAGGATAGATCTTTGTTCTCAAATACAAAATCCATGCTAAGTTGTGAAAACTTTGTATACACATTGATTGTGGTTTATAACCGTGTGTTTCCTTTGTGTACATAGTAGCTTAGTTTAGTTGAGTTTGACTGGTATTGTCAATAGTTTTTATCTGAAATATATTTTACTTGGAGCTGAATGATTTTTATGAATAAACGTATATTTTTAATGGAAGTTGTGGTGAATTTATTGAATATATGTGCAGAATTATCTATTTGACTATGATTGGAGCTCGATTCACACTTGTTCTATATAGAGGCTAGGGCAGATGTTTAGACACACTCACAGTGTTAGCAGCTTGAAGAGGCAGGGACTTCCTGTTGGTCACATGACCAGCTGGCTAACGGCTGCTTCCTGAAATGTCAAATTTCCTGTTTTCCATATAAGGAATTCTGTTGAGGATGTTGCTGTTGAAGAGTCTAAAAAAGAGTAAATCAGAAAGAAGATGTGGCTCATTCAGACCCAACAACATGGCTTCATCTCCTGAAAGATCAGCCCAGACCGTCATACTGACAGTCAGGCACGGTGGTGGTGGTGGTGTGATGGTCTTGGGCTGCTTTGATGCTTCAATTGATTGAATCATCAATTCAGAGCTTTAGAGGAAAATCTGGAAGGAGAAGATCTGACCATCAGTTAGTGACATTCAGCTCCAGATCACTGAGAACAGTTCTTCAAAGTCCACCAGAAAGCCCTCCTCTCAGAACACATTGAAGTTGATGGAGTGTCCTAGTCAAAGTCCAGATTTAAAGCTGACCTTGTGCTGTTGCCTTAAACAGGTCCTTGATGCTGGAAAACCCTCCAAGGTTCCTGACTTCAAATGATCCAACCAATCAGAGTGGGTTTAGCATCCCTCCACAGTGAAGCTAAAGACCCATTAGCTAGGGCGGCGGTCTTCAACAGGGGGTCCGTGACCCCTAGGGGGTCTGCAGAGGTACTGCATGGGGGTCGCGAAAGTTTTGGTTGATTAGACTTTTTTTATATTTCCCCCTGCAATTTTTTTCCACTAACTGAAATGTCTTTAAATAAACATTAACATGAATTCAACACACTGTAGTAAACAGATAAATGGAGGCAGAAGATGTCTTTCAATCATCAATGCTCACATTCAGCGACACACATGAGCTCTTTCAAGCTGGGCACCGTTTCATTCACAACACCTGTCCCATCAACCAGGAATCAGAATCAGAAATACTTTAATAATCCCAGGAAGGAATTACTTTCGTTACATTACTCTATATGTAATAGAGGGACTATAGGACCAGTTTGAACAAATTTTTCATACAATTTATGTTTTCAGTCTAGGTAGACCGCGTCCTTGGAGGATGCAGCCCAGGATTTCGAACAGAGCCTCTGATTAAGAACAGGGCTGCCCGCACTGACGTGGCTCAGGGATTACGTCACACGCAGCGTCGTGCGCAGTGCTCTAGTGCCTGTAAATTTAATGGTCCAATTAAGGTAATTTAAAAAATCAGGACATTTCCTCACTTTCTAAAAAAAAAAAAACGGGACACCCGGGACAGGACGTGAAATACGGACGTTTGGTCACCCTACATTAGCAGTTTTCACAAACACTTCATGGCAGGAGCCACACAAGCAGTTAGCAGGTTCAGGATGGACTGACTATTCCACATAGTGTCAGTGAAGGGTAGTGTAGGGTGTAGTTCCTTCCCCACAGGGTGAAACTTTCTACTTTTTCAGAAGTTTGTGGTTAAAGCTTGTACTCCATCTCTGCAGAATGACTCTAACTTTTTATACAAACTCTTACTTGTAGTTTGGATCTGAGCTCCTATTTCTGTCAAATATTCTAATGAATATTGATTCAAGTCAATTATTTTCTATGTTCTATAAGGTTGCAGCTGCTCTTTGTCACAAGCAGATGGCACAGTGGATCCAGCTCCAGATGCTTGACTGTAAGTACCTGCAGCGGGTGGAGCAGCTGGATGGTGACTCTTTCCTCATGGACCTCCAACAGAACCTCAGCAGGTGGATGGAGAGCATGGACTAGTGAGACAGTGATTAGAGAGCAGGTGGATGGAGAGCATGGACTAGTGAGAAAGTGATTAGAGAGCAGGTGGATGGAGAGCATGGACTAGTGAGACTGATTAGAGAGCAGGTGGATGGAGAGCATGGACTAGTGAGAAAGTGATTAGAGAGCAGGTGGATGGAGAGCATGGACTAGTGAGAAAGTGATTAGAGAGCAGGTTGATGGAGAGCATGGACTAGTGAGAAAGTGATCAGTGAGCAGGTTGATGGAGAGCATGGACTAGTGAGAAAGTGATTAGAGAGCAGGTGGATGGAGAACATGGACTAGTGAGAAAGTGATTAGTGAGCAGGTTGGTGGAGAGCATGGACTAGTGAGAAAGTGATCAGTGAGCAGGTTGATGGATAGCATGGACTAGTGAGAAAGTGATCAGTGAGCAGGTTGATGGATAGCATGGACTAGTGAGAAAGCGATCAGTGAGCAGGTTGAGAGCATGGACTAGTGAGAAAGTGATCAGTGAGCAGGTGGACGGAGAGCATGGACTAGTGAGAAAGTGATCAGTGAGCAGGTGGGTGGAGAGCATGGACAGGTGAGAAAGTGATTAGAGAGCAGGTGGATGGAGAGCATGGACTAGTGAAAAAGTGATCAGTGAGCAGGTGGATGGAGAGTGTGGACTAGTGAGAAAGTGATCAGTGAGCAGGTGGATGGAAAGCATGGACTAGTGAGAGAGTTATCAGTGAGCAGGTGGGTGGAGAGCATGGACTAGTGAGAAAGTGATTAGAGAGCAGTTGGATGGAGAGCATGGACTAGTGAGAAAGTGATCAGTGAGCAGGTGGATGGAGAGTGTGGACTAGTGAGAAAGTGATCAGTGAGCAGGTGGATAGAGAGCGTGGACAAGTGAGAAAGTGAGCAGGTTGATGGAGAGCATGGACTAGTGAGAAAGTGATCAGTGAGCAGGTTGATGGAGAGCATGGATTAGTGAGAAAGTGATCAGTGAGCAGGTTGATGGAGAGCATGGACTAGTGAGAAAGTGATCAGTGAGCAGGTGGATGGAGAGCATGGACTAGTGAGAAAGTGATCAGTGAGCAAGTTGATGGAGAGCATGGACTAGTGAGAAAGTTATCAGTGAGCAGGTTGGTGGAGAGCATGGACTAGTGAGAAAGTGATTAGAGAGCAGGTGGATGGAGAGCATGGACTAGTGAGAAAGTGATCAGTCAGCAGGTGGATGGAGAGCATGGACTAGTGAGAGAGTGATCAGTGAGCAGGTGGATGGAGAGCATGGACTAGTGAGAAAGTGATCAGTGGCAGGTGGATGGAGAGCATGGACTAGTGAGAAAGTGATCAGTGAGCAGGTTGATGGAGAGCATGGACTAGTGAGAGAGTTATCAGTGAGCAGGTGGGTGGAGAGCATGGACTAGTGAGAAAGTGATTAGAGAGCAGTTGGATGGAGAGCATGGACTAGTGAGAAAGTGATCAGTGAGCAGTGGATGGAGAGCGTGGACTAGTGAGAAAGTGATCAGTGAGCAGGTGGATGGAGAGCGTGGACAAGTGAGAAAGTGAGCAGGTTGATGGAGAGCATGGACTAGTGAGAAAGTGATCAGTGAGCAGGTGGATGGAGAGCATGGACTTGTGAGAAAGTGAGCAGGTGGATGGAGAGCATGGACTAATGAGAAAGTGATCAGTGAGCAGGTGGATGGAGAGCATGGACTAGTGAGAAAGTGAGCAGGTGGATGGAGAGCATGGACTAGTGAGAAAGTGATCAGTGATCAGGAGGTTCTGTGGATGGAGAGCATGGACTAGTGAGAAAGTGATCAGTGAGCAGGTGGATGGAGAGCATGGACTTGTGAGACAGTGATTAGAGAGCAGGTGGATGGAGAGCATGGACTAGTGAGAAAGTGATTAGAGAGCAGGTGGATGGAGAGCATGGACTAGTGAGACTGATTAGAGAGCAGGTGGATGGAGAGCATGGACTAGTGAGAAAGTGATTAGAGAGCAGGTGGATGGAGAGCATGGACTAGTGAGAAAGTGATTAGAGAGCAGGTTGATGGAGAGCATGGACTAGTGAGAAAGTGATCAGTGAGCAGGTTGATGGAGAGCATGGACTAGTGAGAAAGTGATTAGAGAGCAGGTGGATGGAGAACATGGACTAGTGAGAAAGTGATTAGTGAGCAGGTTGGTGGAGAGCATGGACTAGTGAGAAAGTGATCAGTGAGCAGGTTGATGGATAGCATGGACTAGTGAGAAAGTGATCAGTGAGCAGGTTGATGGAGAGCATGGACTAGTGAGAAAGTGATCAGTGAGCAGGTGGATGGAGAGCATGGACTAGTGAGAAAGTGATCAGTGAGCAGGTGGATGGAGAGTGTGGACTAGTGAGAAAGTGATCAGTGAGCAGGTGGATGGAGAGCGTGGACAAGTGAGAAAGTGAGCAGGTTGATGGAGAGCATGGACTAGTGAGAAAGTGATCAGTGAGCAGGTTGATGGAGAGCATGGATTAGTGAGAAAGTGATCAGTGAGCAGGTTGATGGAGAGCATGGACTAGTGAGAAAGTGATCAGTGAGCAGGTGGATGGAGAGCATGGACTAGTGAGAAAGTGATCAGTGAGCAGGTTGATGGAGAGCATGGACTAGTGAGAAAGTTATCAGTGAGCAGGTTGGTGGAGAGCATGGACTAGTGAGAAAGTGATTAGAGAGCAGGTGGATGGAGAGCATGGACTAGTGAGAAAGTGATCAGTCAGCAGGTGGATGGAGAGCATGGACTAGTGAGAGAGTGATCAGTGAGCAGGTGGATGGAGAGCATGGACTAGTGAGAAAGTGATCAGTGGCAGGTGGATGGAGAGCATGGACTAGTGAGAAAGTGATCAGTGAGCAGGTTGATGGAGAGCATGGACTAGTGAGAGAGTTATCAGTGAGCAGGTGGGTGGAGAGCATGGACTAGTGAGAAAGTGATTAGAGAGCAGTTGGATGGAGAGCATGGACTAGTGAGAAAGTGATCAGTGAGCAGTGGATGGAGAGCGTGGACTAGTGAGAAAGTGATCAGTGAGCAGGTGGATGGAGAGCGTGGACAAGTGAGAAAGTGAGCAGGTTGATGGAGAGCATGGACTAGTGAGAAAGTGATCAGTGAGCAGGTGGATGGAGAGCATGGACTTGTGAGAAAGTGATCAGTGAGCAGGTGGATGGAGAGCATGGACTAATGAGAAAGTGATCAGTGAGCAGGTGGATGGAGAGCATGGACTAGTGAGAAAGTGATCAGTGAGCAGGTGGATGGAGAGCATGGACTAGTGAGAAAGTGATCAGTGATCAGGAGGTTCTGTGGATGGAGAGCATGGACTAGTGAGAAAGTGATCAGTGAGCAGGTGGATGGAGAGCATGGACTTGTGAGACAGTGATTAGAGAGCAGGTGGATGGAGAGCATGGACTAGTGAGAAAGTGATTAGAGAGCAGGTGGATGGAGAGCATGGACTAGTGAGACTGATTAGAGAGCAGGTGGATGGAGAGCATGGACTAGTGAGAAAGTGATTAGAGAGCAGGTGGATGGAGAGCATGGACTAGTGAGAAAGTGATTAGAGAGCAGGTTGATGGAGAGCATGGACTAGTGAGAAAGTGATCAGTGAGCAGGTTGATGGAGAGCATGGACTAGTGAGAAAGTGATTAGAGAGCAGGTGGATGGAGAACATGGACTAGTGAGAAAGTGATTAGTGAGCAGGTTGGTGGAGAGCATGGACTAGTGAGAAAGTGATCAGTGAGCAGGTTGATGGATAGCATGGACTAGTGAGAAAGTGATCAGTGAGCAGGTTGATGGATAGCATGGACTAGTGAGAAAGCGATCAGTGAGCAGGTTGAGAGCATGGACTAGTGAGAAAGTGATCAGTGAGCAGGTGGACGGAGAGCATGGACTAGTGAGAAAGTGATCAGTGAGCAGGTGGGTGGAGAGCATGGACAGGTGAGAAAGTGATTAGAGAGCAGGTGGATGGAGAGCATGGACTAGTGAAAAAGTGATCAGTGAGCAGGTGGATGGAGAGTGTGGACTAGTGAGAAAGTGATCAGTGAGCAGGTGGATGGAAAGCATGGACTAGTGAGAAAGTGATCAGTGAGCAGGTTGATGGAGAGCATGGACTAGTAAGAAAGTGAGCAGGTTGATGGAGAGCATGGACTAGTGAGAAAGTGATCAGTGAGCAGGTGGATGGATAGCGTGGACTAGTGAGAAATTAATTAGAGAGCAGGTGGATGGAGAGCATGGACTAGTAAGAAAGTGAGCAGGTTGATGGAGAGCATGGACTAGTGAGAAAGTGATCAGTGAGCAGGTGGATGGAGAGCGTGGACTAGTGAGAAATTAATTAGAGAGCAGGTGGATGGAGAGCATGGACTAGTGAGAAAGTGATCAGTGAGCAGGTGGATGGAGAGCGTGGACTAGTGAGAAAGTGATCAGTGAGCAGGTGGATGGAGAGCGTGGACAAGTGATAAAGTGAGCAGGTTGATGGAGAGCATGGACTAGTGAGAAAGTGATCAGTGAGCAGGTTGATGGAGAGCATGGATTAGTGAGAAAGTGATTAGAGAGCAGGTGGATGGAGAACATGGACTAGTGAGAAAGTGATCAGTGAGCAGGTTGATGGAGAGCATGGACTAGTGAGAAAGTGATCAGTGAGCAGGTGGATGGAGAGCATGGACTAGTGAGAAAGTGATCAGTGAGCAGGTGGATGGAGAGCATGGACTAGTGAGAAAGTGATCAGTGAGCAGGTGGATGGAGAGCATGGACTAGTGAGAAAGTGATCAGTGAGCAGGTGGATGGAGAGTGTGGACTAGTGAGAAAGTGATCAGTGAGCAGGTGGATGGAGAGCGTGGACTAGTGAGAAAGTGAGCAGGTTGATGGAGAGCATGGACTAGTGAGAAAGTGATCAGTGAGCAGGTTGATGGAGAGCATGGATTAGTGAGAAAGTGATCAGTGAGCAGGTTGATGGAGAGCATGGACTAGTGAGAAAGTGATCAGTGAGCAGGTGGATGGAGAGCATGGACTAGTGAGAAAGTGATCAGTGAGCAGGTTGATGGAGAGCATGGACTAGTGAGAAAGTTATCAGTGAGCAGGTTGGTGGAGAGCATGGACTAGTGAGAAAGTGATTAGAGAGCAGGTGGATGGAGAGCATGGACTAGTGAGAAAGTGATCAGTCAGCAGGTGGATGGAGAGCATGGACTAGTGAGAGAGTGATCAGTGAGCAGGTGGATGGAGAGCATGGACTAGTGAGAAAGTGATCAGTGGCAGGTGGATGGAGAGCATGGACTAGTGAGAAAGTGATCAGTGAGCAGGTTGATGGAGAGCATGGACTAGTGAGAGAGTTATCAGTGAGCAGGTGGGTGGAGAGCATGGACTAGTGAGAAAGTGATTAGAGAGCAGTTGGATGGAGAGCATGGACTAGTGAGAAAGTGATCAGTGAGCAGTGGATGGAGAGCGTGGACTAGTGAGAAAGTGATCAGTGAGCAGGTGGATGGAGAGCGTGGACAAGTGAGAAAGTGAGCAGGTTGATGGAGAGCATGGACTAGTGAGAAAGTGATCAGTGAGCAGGTGGATGGAGAGCATGGACTTGTGAGAAAGTGATCAGTGAGCAGGTGGATGGAGAGCATGGACTAATGAGAAAGTGATCAGTGAGCAGGTGGATGGAGAGCATGGACTAGTGAGAAAGTGATCAGTGAGCAGGTGGATGGAGAGCATGGACTAGTGAGAAAGTGATCAGTGATCAGGAGGTTCTGTGGATGGAGAGCATGGACTAGTGAGAAAGTGATCAGTGAGCAGGTGGATGGAGAGCATGGACTTGTGAGAAAGTGATCAGTGAGCAGGTGGATGGAGAGCATGGACTAATGAGAAAGTGATCAGTGAGCAGGTGGATGGAGAGCATGGACTAGTGAGAAAGTGATCAGTGAGCAGGTGGATGGAGAGCATGGACTAGTGAGAAAGTGATCAGTGATCAGGAGGTTCTGTGGATGTAGAGCATGGACTAGTGAGAAAGTGATCAGTGATCAGGAGGTTCTGTTCCCTAAATCTGATCTCATCCATCGGATTCTGCTTCAAACTGAGGATCTCCTTCAGTAGGCAGGACAGAGGTTAATGCCAGGAGCAATATTCGCTCATTGCTGAGGCAAAGATCTGATTGGTTCAGATTCTGTGTGCATCAAATATAAACAGTTAAACATTTAGGTTTTGATATGGTTGAACAGACCAGATTAGATCCTGTAAATAGATGATTGATGTATTTTTTACTAGTTGTTGGTTGGTATTAAATGAATTTTAGTTCCTGTAGTAAATGTTGCATTGGTTATCAGTATTGCCTTCAGAGTAAACTGTCATGTAAACCATATTTACTATAGGATATATCTGATGCAGCATCTGGTATGGGCCCATTTTAGTCATTTTCTAACAGCATTGATAGCAGGAGATAAAAACACCCAGTTCAGTGGTGAGGAAATCTTTGTCTACATCATCATCATCATCAACCAGATGAAGAGCTGAGGCTGAAACAGCTGCTGTTATGGCTCATAAGTGGCTGCTGAGGGAGAAACCTGCTCTGGAGGAGCAGCTGAGGAGAAAGAAGGAGGAGTAGCAGCAGGACCTGGAGCTGGCAGCAGCTCTGGCTAAAGTGATTGTGTTCTGATCTCCAGTCGGGTCTGTGTGTCTCCTGGTTCTGCTAAAACAGAGGGGATGAAGTCTTTTTTAAACGAGTTCAGAGACGCTGGTTAAATGCTGATGCTACAGCTTTAGTTCCTGACGTTTCCACTGAGCCATCAGCTGCTGAGGCTGGAGGTGATGCTTTGTCTTCAGGTTCTGCAGCTGTGGGCCGTAGATGAACAACAGAACAGCTCTGTCCGCTCCTGGGATTATCCCCACAGCTTATCTGGCCATATCTGGTTCTGGACTCTGGCTCGGTCTTTCCAGAACTTTCATGAAGCCGTTTTTGTTGTTGCTTTGACCCCTAGGTGATGCTGCAGAATCAAATCCCTCTACATCTTCAGATTCCTAGTGAACACTGTCTGTTCCTGAGCCACAGGTCCACCTGAAGAAAAAGAAGCCCCACTGCATGATGCTGCCACCACTGTGCTTCACAATGATTGTGATGTTCTGTTAGTGATGCTCTGTGTAAACAAACCTAATTTAGTCTCAGAAATGTAGTTCTGGTTCCATCAGACCAGAACAAATTCTCCTGCAGGGTTCAGGAGGTTTCAGTCAGATCTGGATGTTTTCTTTGGAAGAAAAAGATTCTGTCTTGCAGGCCTGAACTTTAGTCCAGACTCATGGAGAACCTGTAGAACCCAACCAGGACAGAGTCCAGCAGCTCAAATTGGGTTAGAGGAAGAAAAATCGTATTTCACACGTTATCTTTAGCAGTATACAGTCTGAGATTGCAAGAAATAAAAAAACTCCGCTTGTCCTTTTTTTTTTCTTGTAGTGGTGGGCTCAGACCAAACTCATTCTGGTTATAAGAGCATCTAATTGACATGCAAAGTCTATGGTTGACGGCATCAAGCAGTGTTAAGAAGTCTAATGGCCCAACTAAGCATCTAAATCAGCACATCAAAGAGTTGTTTTTTTTATGTATGAGGAAAATAGCATGAGGTCCGATTATCATTATTCCGGTTAAAAACTGTAGCAAAACTCTTTATAAAACTCTTTTATAAATAACTACATTACCTAAACATTTCAAAACCTGAAAAATATTTTATTTTATACTCTGTATAGTTGCAGAGACCAGACCCTCCTCCTCATCATCACCCCCAGCTTTACAGGACCAGGCTGGAGACGGACTGAAGGTCCAGCTGCATCTTTGATGTCCTTCCCATTAGACAACCAAACAGCCCAGTAACCATCCTGAGGTCTCAGTGGGACGTCTTCCTGTTGATGGACTCTCTAGACTCTCCTAATTCCCTGTCAGTCTTTCCTTTAACTTTAAACCTCAAATCTGCCGAAAACAGAAAATCTCTCTGGGTTTTCTGGAAGGTTCTTCCTCACATCTATATCTTCCAGCTGTTCTCCATCATCAGAGAGGAGGAGGTCAGGATGGGCTGGATCAGGATCCAGAATCACATCCACTGCAGTTTGCTGGACCCTCTTCAGCTCAGCTTCTCCTGCTTTGGCAGCTTGTTGCTATTAGCTGTCGATGGCTTCCTGCTGGGGTCAGAGAGGAGCTGCTGTGTTTTACAGCAGGAAGAAAAAGGCTGATCGAGTTTTTACAGCCTGCAGAACAAGGAGCAGAGCTGGAAATTAACCTTTTTCTCCTCTTTTACAACCAAGAGTTAAATATTTACTGAGTTTATTCTCCTAAGCTCTTCTTTCCAGATCAAAGCTTGAAACCCTTGACCTTTGATCATGCTTTATATGTGATAGCACATCATGCAAATCTTTTAGTTTTTTATAGAGTTATTTGGGAAAAATATGGCTTTCTCTGGAATATACTGTGTCACTCCAATATGTGACTGAAGTACCATAAATATGTGAAAAAAACATGCTACAAGTCCTCTGAAACCTTGGGAACATAAGACATAGATGTAGTTAACAAGAATAAACACTGTATAGGTAATTTTGTAACAGTTTATATTAAAGATTAAATTTACACTATCCCTAACCTATGTAGTTTACCCCAAAGTACAAATGACATAGGAGACATTTGTATAGTTACCATGAACTGATTTTATTTTGTAGACACAGCAAAGCTTTAAAGCAGTTCAGACATCTTTAAAATAATCAAACAAAGCAAATCTACATCGGCACCCTCAAGTCGGTTAGCATCAGGAAACACAACAAAGTGTGGCTGGGCATTGCATACAGCCACAGCAATAGCCTCAATGAAATGGTTACCATGAGCATCACATATATTATTTAACACAAACGAGTCAAACCATCTTCTTAGCCAGTTGAAAAGTTCAAGGGGACTGAATTGTAGATCAATTTTCAGAGTTCCTATATGATAAAGTGTTAAATACTGATGAGGTCATTATAGAAGGGGATTTTAACATTAAATGTGATTGCCATTAATGCTACAGTATCTTAGGCAAAATGTCCATAGCCAGACATCTCATCTCCAAACTTTGGGCATTGCTCTGACATCGACTGTGAAGAATCAAGTTTTTTTTTCACAACCCTGTCATGTCTAACCCTCACAGCAACAAGGTTGTTAGTATTTAACACTAAATCAGATAGAACATCTGACATTTTTAAATTTAGACAATTTATACACTTCTGTAACACTGGATCATGAATCTGATCATTTCAGCTCATCTAAAGCCTTTTAGACATATCTAGTAAAGGACTGTTCTAAATGAATATTGCACAAATGCTCCAGTTTTGATTCTTCAGTTTTGATGTACATGAAAAAAAAAAAACTGCCTGAGATTAATATTGCTGCCCTGTGTGGCCATACTGTGGATTAAAAAAAAGCTCAGTGCCATATTTCTGTCGGTTGGTGTGAATAACAAAGTTTAAAAATAAAAAAATAAAAAAATCTTGTGTTCATGTTTCTTTTTTTTTCCCCTATGTGTAGAAGAGACAGTGTTTATTCAAATACCTTCTTACATGTGTACATAGTGTTCAGGGAACTGTACAAAAGAGTTAATAGCTTTGATTTAGGAAAAAGATCATTTGTAACCTATATAAAACCATTTACATTTTTAGAATATATGAGGTTTTTATCTTTGCTCACTACATCAATCTAGAACTAATTACATTAATGGGAAACATCCAACACAGAAAATAATGCAATAAAAAAGAAAACATTTGTATATGGTAGACAACAGTTTCTGCTCTAAATGTAGGTTTTCCTAAAAATTTAACAAAAATACCTTTAACATGTGGGTTTCTCATGTAATGAGGTAAAGGAGTTTCTAGATGGACATTTGATCCCAAGTCAAACACGGAAAAGGCCTCTGCTGTTCGTTCAGTGGCGTCTAACTGCTGAGACTTCTTATGTGAAGCAATAGATAAGTTTCATGTATCATGGAAGACATTTTTTTTCTCACGAGTCATTATGTGTTAAATCATAACAAAGACGGCTCGATTTAACAGTAAAATGTTTGCCCCATATCGTACAGCAGAAGGTTTCTCACCCGTGTGTTTATTTGATGTGTGTATCAAGATGATGTTTCTGTTTAAAGCTTTATAGACAGGTCATAAAAGAAAAGGTCTTTCATCTGATTAAGTTGTCATGTGACAAGCGACCTCTTCATACAGGACAAAGACTTTTCAAAGTAACCACAGATAAAGTGAGCCCATCCCTGTTTCAAATTGCCTTCGTTTGGTAAAAATAATCCTGAACATTACCGTGTTGAGGATTCTGCTCTGCAATATTGACTTGTTTCCCACTTCAGTAAGCCTGGAATCAAACGTTGGTAGTTTTCATATTTTAAAAGTATAATTCAAGAGCATTTGTCATGAACGTAAAGATTTTTTTTCATGGTAACTTCTGGCCACTAGGTACGCTAGACCTGTAACTTTATCGTCTAGCAATTCTTGAGGCCACAGTTGTCGCAAAAGTCAACAGTCAGCCAGCCAGCCTCCCGTGTCTTTTGAATTGGGACAGTGCTGCTCTCTAGAGAGCACAACCGACTGACTAGATTGCGTGGCACAAAGGACCAGTGGCGGACCTCGGACATCTCAGTTAGCGTTTGTCTGTAGCCTTCTAGCTTTCTCTGCCCGTATTTTGCTTCTACTAAACATTGAAAATAATAAAGATATATGACTGTTTACCAGGAGCAAACGCTGCTGCTCTCTAGAGAGCACTGCCAGAGGACCAGCAGTGGAGCTCAGGTGCCTCAGTTAGCTTTTATTTGAAGCCTGCTAGATTTCTATGCCCATATTACATTTCTATTAAACATAGAAAATAATAAAAAAAGATGTATAACTATATCCTAGGAGCAAAGTGTAACTTTATAGTCTAATAATAAAATTGGGGAAAGAGAATCGGTTGTACAACCACCTTTTTCTTTATGCCTGCGCCAACGAACAGACTCCTTTCCAAGATCAACTGTTGTTTTTCCTCACACACGACCCCTTTCACGTTTTTTTTCTTTTAAGCCTCCTTTTAAGCCTGCTCTTTCATCTTTTCTCCTTTTTTTTTCTGTCTTTCCTTTCCTGATGTACTTACATTGCAGTGTCCATATATCTGTAATACTCCCTGCATAATTATAATAAAGCTATTTATATCCATAAATCAAGTGGAACACTATGGCGATAGTCGTACTGCTCCACTTGTGAAAGCCAAATTTGTTGTGCTCTTTTTGGCATCAAGACAATTATTCTTATTGCCACATCGCCAGACAGGACACTGTTAAAAGAAAAAAAATTTTTTAAAGTTGTTCCTTGCCTCAGCCATGACCAGTAGTGGAATAGGAGGAAAAATAATAGAGCAAAAGCCTTAGCTTCATGACTATATAAGAGCCTGTGGCCTTAAAGAGATATGTTCTTCCACGTCACATGACCTTGCCAATGACGGTGCGTCATCTATCACCAATTTACATGGTATTTAAAGAGGGGAACCCCGCTGGTAGCACTGACAGTATCAAGCGATGTATATTGACCTGAAGAATAATTTAAAATAACTCATGTGTTTTAACTCTTTAGGTCACAAAGTCTGCGGTGTGGCTTTAAAGGGGAAAGAGAGAGAGACAATGCCATGAGATGAGAGTGTTGAAGATATTTAGTCTAAAAGCCAACATCTGGTGGATCAAGACAGCGTTGTATTTAAGCAGAGATGGCAAAAGTACTCACTTTCCGTACTTGAGTAAAAGTACAGATACTTGTGTTAAAAAATACTCTGGTAAAAGTGGAAGTACTGATTAAACTTCTTTACTCAAGTAAAAGTAACAAAGTACAGGCTTGTAAATTTACTTAAAGTATAAAAGTAAAAGTAGAAACCACTTTTTTCATGCCGTTGCCTACATTTTAAATGGATGTCTGCCAATAGGACTAGATCTCCGTTGTGTTCATTTTCAATCATCTCGTCGTCCATACTACTATGCTAACGCCACCGCTACCAAGCTGCAATGATTTGCCGCGAATGAATACGGCCGAATCTGTCGATTCATCTTGTAGTGGTGCGTCAAATGCAACGTAGATTCCCATCCAATTAGATTGAATTTGGTATTGATGACGTGAAAAATAATAACAGTAACTCCATTGAAATGATTTAAAACTAAAGTAACGAGCCAATTTTTTAAAATGTAAGGAGTAGAAAGTACAGATATTTGTGTAAAAATGTAAGGAGTAGAAGTAAAAAGTCGCCATAAAAATAAGTAGTAAAGTAAAAATATCAGAAAAATCTACTTGAGTACAGTAACAAAGTATTTGTATTTCGTTACTTCCCATCTCTGTATTTAAGTGTAGTTTTAAGCTTGATCAGTGGTCCTGAAGAACTGCAGATATGATTCAAAGAAGATTCCAAGCAGGTTTGCAACCCAAAGGCTATAGTAATGTGTTTCAAAGGGTAAGTTCAGGAAGCCAAATCAAGTGCTTTTCAGAAGATTTAGAGAGCTAGATTTGACCACACCTGGTGTTAGGCAAGTGACAGAAAGGCTGAGGTTCAAGTTAACTGTGAAAAACCAAAGAAAAGCCTTGTTGTGTAAGATATGGGATTTGAAATTCTGAGTAAAATACAATTCTTTTCAAAGGTTATTCTTCACCACTAAGAAAAGGAATAGGTTTTAAAGAAAGGGTTTTGCGTTGCACAGGATTTTAAAGCCACATGGCAGTTCCATCTTTGCAGAAGTACAAACTTTTCATTTCTCAATCCCGTGCATCAAGACAGCTTAGTACTCTAGTGTAGATTAACCTGGCTAGTTGATCTGAAGAGTTAAGATGAAGACAGAAGATCTGCCATTCTGAAGCTGAATAAATTAGTGTCTTAGGAAGAGTCTGTAGGGATGAAGACAGTTTTCCAAGATTAGCTGGCCAAGGGTTAAAAAAAAAAAAAGAGTAAGAAACTGTTCTTTTTAAAGCAAGTGTTTTCAACTAAGATATGGTAAAAAAAAAAAAAAAGTTGACTTAATTCAAGCTTTAAAATACACCTACTAATGTTTAGTGGTGTTAAAAGTACACACTTTTGTTACTTAAGTAGAAGTATAAAAACTGCGGTTTAAAAATAACTGTCAAAAAGTAAAAGTGAAAAAGTATGTGCGCCGAAAACTACTTAAAGTATTGAAGTATAAGTAAAGTAACCTTTAAAAAAAAAAAAACAGCCAGATGCCACTATATGAATTGAAAGCTCAATTTTCTGACTATTTCGAAAAAAATCTTTGAGATAGGATGAGGGAGGTCTTGTTGGTCTCCATCTCCCGATACGCTCTCGCCTGTGTCCGACCTTTCAGACATTTCAATATCTTTTTCTGAATCCCACATTGTAGCACGGTATATAGACAATTCACGTTTGCAGTTTGAAGAACACCTGCTTGCTTCTGATGATTTTCTTTAGCTAACCAATGAGTGTTTGCATTATATGACTCATCCAAGTACACTAGTTTTCACTAGATGTGGATGGAGCCAATGATCTGCATTGGATGGAGCACATGACGGGAAATAAATATCTATAAACATTAAACCGAAGCCAAGAGTAACAAGTAACGTTTGTCTTAAAAATGTAAAGAATCGAAACTACAGATACTTGTGTGAAAATGTAATGAGTAGAAGTCAGAAGAAGGAAGAAAAATAAGTAATGGAGTGAAGTATAGATACCTAAAACAGGGTTTATATAGGAATGAGTAACTCTAATTTAATGCTTTTAAATGCTCTTAGAACTAATTTTGATGCCTTCAACAAGTACCCATGACTCGCATATATATTCATATAACACAGCAAAATCCAGTGTTGTATTAAGTACTGAAATCTCGGAGTCAAGTAAAAGTATAAGTACCTCTCCAAAATATGACTTTGGTAAAAGTTGAAGTCACTGACTGAAATGTTACTTGAGTAAAAGTCTTGAAGTATTTGAAATGGCTTGTACTTAAGTATAAAAATTTCTAAAAAATAGATGTATTCAAGTAATGTAGTAAAAAGTATAAGTAAAAAGTAGTGCAGTTTAAATGACATTTTTTTACATTTTGGTAAACTTTGAAGGTTAAATTCACTTAAAATAATATAAACAACCAAGTGCAGGAAGAATTTAGACTGGCTTTGAAACAGGCGTATCCTATTGGTGTTGATGAACAAGTCCAGGCATGACCCGACTTTGTAGTCAGTAGGAGGGGTCAAAACACATGCGGAGGGGTCAAAACACATGCGTTTCTCTCGCTCTCTCGTCCGTTTATTTATTTATTTTTTTTACTTAATAACTAAACCAAACATTGAAAATGTATCGGAGTAAAAGTATGCAATTAAGTTTTTAAATGTAGTGAAGTAAAAGTGAAAGATCTCCAAAAAATTTATACTCTTGGATAGGGCTGGGTACCGAACATCGGTTCTTTTATGGTACCAACCGAAATGCTTCGGTTCTACTGAGTATCGAAACCAGAGGCGTGCACAGACATTTTGGGGGGCAGGTGCTCAGGAGGGGGAGGGGGGGGGGTCAATTTTTAGCGCCTGTGGAACACTTAATTATATTTAAAAAAATACACACGCATGTTGAATGAAATTTGACTTTTGTGTGTAACATTCTCTAAACATGAGTTTTCAATGGAAAAAAGTCACACCACCAACAGAACAGACTAAAGCTCATCTTTCTTCTTCATTCATCTGGCTCATCTCCCTGTTTTCCCTCATCCTGCTGTTCTCCCTCATCCTGCTGTTCTCCCTCATCCTGCTGTTCTCCCTCATCCATCTGTTCTCCCTCATCCTGCTCTTCTCCCTCATCCTGCTCTTCTCCCTCATCCTGCTGTTCTCCCTCATCCATCTGTTCTCCCTCATCCTGCTCTTCTCCCTCATCCTGCTCTTCTCCCTCATCCTGCTCTTCTCCCTCATCCTGCTGTTCTCCCTCATCCATCTGTTCTCCCTCATCCTGCTGTTCTCCCTCATCCTACTGTTCTCCCACATCCTGCTGTTCTCCCTCATCCATCTGTTCTCCCTCATCCTGCTGTTCTCCCTCATCCATCTGTTCTCCCTCATCCATCTGTTCTCCCACATCCTGCTGTTCTCCCACATCCTGCTGTTCTCCCACATCCTGCTGTTCTCCCTCATCCATCTGTTCTCCCTCATCCATCTGTTCTACCTCATCCTGCTGTTCTACCTCATCCATCTGTTCTCCCATATCCTGCTGTTCTCCCTCATCCATCTGTTCTCCCTCATCCATCTGTTCTCCCTCATCCTGCTGTTCTACCTCATCCTGCTGTTCTACCTCATCCATCTGTTCTCCCTCATCCTGCTGTTCTCCCTCATCCTGGTCTTTTTCTGTCTCTGTGTCTTCCCTGAACTCTTCCTCATCTCCTGTCCTGGTAGATGTTGATGGTATAGAGCTTCCCTGCTGTGACTGGCTACAATATAATAATAATAACCATCATGACAATAATAATGATGATAATAATAATAATAATAATAATAATAATAGCTTTAACAAATATGCCACATTAGTTTAAATAACGGGCTATTAGGGCAACATGACTGGAAGTCTTGTCACGTGGATATGACTTATGGTAGCCTACAAAATAATAGCTATTTTA
Source organism: Cyprinodon diabolis (assembly GCA_030533445.1). Classification (NCBI taxonomy): domain Eukaryota; kingdom Metazoa; phylum Chordata; class Actinopteri; order Cyprinodontiformes; family Cyprinodontidae; genus Cyprinodon; species Cyprinodon diabolis. The sequence continues at coordinate 34,482,771 of CM060085.1, forward strand.
ATACCTGCTGATTTTGTACAAACCACTTAAAAATAAAATGTGAACAGCTTTTAAGATTTTTCAATACAATTAACCCTCCTTTCTTGGCATTGTGCTGCAATTACTAAATCAATACACAATTAAGACAATAAAGAGACCAAAATGTGTTTATTTATGTTTCCTAACAAAACCTAACAAAAAACAGAAAACGTTTGTCTTAACACATAGATTTGCAATTGCAAACTCTACCGAAATTATTTGTAGCCTATGTGGTCGTCCTCACGTTATCTGTCATTGACTTGGGCTACAGTGTAAAACTTTATCTAGCCTAACTAGTTTATCAGGTGACCAGTCGGCAAAAATGCTTGTTTGGTGCTGCTGAATGAGACATTTTAATGCACAACAAAATGATTTTGATTGATCTGTATATTACCTGGCTAATGGGGCACGAGAGAAGCAGCTTGTCAGCGACCGCTCCTGCTATCTGAAGACGCTTACTGAACTGCTATGATGCTGCGAATCTGACATCCCCTGCGGGCGACCGCGCGAGTTCACGTGACAAAGGAAGAGAGATAGACTGGTCGGGTGTGCGTAAGGAGGTGGCTCATTTCGGGGCATTGTTTCAGTCGTTTTTAATGGCTCAGGTTTTCAAAAGATCATTTCAAAACCAACCTCAGTGAAATCTTAATAATATTAATTTAAAAAAAAACAAAAAAAACGAGTTTCAAAAGGGCATTTTCGTTGATAAAGGGCAAACTTCCTAGTGCTTTAGCACCACCTAGTGTCTAAGTGTGCACGCCCCTGATCGAAACATGCCTCGTCTTTCGGTGCCAAGTTTCGGTGATTGGCTGTAACACTTAACGTGATTGCATCACCCAGGAAAAATACATAGATGGTCCCGCCTACAGCCAGGGTTCATGTGTATCTGTTGTTAACTGGTTGCGAGCCTCGTGGAACCCCTTTAAAATGCCCCCAGGTCAAAAGTGCGGCTTCACTTTATTAAGACTGATGCCAAAAGTGCGCAATGCAATACATCGTGCACGGAAACAATTTAAGAGCAGAAAGTTGCTCGGTGTTTGACTGCAAGAAGAACGGACCGCAGCCAGCGCAACCATCCTCCTCTCAGCAGCCCGTGGGCGGTGCAAAGCCAGAGCGGACTGAATCATGCTGCTTTCACACAGCAAGAGCAGCAAAATCACGTCTGCTGCTTCCTTTTTGCTGCTTGCACCAGCTTCTGACGCGCGGCTGAAGCAGCTTTGCTGCTCTGGCTCTCTGACGCACGTTGGGCGAGGCAACTCTATCCTTTATTTGCCTTGCAGCTATATTTGCTGTGATCAGTGGGAATAAAGTAGTTTTATTAGGTTTTTAAGTGGGAAAATCCACCTGAAAACTTAATCAGTGCAGTCAGTTCATCCTGCCTTCCAATATTTCTGTCGGAGCCGCTCAGACCCCCACATACCAGCGGTGCGCTGTCAGTAGGATCCCATTCAATGGGCTTGTTTGTCTCCTGAGAAAGCAGACATGTTAATTTTTCTAAAGGAAAACTGCTAAGTAAAAAGGTCCTCACAATGTAACACTAAATATTAGACACTGAATTTTTTTTTTTTTTATGTAAGAGGAAAAATGTAAATGGAAAAATCAGAGCTTACAATAAAACTCAAGATTTGTACTTTTTTATGTTGTGTAATTTTCTTTTTCTTCGAATTGATATTATAAAACTGGTATCGAAAAAAGTATCGTTCAGGAACCGGTATCGAAGTGAAGGTATCGGTATTGGTACCGGCACCGAAAATTTTTGAACAATACCCAGCCCTACTCTTTGAAAGTATATAGTACTCCAAAATATACTTAAGTACAGTAGTGAAGTATTTTTACTTCTTTACTATACAACACTGGCAAAATCCTTTGTCATCTTTACCATTGACAGGCAGCAGCCATGTCCCGAATTCCTTGGTTTCTAGCAACTTTTGTTGAAATTTACATTTTTCCATTCTCTAGCTTTTTCCGTGCAAATTGTTGGATTAATTGTACAAGTTATTCTACTTTAATCATATTCCTTTAATCATATTATACTTATACATTTATACTTACACAGAGTGTTGAAATGTTTTACTTGCTTGCTGTGTACTAATGTTTTGCTAAGTCTGTGCAGAAGAATGCTGAAGGTCACAAGCTGGAGAAAACGGGGAGCTGTACACACTAGCACCGGATAAGGAGTGGAAGCTCTCCTTATCTTATGATGTTGTATGAAGTTATACAGAAATTCTGGTTCCGACTGGTTTCACCCCCCCTCCCTTTTAGCAGTCGGAACCACATTGTAGCCAGGGTGTTCCTTAATAAAAAGCTTGGAGAGCAGAGACTGCTTCAGAGTGGGTTGGAGATTGTAACTGAATGCAGTTTCTGATCCCCTCTCCTTGCAAGTGAATTATACTCAATTCTCTGTGTCTTTCTTTTGTGTAGGTTGAATAAGGTGTTTGGTGTTTAAACCTAACATTAATTGGTCCTTCGAGCCGGATTGCAAGATACCCGACGACCCCCAGCAGGTGAGTGAGATCCAGATAAGCCTGCGGCCGCAGCAAATAGACCCTTTACGGGACTGGTCTCTCCCTTACAAGCTGGGGTCCAACGGTTGAAGCATTTCGAGGACGCAGAGAATTGTGAGTAGTTTTTTCCTTTTAATAAGGAGTGCGTGAGAACCGTGCGAGAAAAACGGCATACAGTTTAAACCTCGTGAAGGGCGGCGGTGTCCTCTATTTTTAATAGTTAAATTCCGCGTGGGGTAACGAGGTCCCCCTGTTGTACTAAAACCCTGACAATTCTAGACTCTATCAGGTAAAACAGAAATTTTAAAACAGTTAAAGTCCGCGGGAGGACAGACTCCCCTAGTTTTAAACTAGTTAAATTCTGTGTAGGTCGGCGGCGTCCGCTGTGTTTAAAATAAAGTAAACGGAAATAAAGTAAAAGTTAACTGCGCAGTGTGTGTGTGTGTGTGTGTGAAAGGAAATATAGATATCACTAGATATCTGTATTTCATACCAAAAAGACAAGGGTTAAATGGTGAGCTTTTGTGGATGTTTGTAGACAAGAAAACTCCACCTGTGAAGGTTGAAGTGAGTTTTACCACGAAAAGTAGTTGATCACCATCTTGTCTGAAGCCCCAGTGTTTAGAACACGACAGGTGTTGAAAACCCACTGGGCCCAAATTTAGTTCAAAATGGGAAAAGGGCAAAGTAAAGAAAAACAGAAGTTATTAGAAGAACTCCAGTGTAAAGATTGGAAAGTAGTTGAAAATGATGACCCAGCGGCGGTAGAGCCGTTGTGTTACTGGATAAAAAACTATGGTTTTAATGGCAAATTGAGCACCACAAACATAAAGGAATTGCAACAAAAAATAAAAACAAAAATAAAGACACTATGATGGCAAAAGAAGGTTACATGCAAACCTGCATGCAGAGAAAGTCATAAAAAGTAAAAAGAATAACAATAAAGAATCCACTGTGTTTTATCAGGAGGAAGAGGACACTGTGTTTTATCAGCAGTCCAGAGGTAGAGGCCGAGGCAGAGGTCGAGGTCGTGTAAGGGGAAGAGGCTTTGGATCACACTCAACTGATAATTCCAGATCGTGTTGGTCATGTGAAAAAAAAAAAGGCCACATAGCTAGACACTGTCGAAGTAAACCACAAAAATAGGAAGCTCAGCATGACTAGATGAGCAGCCATTTTCTATTAGAGAGATAGAGGATGAAAATATGGATGTCTTAAAACCTAGAAGATTTGTTTGTTTTGTTTTTTAAAGAAAAATATAGACCAGAAATAGTTCTGATGGTCCAGGGCACTCCTGTTAAATTTTGTGTGATACAGGAGTCTGCAGAACCACAATAAAAGAACCCATACCCTCACACATACCCATCGTAAAGATGATTTACCTGTAGGTCTATATTCAGCATTATTACAGCGAGCACAAGCAGCTGCACAAGCAGCTTTACAGCAAGACCTAAATGAACTTGGTGCTGCTGCTGCTTCTGCTTCAGCCCCAGTCTTGCCAGCTCCTAAAGTTGAGAATCCACCGGCTTATTCTCCTACGCCCAGCACCTCCACAAGGTTACCCGTTCTGGGGGACCTGTGGGGGCTTGGTCAAAAGATATGGGGGGAGGCTTAATCTCCCCACAGCCAGCCCCTGAACTCAAACCTGACACTGAGGTGTTTCCTTTAATTGAGCTGCCCAATCCTTTGGCGGGTCAGGGGCCAGCTGAAAATCATTTTTTTCCTGTCATGATGGTCTATAGGCAGGGGCGGATTTAGGAAATTTGGGGCCCTAGGCATGGACAGGCAGGGGGCCCCCTGACAAGAAAACCTATAAGACAGTCCCATTCTACAGATAGAGAAATGTTAATAGAATAGACATCCATTATTTGTTCTAGGTTTTGTCCCTCTCTTCTTGTCCCTTTTTCCTCTCTATTTATCAGCGTTCTGATGGCATTTTAGCCAAAGCATTTTTATCAAAAACATAATTAATGTGCACAAATAAGGAATAGTTGTATTAACTATACATGTGAATGGCACCCCAACAGTTTCCTGTGTGACAGTGGTGCATGCAGAACAACTGTTAAACAACAAATTCCAGGTGCTGGCCAAGGACCTGTGACTGTCATAGTCCGATCAGCTCAAGGTCATTTAAAGGCTGTGCAGGAGATCCAGCCTGTGTGGTTGAGAGACCCTGAAGGACTCTCCTGCCGGCTGTCTGTACTGACTTTACCTGAATGTCCAGTTAACCTCATAGGCAGGGATGCTCTAGCCATGCTTTGCTTAGCCTTAATCCCCACTGACTCTGGGATTGTGATAAAACGAATGGGAAAACCCATTAATACCATAGTTATACAGAGGCTGGGCATCCCACATTACCATTACACTCTGGACTTTCCCAACAAACCTCCTTTAAACATCTGAGAAGCGCTGCTTCAGGAGGGAAGACAGTCTGTTCGAACTGTACAGCAGTCCATGGACCCGAATGACCTACACATTACCATGTGGTACAAAGACTCTCCAGGTCCTGATAAAGACTATGAAAAACTTACTTGGATTAAAAAACTATGTAAAAAAAAAAAAGGGGCGCTGCAATGAAGGATGGTACTGTTTTCCACTTTGTAAATGGTTTCATTTGCACAACTGAGACAGAAGGTAAATACAGTACTTTCTTCTGAATATATAGAATCGTGCAGAGTTAAACCCCACTCTTATATTTTTACCTACTATGCTCTTTCTGTATGAAGCAAAATAATACATTCATTAAAATAACTTCACTATAAAAGTTGAACATCTGGGCTGTAGGTACTCTGTGTTGCCCATCTCATGTATTTTATCTGTGGCTGAAAACATGAATCATATTAATTGATTATTTGCAGATTCGTAAATAAATTTAGTGATTCATCATTAAATGGAGTATAGAGACTCTAAAACATAATATACATGTAAAATCTGGCTTTCCCCGACAGAATAACCCACTTGGATCAGTAATCATACCAAAACTGTAAAATAAATTTATAAACATTTTGCAAACACGATTATAAAATGTTTATGTCTGTCAATACTTTCCGTCCGGAGCTCTTTGTTTTGGTTTCACCTGGTTTAATGTCATTAGTAATCTCCTTTACAGAACCTTTGGCTATCCAATTAATCGAAAGAATTAACGATAGACTGATCGATTTGCAAAATAATTGTTAGTTGCTGTCCTAATTTTATCGTAACATTGCATTAAACATAACATTTCTTACTAAATACATGTGAAGTGGGGATAACATTCAACGAAACAAACATGTTAATCAGCCAAACTATCTTAAAATCCATGTGGCATCATTTCGTTAATGTTTTGCACTAATTTACTTATAGACTGTGTGGAAATCCACGTAAGATAAAATCTATGTTAATGATGTCCCTATGGTCCCTATGCAAACCTACGCCCATGATGGCACCTATATGTGACCAGAACATAAACCAATCCTTCCAAATAAAAATTCCTTTAAATGGGCTGCTATATTGAGTCCTGATTTTACTCATGTCTCAAACGGAGGGATTGTAGGATTGATTGAGCATTGAGCATCATTATACAGCATATGGATTTATATTCTATGCAAAAAACTTTTGTAAGGCATGTCTAAAAAGCATGTCTAATATGTGCTAAACATAATCTTCAAGGAAATTTAAGACCTAAAAAGGTGATTTCCCTAAACCTATTTATGCTTTCCAGTTCATATATATGGATTTTATTGAACTAAATCCAAGCGAAGGTAAAAAATTCTGTTTAGTTATAATAGATTTGTTTTCTAAATGGATTGCAAGAAAGTGATAGTTAGATCAGATGAGTAATGAGTAAAATCACTTTCTTAATTATTCTCTGGAACCTTACCGTACTGCTTAGCACTCTAGTAATTCTACTGTGGTACCTGTTATAGAATACACATTGGGTCTCCTTCACCGACCTTCAGAGGAAGTCCATCGTACAAAGGGGGTTGTATTTTTTAGTATACAACCATCTCAAACTGGTGAAGATTGTCCACAACTCTGCCGAGAGGTCATAGGAAGTAGACCATTGTGTAAAAGCTTATCCATAGAACACTTTTTGAAGTTTGAACCTAGATAATTTTGCGATTATTCATATTAGTTTTGTCTTTAGCTCTCACTCAGGGCAAGGATTCTTGTTGCCCCCATGATCCAGCTATTTGTAAAAGGGACGTCTATCTCTGCTATAACTCTACTAGAATAATCAGTTTGGTGACTATTCCTTTTCAAACATTCTCGCAAAGATTTAAACATGACCCGGGAAATTGGCGAGGTTATGATTTCTACCTATTTCCTTGCGTAGTTCAAAGAACTCATAATGGTTGGGGAGACGTGTTTAGAACCACTGGACAGTGGAAAAGGGGATCGTATGGATGGACACCTTTAGCTAAAAAATGGATGAGTAGAATATCAGGGTTCACTGTTAACCATGTCTCCAAAGTTTTCACTATGACAATAAACTCCACAGCAGAACCCCTTGAGAAGGAAGGCTGTTCCTCCTCATTTATATGTGCACGGTCTAGTGGAACCGATCCATGTTGGACATTGTATTTGTGCCCTGCAAATGTTACACAAGAAAATGAGATACAAGGGATTCTTACTTCTGCCCAAGGTGAACAGATAAAAATTCAAAATATTAATGGTCCACTTAAAACAGATGAATTGTTTCAAGTCACCACTGGAATCTCTGGACAAACAAACAACTGGCTCTTAATGGCAGAACAAGCAGCTAAAACAGTGTCCACTGATTGTCTTGTGTGTATGGGAGCCAGACCGCTGTTACGCGTGGTTCCTGCTACTATAACTCCTCAATGTCTTCTAAACATCATGAATTATACAGTCCCAACTGATAATTGCACCTATTGGGATAAGATCTATCCCCTGACCACAGCTGAGAAGAAAAAAAACAATCTTTTTGAAAAAAGTAGCTGTGGCAAATTTCACCTGTGTAAATAGGACTGGAGTGAGCCCGAAACTAGGCACACTAAATGAAACAAAATGTGCGAACATTTTACTGGTATCCATCTTTTTTAAACCTCAATCCCGCAGTGACATCTGGTGGTGGTGTGGAGATGACAAATTGTTTGACAGACTTCCATACAACACCACTGGATTATGTGCTGCGGTCACCTTGATTTTACCTGTTTCTGTTACATCACTCACAACAGATGAATTGTTAACGACTGCAAACAGCATTTTCTCTCACACAGGGCATACTAGAAGGAGGAGGGCATCTGAAAATGCATGGAGTGGAGATGACCCTACTTATATTGATAGCATTGGTGTACCCAGGGGTGTTCCTGATGAGTATAAACTAGCCAATCAAGTTTCTGCAGGATTTGAATCTTTCTTATGCTGGTGGTGCACTATAAATAAAAATGTAGACAGGATCAACTACGTCCACTATAACATCCAGAGGCTGGGAAATAAAACAGAACAAGGCTTCTCCGCTGTCCATGAACAATTGTCAGCTACCTCTCTGTTGGCTTTCCAGAACCGTATTGCTGTTGACATGCTGTTAGCTGAAAAAGGTGGTGTGTGCTCTATTTTTGGAGATCAGTGTTGCACCTTTATTCCCAACAACACCGCTGCTGATGGCAGCCTCACAAAGGCCCTTGAAGGCCTTTTCTCTCTTAACAGCAAAATGAAAGACCATTCTGGAGTTGACACAAAACTGTGGGATGGATTTGGAGACATTTTTGGTAAATACAAACAATTGGTGCTTTCTATCTTAATGTCTATAGCTGTATTTGCCGCCATCTTGACCTTATGTGGATGTTGTTGTATTCCATGTATTAGAGCGCTGCTAAATAGACTAATTACCACAGCAATACAACCCATGAAAGCAGAAATGTATGCCCTCATGCCCACTGAAAAATACCCATCGGATGATGAAGACAGCAAAGAGGATGAAATTTCTTTACATTTTCCTGACTTATATCCTAATTCCAATGACAATAACAATACCCCATCAGTTTAAAGTACCTCTGAGTGTACCCTTTTTAGCTAAAAATGATTTCATAGTTGAAAATCTGAAAAGAAGTAACTTCTGAATGATAAAATAAATAGCTTAAAGTGAATAAACAGGAGGGAAATGTTGGATTAATTGTACAAGTTATTCTACTTTAATCATATTCCTTTAATCATATTATACTTATACATTTATACTTACACAGAGTGTTGAAATGTTTTACTTGCTTGCTGTGTACTAATGTTTTGCTAAGTCTGTGCAGAAGAATGCTGAAGGTCACAAGCTGGAGAAAACGGGGAGCTGTACACACTAGCACCGGATAAGGAGTGGAAGCTCTCCTTATCTTATGATGTTGTATGAAGTTATACAGAAATTCTGGTTCCGACTGGGTTCACCCCCCCTCCCTTTTAGCAGTCGGAACCACATTGTAGCCAGGGTGTTCCTTAATAAAAAGCTTGGAGAGCAGAGACTGCTTCAGAGTGGGTTGGAGATTGTAACTGAATGCAGTTTCTGATCCCCTCTCCTTGCAAGTGAATTATACTCAATTCTCTGTGTCTTTCTTTTGTGCAGGTTGAATAAGGTGTTTGGTGTTTAAACCTGCCGAAATTATTTTCATAAATACATTTTTATTAAACAAACAAAAAAAATGCTGTTTGTTCATCTATATGGTTTAGAGTGCCCCTCATTAAGCATGTATACCGTATTTTCCGGACTATAAGCCACTATTTTTTATGCCGCGCTTTTAACCAAGCCATTAATCATATTATGCAGCTTTTGTGAGGATTTTTCCTAACCGCCAGAGAGGGAAGTCAAATTTGGAAATGAAAGAAAAGGGGGCTAATTTTCATTTAGCACAAGAATATAACAAGAACAAATGTCCTGAATTCACACATTTTGCCAATTATTTGCCTCATTATAGCTGCCAAATCAATGAAGAGACTGTAATAAAGAGCTGAGAAAGCCTCATCTCTAAGTAGAAGCGTTCACTGCTACGAGCCAAAAAGCTAACCGGAGCTAACATTCTTAATCTATATATGTATGCTATATATGTAGAGCTCCCCCTAAAGGTCTGGTGGGAGACATTTCAGTAGATATCAGCGGCTTATAGCCAGGTGCAGCTTATATATGTACATTTCCAGGCTTTTCAAAAAAATTTGTGGTCCGGAAATTTGATTCTGATTTTATCTTTCAGGTTGAAATGCTGCTGTATTAATAGTCCCCTACCAGAGTCTATCAATAAAACATGTTAAAAAGCATATAGGAATGTGGACATTTTTCAGTCACATTTGTAAGGGCTTGTTCTTCGATGGTGCAAAACACATATATGGTGGGGTGGAACGGTTCACAAAATCCACGGTTCGGTTCACGGTTTCGTGGTCAGGGTTTTCGGTTCGGTATATGTTTATTGTTACACCTAAAAATACAAAAATTAATATAAATTATAAAAATTAATGAAAAAAAAAAACTTTTATGAAATTAATGAAAAAATACAAAAAAAATAATTAATTGTAATTATTTTTAATGATTCGCGGAAACCCTGGATCATTTCCACATGTTTTGCAGCTTTGAATTTAATCATCTCGCGCATGCGCTCTACCATCTCCAAGGGACTCAGAGGGGAGCGGACGGGAGCCACAGTGGAGGCTGTAGGCTTTGCTTTGTGCAGACCGTCTGGAGCGCAGCGGAGCGCCTGACGGAGTATGAGGGATTTCGGGGTTAGCATGGCATGTTGGTCGTGTTGCTGTTAGCATAAACAAAACGTGTTGCACAATGCTTGCACACTGTTGCACTTTTATCCACAACTGTCTTTCCGCCGTCATCGTAGGTCACTCTAAATGCAAAGTGGTCCCATACAGCAGACCTATAAAGTGCTGCTGGCGCATCTTCCAACTCCTGTTCTCTCCCACTCGCCATTCCGACACTATTCTCCACAACAGCTGATTTTTTTCTGCTACACCCGGCTACGCTGCTTCGCTTCTTCTTCTTGTTTACTACTGGTGGTTGGTTTTGGTCGCAGTACCGCCACCTTCTGGTCTGGAGTGTAAACGCTTCGCCTATGAGAAAAAGGAGCAGCGCATGAACCGAACGCAACACACGTGAACCGAACAGAGACAGTCGAACCGGACGGTTCGGACGGTTTTCATAAACCGTTCCATCCCTAATATATGGGCATGGTTCTTAAGTAAACCTGGAAGTCTTAGCAGGTTTTCTGTAGCCAAAGTTTTTTAAACATCTTTGTGACTTTTCTAGTCACTAAAAATCAACGACCTAAATGATAAAACTATTGCAAGCGCAGAAAATTGTTGTCAACCAAAGAGAGAAGTGAAAGCAGAAGTCCCTGACTCAAATTTGAAAAGGGGTGTGGCCTTGGGAAAGGGGTAATTAACACAGCAAATTCTGTCAGCCCCAGAGGATTTTAGAAGAACTCTTAGCATAGGGTAATACTCTGTAGGTTCAAAGTCTGCAAAAACAGATTGGTTTCATAGTCAGACCCTACAAAGAAATTAGAAATGGGAGGGGCTAGATTCTTGCAAAATCAAGGGCTTCTCACTGGTGTGAATTCTGATGTGTTTATTAAGATGAGATTTTTTTGTAAAGCTTTTTCCACAGGAGAGACATTTGAAAGGCTTCTCACCTGTATGAGTTCTAATGTGGTCAGACAAATGACCTTTTTGAGTAAAACTTTTGCCACAACTTGTACAGGAAAACGGCCTCTCAGCTTTGTGAATTCGGATGTGTATATCAAGATAAGATTTCTTTGTGAAGCTTTTTCCACAGAAAAGACATTTGAAAGGCTTCTCACCTGTATGAGTTCTAATGTGGTCAGTCAAATGACCTTTTTGAGTAAAACTTTTGCCACAACTTGTACAGGAAAACGGCCTCTCAGCTGTGTGAGTCCGGATATGTATATCAAGATAAGATTTCTGGGTGAAGCGTTTTCCACAGAAACGACATTCGAAAGGCTTCTCACCTGTGTGAATTCTGATGTGTCTATTAAGATCAGATTTTTGAATGAAGCTTTTTCCACAGGTCCTACAAGAAAAAGGTATTTCCTCCGAGTGACTTATCATGTGTTTGGTCAAACTACCTTTCCGACTACAATTTTTGCCACAAATCATACAGGAGAATTGTTTCTCACCTCTGTGAGTTCTGATGTGTCTCGTCAAAATACTTTTATGAATAAATTTTTTACCACAAATCGTACAGGAGAAAGGTTTTTCACCAGTGTGAATTCTCGTGTACAGTCAAACTACTTTTTACAGTAAAACGTTTGCCACAAATTGTACAGGAGACAGGCTTCTCACCTGTATGAATTCTGATGTGTCTATCAAGTTCAGATTTCATAGTGAAGCTCTTTCCACATGCAAGACATTTATAAACCTTCCAACCCGTGTGTGTTCTCCTGTGATTTATCAAATGTTCTTTGTTTGAAAAGTTTTTTCCACGTGTTAAACATAGGAAAGGTTTCTCTCCTTTATCTCGAGTCTCGTGCTTCAGAACAAGCTGCTCACTAATGGGGACCTCCATGGTTTCCTCTTTTATCCAGGGATGTTCTGCTTCTTGCTGCTCTTCTTTTATCTGCAGAGGTTCTGGTTCCTCTTGGTCCAAATTGGAATTCCTCTCCTGTTTACAGAGCTGCTGGTCAGAGAAAAGTTCCTCTTTTCCAGCAAAATCCAGTAGGCGGTCTGTAAAGAAAAACGGCAGAAACTATTTCTAATATAGGTTAAAAAAAGGACACTTCACTTCAATCAGACTTGTTTTGGACCTAACTACATATATACAGACTGGAACTACATCACCCATCATGCCCTGCAGCTCTGACATCATATCACAGGTTACAAAAGAATGGTCAATATTACACTATCTTCTGGAAAGGTGTGGACCTCGACTTTAATCATCACAGCTTTAAAATCTGTCTGAACAAACAATCTGCAGATTCTCAACCACAAAAGACATTTTAAACTAGTTTCAGTTGATATTTTGTTTTTCAGATAACCTCTCCGACGTGCATTGTCCCTTTTGCCAACAGACTACTGGAGATGGGTACCACTGTGACGAATAAGCAGGAAAAGATTGATGGGTGGCTTTTTAGATTAAAATCTCCTCATTTTGGTTTTCATGTTTGTTTTTAGTTTTTAAACGTATCTTCTTCAGTTTCCTTTTTTTTTTTTTAAATAAACTCTTTCTGACAAACATTATGGCCCCAATGTTGTTCCAGAGATGTCTAGCTACCGTTGTGGGAACATCAGTTTTCTGTTGGTATTCTTTAGAAAAAGGTATTCTTTATGTATATTTTTTTATATTCCAGTCAATGACAATTTTTTCATCATGTATTTATCTTCACTCATACATATTGTTTTTCAAGATATGATGGACAGAAAGACACACATCAGCACTGGATCCTCTCTTTAAGGCCCTTCCATTCCCGTCTGCTGCAGACCCAAACAACACTTTCTCCAGGCTGCAGACTGAGGCTGCCACTGCATCATGTCATGCAAGTATTTTTTTAAATGTTTATATTTAATAAATATATGTTCACTGAAAATTAAAAGATTGTATAGAAAGAATATCACTAAATTTAAGAGTTAAAGTGTGTTCAATATTATACTTTCCCCTGTCCTATTTAATAGCAAGATAATTATGGCAATGATGCTTATAAAGGATCTCAGGATACTCTTTGCCTAAGAAACCCAAGAAAACCAGCAGCTTGGTGTCTCTCCTTGGGACAGTCTGTTTACCAACAATAAAGGATCAGGGACTAAAAACTCCAGCAAGTGCTGAAGATCAAGTCCGAAGATACAAATCTGAAACACCTGCAGGGCTGAATAAGAATCCTTCGATCTGATGGAAGTCAAATGAACTGATATACACGGTTGGCTCGCTCTGCAAATCATCATCTTTGTGTCCCAGGGACCAGTAATGCATCAGAGAGGGTATTTTTAGCTGCTGGTGACATCATCAGTGCAAAAAGTTGCTGCCTCATCCTCAAGCACAGATGATGTCAATGAACTTATTTTCCTTCACAAGAATACTTAAAATAAAATCAATACATGTAATAAAAATTTCAACCAACTTACTTAAAAACATTAATTTGAATTTTGTTTATTACCATTTTGACCTTTGACGACCCTGGCAATACAATTGACAACAAAATCTCATTAGCAACATTGACCTACCTGCAGACAGGAAAGTGGTATAGTTATAAATTTATATGTTAATTTGCAGTGGTAATGGTTTGAGAAACATCAGACATTATCATTAGACTAAATCTGGCCCTCTCTGCAAAACGTTTGGACACCCCTGTTTAATATTTAGTTAACCACCAGCCTCCCAGACCCTCTGCTTTAGATCTACCATTAAACCTGGAACCACAGAAATATATACGTAGACTTAAAAAATGGAACGGTTTATGACAACCATCCGAACCGTTCGGTTCGACTGTCTCGGTTCACTTGTGTTGCGTTCGGTTCATGCGCTGCTCCTTTTTCTCATAGGCGAAGCGTTTACACTCCAGAGCAGAAGGTGGCGGTACTGCGACCAAAGCCAACCACCAGTAGTAAACAAGAAGAAGCGAAGCAGCTTAGCCGGGTGTAGCAGAAAAAAATCAGTTGTTGTGGAGAATTGTGTGGGTGTGGCGAGGTTGAAAGACAGGAGTTGGAAGACGCGCCAGCAGCACTTTATAGGTCTGCTGTATGGGACCACTTTGCATTTAGAGTGACCTACGATGATGGCGGAAAGAAAGTTGTGGATAAAAGTGCAACAGTGTGTAAGCATTGTGCAACACGTTTTGTTTATGCTAACAGCTCTGGAGTGTACATGCTTCGCCTATGAGAAAAAGGAGCAGCACTTGAACCGAACGCAACACACGCTAATTGAACCAAGACAGTCGAACCGAACGGTTCGGACGGTTTTCATAAACCGTTCCATCCTTAATACACACACACATATACACACTACCGAAGGAAGAGCACTGTACTTTTCAATGAAGGTAACTTTAAACTAGTCTTAACTTGAAAGAAATACACTCTATACATTGCTAATGTGGTAAATGACTATTCAAGCTGCAAATGTCTGGTTTTTGGTGCAATATCTACATAGAGGCCCATTTCCAGCAACTATCACGCCAGTGTTCTGATGGTACAATGTGTTTGCTCATTGGCTAAGAAGGCTAATTGATGATTAGAAAACCCTTGTGCAATCATGTTCACACATCTGAAAACAGTTTAGTTTGTTACAGAAGCAAGAAAACTGACCTTCCTTTGAGCAGATTGAGTTTCTGGAGCATCACATTTGTGGGGTCAATTAAATGCTCAAAATGGCCAGAAAAAGAGAACTTTCATCTGAAACTCGACAGTCTATTCTTGTTCTTAGAAATCAAGGCTATTCCATGCAAGAAATTGCTAAGAAATTGAATATTTCCTACAACGGAAAAAACAAATTGTGCAAGAACTATTTAGAGCAGAAGCAGGCAGCTGGGATTCTATCTGTAATGGAGTGGCCAGCGCAGTCACCAGATCTGAACCCCACAAAGCTGTTGCAGGAGCAGCTTGACCATATGGTACGCAAGACGTGCGCATCCAACCAATCCAACTTGTGGGAGCTGCTTCTGGAAGCGTGGGGTGCAATTTCTCCAGATTACCTGAACAAATTAAAAGCTAGAATACCAAAGGTCTGCAATGCTGTAATTGCTGCAAATGGAGGATTCTTTGACGAAAGCAAAGTTTGATGTAAAAAACAAAATCTTATTTCAAACACAAATCATTACTTCTAATATTGCCAATGTCCTGACTCTATTTTCTATTCACAACGTATGGTGGTGAATAAGTGTGACTTTTCAGGAAAACACAAAATACTTTGGGGGACCCCAAACTTTTGCACGGTAGTATAATCACTATGTATGTATGTATGTATGTATGTAATATATATATATATATATATATATATATATACACACACACACAGCCATGGCCAAAAGTATTGAGAATGACACAAATATATTTTCACATGATCTGCTGCCCTCTGGTTTTTGTGTGTGTATGTCAGATGTCATCACATACAGAAATACAATTGCAATCATATTATGAGTAACAAAAGCTTCTTCAGGACCTCAGCAATTCTCCCTGGCATTGTAGTGTATTAATCTGCACCAATGATTAGAATAAAATAGAATTAAATGCTTTATAAATGTTTAAAGAGTTGTTTTCATAAATACATTTATAGAGGCCAAAGGGAGAAATAGAGAAGCAGTGTGTGTATGATTCTGCAGTTTCCCTTTTTAAAAGGGAAAAATGAGTTATTTGTCATCTCAAGGTTGCACAGCTCAGCTAAACTCAGCTAAAACAATTGTGATGAATTGAATTGTCATCTTCAAAACACACTGTGCAGTATTGGTCACAGAAAGGTTGATGTTTTACTGGGACATGGAACACCAGGGTTATGCTGACCTGGTTTGAAGTAATATTATAATCTTAGATCACATTAGAAGAAAGGTTTAGTTTTGACATATTGTTGATTGAAAATGTCTCATGTTTCTGATTTAAGTGCACCAAATGTCATCATGACCTGTAAGACTGTTCTCAAAGAAATGTTATAATCATAAGTTACATTGGATAAAAGCTTGTTTTGAAAGATTAATAGTTAAAGAAATGATGTGTTTTTGATTTAATGACAATATATGTCATCATGATTTGCAAAGAAATGTCCCCATAACCTGTAACAAAGACTGTTGATTAAATATATAAAAATATGCTTTAAAAGGGGTTTTCCAACGGTAAGATAAAAATAATTGGTTTTACCCGAAGAAAAAGTACCTAGAATAATGAAAAAAGGTGGGGGCTTGGGGGAGGAGCCCCACAAGCCCAAGGAGTGTATAAAAGAGGGCCATTTTCATCATTTGTTCAGTTGCACGCCGGCGGTCAACTCGTGTGTGATTCTTTGTATTTTGCAATAAATCACATTGGACCTGGACTTCAGCTGCTTCTGCCTGATTTTTTTGGATCATTGTTTGAAGACTTTTCTGCCTTTTAAGAACTTTGAATTTTTACAAAACTTAGCTCCAATTTTAAGTCGTTAAAGAGATTTTCCAACGACAGCATGCTCTCAATCAACTTCTGTTCCGGAAATAAAATCCTACGCTATTGTAGGTAACACATTTGACGTGTAGAGCGCCGTTGACGTATAGAGCGCAGTTGACCGTTTTCCCTTTACAGAAGGTAAAGGCAATTCCCTATTACCTGGGTACTGAAGGTGCTCATCTAACTTGATCCCTTCTGTGTATAGGTTGGCCTGCTGCTGTTTCAGTTCCACTTTCAGTCCTAGATTTTGTTTTAGTTTAGAGTTTTTTTTAATTATTGGTCAAAAGCATTTTTCTGTTTTTGCTGGTTTGGTTGAAGGAAGGTGGTGTAGCCCTCTGACTTGTTTTAAAAAAAATAAAAGGACCTATGCTGTTCCTGGGTCCTAAGTGTTATTTTATCTAGATTGAGTAGACTAGTGGAAGGGGAGTTTCTTTCTTTTCTTTGTAGCATTCACCAGGGTTTGTGGTACGAGTGTGTTTTTGTTGGGGGACACTTGGGTGCATTTAGTAGAGTTTGTGGTTTTGTTATTCTTCCTCCCCCAAACAGTCTAACTTAATTGGGTTTTAACTTTCAGCTATAAGGTTTCCAGGGCCAGCATTGACTCCTGCTTTAAAAGTGTTTATTTTTGTACAATAAATTAAACTGATGGTCCTTCTCCCTAAGAACTTCTGAATTCAATAAATTGTATTTAATTTGCAACAATGCCTCTGGTAATTCTTACAAACTCATTTTTGATCTGGTAAAAAGAGGATTTAAGGCTCTCTACATATACCAGAAACTGTACCCAAGCTCACAATCGTTTACAACAAACAAATGAAAATCCACGGTCATAGGAATACTTTTAAATGATCTGGACAGTCTCTACTTTTAATGACCATCATCATTTAGTCAAAAAATCATCTCTGGCTCTGAGTTCACACTAAATGACGCTTCCTTGTGCTGAAATACGCCATTCAGCAGCCATCATCCCTCAACAGAAGCAGCCATTACAATAAAAACTCATGTGTTTCAACAGCAGTAAAAACAAATGTAGCCTGTTGAATGTTTTGTTGGATCCTGTTAAGTCATGGAACCACATCAGACTGTTCTAGAACAAGAACATACCTGCTGATGTGGCGCTTTCTGTTTACGTACCCATACAAGGTGAATAACAATGGGAAGTAACCTTCAGAAACTTTGGAATGCAATATAATCTCAACGACGAGTGTTACTCCTGATTTCCAAACAGTCATAAAACCAAAGCTTCCTGTCATTACTTTAAATAATAACCCCACAGAGGTGATGAGTTTCATCCACAGTATCTGTGTCTCTACTGTTTAGACTCGTGGTTGAAAAGAGTTAAGAAATAAACCGGGAAACAATCCCTCCATCATTAACTTGAGACTAATGGGATCTGCAAAACAGATGTATTTTCAATGTTAGGTGGCTGTGCTGTTGCCTGATCAAAATGCTGTTGTATAAATAATGGGTTTGAAAAATTTCTAGTTGATCTGCTTCATTCAACCGCCCAAAAAGCAGCAGAGAGCCTCCAGGCTGAACATTTCCATACAACCAATGTGTTAAATAGGGAGATTTTATGAAGTTCAAAACTCACTAATAATATAAAAAGAAAAATATTTGGTTATCATTTTAACTCTTATCAGCTTTCCAATATCAATTCAACATTGAAAAAGCTTCCTGGATGAGAAGCAAAACATTCTTAAACTTGGAAACAAAGTCCGGTGGATTGTTGTTTAACTTTTTTGAAATAACTAAGATCTGTATGACTGAGAATCTTTACCAGCATCTTATCAGCTTCACTGCAGAACCTAATTTCTGATCATTTAGTATCCAGGTGACCCCACTCTATTGAAAAAGGAAACCAGGAAAAAATATCTCACATTTTGAAATCTAAAACATAATTTGCATGATCAGTGGATTTTAAACATTTATGTCAACAGTTAATCTAGATCCACTGAATGAAACACAGATCAGAAACAGTTAACAGCTAAAATCAGGAAGGTGATACAGAGTTATTTGTCTAGACCAGAGGTGACTGATTAGCAGACCTGCTGGCCAATCCGGACCCAACCTGATTTAAAACATTTATAAATTACCACATGTTGTCTGGTGACAGAGTCTAAACATCACTTGCGCCGCATCTCCTGTTACCCCAAACCCTGCATCCTCCGTCTCCGCCCTGCAGTGCTCCAGACCTCCTATGCAAAGCAAAGCCTACAGTCTGCGCTGTTCCTCCCGTATTGCTCTGAGGAGCACATGCGCGATATTATCATTAAATTCGTAGGAGCAAAACATGTGGAAATGAACGCTTAATTTAATATGACTTATTAAAAATATCCCCATCAGCATCCAGCATATGTGCAGTTTCTGATGGAGATGAGAAATCTGCTTCCTGGTCTGTTGAAGTACCAATAGTTTGCATCCAATCTTTTAAATAAACGGTCTTATTTTTTTTTTTTTAATATATAAGAATTATGCTCTGATTTCTAGTTACCGATCTGTTGTTACTATATTTTAATTTGACAAACCGGATCTTCTCGCTGTTCTTTTTCCTGTTTGGTGGGATCGCAATAGCGGATCTTTACCCAGCTGGATTCTCCACCAAGAACATAAAAAGCCATAAAAAAAAATAAATAAATAAAAAAAACGGTCAGTTAAGTTGTTTTATAAAATATGTGAATCAGGAAATTGTCTATATACGAAACTGAAAGATTGTTGTTCTGTACTTCAAAAAACACTTCAGATTTTAAAATGGAAAATTTTTCTATTTTTTTTTAATAGTTTTTCTATTCAAAAAGTCAGTGTATAACATTGAAGCATAAACACCTCATTTTAGTTCAGTGTTAAATTATGTTTAAAGAAACAGATTATAATTAAAAACGTTTCCAGACCTTACTGGTTGATGATTTTCTTTATTCGGACCCTGCTGATTTTTAATTGGTTACCCCTGATGTAGAATGTGAGCTGGAACAGAAAGCTCTGTGTTTACAGCTTTAATCTTTCTCTCCTGATTATTTCCTGATTAGAGCTCACTCTGAGCAAACACTTTAAATATCACTTTATAAGATTTATGTATTAAAACACTAGAAAGCATGACAACTTACAGAATTGTAATCTTACTCAGACAGGAGAGCCTGCATAGATAGGAGGTACCATCAGGTTTGCTTTGTCAGCGACTGAGCATCACCGAATAACAGTTCAAGAAGCATTTTATAGAACTTCAGTATAACAGCTTGCCATATCATCATACGTCACATAATAACATCATACATGTTTGTAAATGGAGACATTTGTGGCTCCAGTCATATGAACATGGCTACAAACCATGGCAGTGTCATAACAGCCACATGAAGCAACGAGAATGATAATTAGAAATCCCAATTTAAAGTACTGTAATCCTAATGTATGAATTTAAACATCATCCCAGGTGTTGGAGTGTTTTACAGTCCATATTCTTCCAGATCCACCTGGATCACAACTTTCAGGACTGCAGACTAAGATGCTTCTAGATGTTGCCTGCTCACAATGAGGCTTTTGATCACAGCACTTCAGTTTCCCACAATATTTCACATTATTCACAAACAGAAAAACACCTGATTAATAGATCTGAGGCCAGAAATGAGGACATTTATTCTGACTCGTTTGTTTGTTCGTTTTAATCGGACAACCCTGCAGCCACCTAATCTCTCCTATTATCTGTGTTACAGACCCCGTTTGTCATAATTTAATCTGATAGTTTCTCTATTTCTGCCTTTTGTTCTACAGGCTGCATAAACAGTCGGTTCTAGAGCAGCTAATCTATCACACTGACAGCTTTAGCTTAGCATCTAGATCTCCTCTAAGCAGTTTTCCAATCAGATGAGGCTAAAATCCACAGTGTGCATCATCAGGGAATCGTTTCTATCAGGTGTTTCCTACCTATCCGGTGTAAGATGATCTGGGGGATCCTGGTGAAATCCAGCAGTAGATGTTGATCGTCCATCTTTTCCTCCGAATTGACCAAACTCCCTTTAAACTCCGTGAATGTTTCTTCAGCAGGAGTTAACTGCTCGGTGATAAACTCTCCTTGAAGCTGGACTGAAGACGTTCTCACTGCAAACACTCCCAGGTTATCAGCCTCTCTACAATGACTCCACACACAAGCTAAGCTAATGCTGCTAATGCTACACTATCCCTACCAGCAGCTCATTGGGCATGCGCAGCTACATCTACATCCGGGTCACCAGCGATTTTATTTTGAAAAATCAGAGGGTCTGCTTATAGATGTGGATCTAACTTTGCTGTTGAAACGGAAAAACAAGGAGGATATTTTAGATCCTAGTTTGGTTTCAGCAATATTTAGATAATAATTATGATGGATATGTTAAGATTTTACAGATGCTTCAAAAGATTCAATAACAGGAAAAGTGTTTAGTTTGTAGTTCCAGAATTTAATTTTAAATCAGGTCAAAGAATCAGTGATGGAGTTTTAGTGAACAGAGGAGAAATGTTTGAGATTATATTGACGTTAGAATAGATTGTAGAAATCCATCCAGTCAGAAGTTTAGTTTGCCCTGATTCTAGTTCATCGTTATATTCATTTAAATACAATCATTCAGACAGCAGACCTGATATCTATTTAGGAATTCAGCAATTGTCCAGAATTAATGGGATTAATAGTTTCTTTCATTTTGATTATTTCTCATATAGGAATCAAACAGAATGAGATGCTGATAAATTTGCAAAGCCAGCTACTAAAAGCAGTCTGATTGATATAATAGAAGCATTTAATAAAGGTAAAATGAGATCAGTCCTTAAGCTAAAGCTTAGAGCAAGATGGCAGAATTAGTGGGAAGAAGAAAGAACTGGAAGATGGTGGAATAGTATTCAAAGAAAAGTTGGAATTATGAGGAAAAACAGGAAGGAATAGAAAGAAATAAATAATCAGATCAAGATTCTACTTTGGTCAAACAGGTTTAAATATAATGTTAATTAAATCAGGGAAACATGCTACAGGGAAATGAGATTTTTATTTTTCAATTAGAAACAGTGGATTATGATTTATTATTTGGCACTAAACATGTAATTGAGAGAAATGAACTGGTAAATAGTTTACAAACTAATAAATTAAAGTTAAACATAAATGCAACCAGTCTGTCTTGTTTAAAATAGACATAAATCCACCCCCCAAGAGCAAATTAGTTTCATTATTTTTAATAATAATTCTGTGGTTTAATATATAATATTTCATTAGAATACTAACATCTGTTCCTTCTTTTAAAGTGTTTTTGGAGAACAGTCTTAAAGGTCTAGAATCATGAACTGAACCTGGATACCCAATAAGAATATCAAGAAATCTAGTGGTGTGGTCACAAATGGCTTCGATTTTAACTAAATGGAATAATTTGAGGTTGAAAAAACATTTTGTGTTTCTTTAGGCGGCTTGATCCGGATGTGGCAGCCATCAATGCTGCCCACCACATTTTTGAAGGCAGTGGATCCAGAAAGTTGCTGGAAGCCAGCTGCTACCTCAGCCAGCTGGTTTCCATGGGGGAAGAGGATCACACTGTTTTTCAGGCCTAGAATTCCCTCTGCCACCCTGTGGACAATGTAGCAGATGGTGGAACATCAAAGGATCTGGAAACAACACGATAGGACACACCACTTGCCAGCTAAAACAAGAAGGAAAGAAATTCTAGATCTTGCCCCCCTCCGTGTTGACGGGGCGTCTGGAGCCGTTCAACCAGAGCTGTTATTCTCTCCTGGGTCAGGAGGAAATCAGGGCGAAGGTTTGAGCGGCCATCAAAGTACAGCTTCAGGAGGGGGACGTGTGTATTAAGGAGGCAATAAAGATGTTGTTCACCCTAAAAAGTGTTAAGTCTGTTTGTTTGTTGCTTAATGTCTTAATATTTACTGTTTATTGTATGTTAACAAATTTTTGTTAAATTGTGTTATTGTATTCTCTATTTTTTAAGCCAATGATTCCAAAAGCTTTACTGAAAAGATTATTTAAAGCTTTACCACCATGAAATATAAAGGATAATAAATTATTAGTAAAGAAAGCTGGCAAAAACTTGGATATAGTTGTGTGATATTTTTGATCTAGGTCAAATAAATAATTTAGGTAACATAATTTAATACATTTTAATAAGGTTTTAACTTTGTCCAGCAGATGGTGTGATCTTACACAAAATGTAAATTACTGTAAAGTAGTTGGATTTGACTGATTTAACACATTAAAGGCTGATTTCTGGCCAAGAGGACGAGAGCCAATCTTCCAAAACGTCTCCTCCTTCTCAGTTTCTTCCTAAAACATTGATAACATTATAAAATATTTTTCATCAGATTTGATCAGTTTCTAAGGTTTCCAAAATCTTAGGGCCTTGATCAGTCAATTTTTTTTTTGATCATCGATGCCCTATCATTAAAAATACAGTAAAGTTCTGACAATATAAGAAAGTTTAGCCTAAAATAAAATACAATACCTCAAGCATTCATCCAATAGTAGTATTACTACTCTGCCCTTTTTTAGAAGTGTGCCTGATACTTTAAAAGGAACCTTAAATTATATCATGATAGTTTCAGGAGTTTCGAAGTCACCATAGTCCAAAATAGAATGATATTACCTTTGACTTGGCTTTATAATGGTCATACATTGATGAGTTCTCAGTATTTTTACATTGTTCTTTTTGCTGCTTGTCCGTTCCAGTCAGGTGAAGCTCCTGCCCTGTACCTGGGGAAGTGTCCTCTGTCCTCATCAGTTCTGCTTTTTGATGGAAAACCCACCATCTAGGCTGTAGGTAACATGCCTGTCACCGCCCGACCAAAGGAAAATTTCGCAGAAGGGATGTTTGTCTTGATGACATACTGCTGCACCTTGCATAGACTTCCCCTAAATGTGTTGCAACCCTCCTCTCTGTTATTCAAACAGAGGTAGTTGGCGACACAATCCATGCTCAAGATGCTGCTAGCTCATACAGAAAAGCATTGGCTGATTGGAAAACTTTCCCTGAGAAGTAATGTTGAGCATTAATCCATTTTTGTTATTTATCCTGGTCCTTAATACAGTCAATTTCTTACACCATCACCACACTTTTTAAGTTATTTGTAGGAGTATATATATATTTTAAGTTCAAAGTAACTTCCATCCATCCATCCATCCATCAATCCATCCATTTTCTAACATGCTTATACCAAGTGGGGTCGCAAGCTGGTGCCTATCTCCAGCTGTCGACAGGCAAGAGGCAGGGTACACCCTGGACAGGTTGCCAGTCCATCGCAGGGCAACACAGAGACAAACAACCATTCAGAGAGAACGCACGCATGCTCAGGGAGAACATGCAAACTCCATGCAGAAAGACCCTGAATATAACCCAAGTCACTGCAGTTGATGCAGGTTTAATAAATGTTAAAGCTCTAACAGCCATTCTTGTTCTGATCTTTGGAGAAAATGTTAAGAGGTAAAATAAGTGGGTTTTATTTTAAATTGAAGTGAGCTTGTTTCAAGCTAGACCAGCTTGAATAAAGCATAGTCATCTCTAAAACTAAGTATTTTTCTCTAAGTTAAAGATTTAATTTTACAAACATTCAGCTTAATTTGCTAAAAATGAGAATATAAAATGCATAATTGCTAATAATGGGTGTATTTCCCTTATTTTGAGACATAAACCACACTTTTTGGTAATTTGATGTTTAAAAAAAGCCTTTCATGCTCATATTTCAATTAGTATTGGACAGTGACAATTTAAATGTAATGTTAAAATGTGCATTTTCAGCTTATTTTAAGCCCTCAGAACAGATTTAGATTTAGCTTTAAAAATCTTAAATCAAGAAATCTTTTCTTGAAATTTTCTTGCTGCATGGACAGAAAATTTCATTTTTGGGCATCTTTCCCTATAGTTTTTTTGTTTTTGTTTTGTTTGTTTTTTTTAGATTTCAGACTACCCAGTCAGACTGTGGTTGTCCATTATCCTGCTACAGAGCTTTCCAGCAAGGTAAATGTTCATGGGTTTCAGCAATTATATTGTTTCAAGACACCTTAGAAAATGCATAACATTTTATATGTTAATGAATGAAAATATCTAAGCACAACTGTCCAAGTAGTCTCTCTGTTCATTAAAATATTTGATAAGAAAAAATTTTAACATATTAATTGAGACACTATAACAAGCATAACCAAAGTCAGTCCTTGAGGGCCGCTGTCCTGCAGGTTTAGAGGTTTCGCTTCTTCTTTTTTATTTTCTTATTGGCAAATGAAAACCAACTTAAGGTGCATTTATCGCAAACTACCAGACTGAAGTGTTGTCATCAATGATGTCAGAGGGAAGTTAACAATACATACGTCAATGGTATGCACAACCCCTTCAAATTTATATCCATACACACTAACATATAAATTTGTTCTTATATACATACTTTAAATGCGATTAAATAACTCAGTGTTTTTAAAAAATCTAATTAATTGATTTCTAACAGAATTTGATTTTTTCTTTTCATTAATAGAGGTTTCCCTGCTTTAGCATAGCTGATTTTCATTGATCGCTGATTAACAGGCTTTTGCTGAACTGCAATGATCAAAATCAGCTGTGCTAAAGTAGGGAAATCTAAATCTGCAGGACGATGGCCCTCGAGGAACAAAGTTGGACATTTCTGCTAGAACATATTTGTTTTGTCTGTTGGGGACCACAATGATGAAGCATCCCTCTAAAAAAAGAATTAGGATTACATGTGAAAAAAGTAATAACAGGTGCTGCTCTTATGCCTTTGACATATCCCCTTTATATATTAGATTTTTGGACTTTCCTTAATTTTTTTAAATCTAAAACCTTGGTTTGCTATTTTGCTATTGGTTAGCTAGGTATCAGTTGGTTAGGGGTTAGGGTGAGGTATGCATTGGTAATGGTTAGCTTTAGGTTTAGTTTTAGGGTTAGGGCATAGAAAGGTATGAAAATGACTGAAAATCAATGTAAGTCAATGGCAGTCAACACATGGTCCGATGGCAGAATGAGAATGTATGTGTGTGTGTGCAACTCTATGTAATACCTGAAGGCCACAGTAGGTGGCAGTCTGCATCTGCAAATGGAATCAGTGGCAATGACTTGGCCAGCATGCTGATTGAGTGGATAAGTAGTTTTCCCACTGTTTTTAGTTATCCTCAGTAATCGTAATACAATTATGCTGTGGGAATTTTATCAGCCTGCATTGTTAATTATCAAAGTCCTGTTAATGGCGCAAGAACAATAAGTGGTCTGGGATTGTGGTCAAAGAGGTCAAATGGTCAAAGATGTGTTCAGTCAATTATTAAATCTGCAAGACAACGTGTCATTTAAATAAAACAGTCCAAGTCCTCAGTGGCTTAGGTTTATTTAGCTTTTTGTTAAGAACAAGTCACTACAATGTTTGTTAAGTAATTGTCTTACCTCGTTTCACAGAATTTGGAAACTGGTCTTCATCACTCACTGCAGCCAAATTTCTCCTTATTGGTACACCGAGTGCTTTTAACTTATTCTTATATGATTAGGAGGGCATCTCTTTTAAATTCTTAAGGACACATGTAATCAAAAATATGTTTCCTATAAATTAAAACAAATTTTAAAAGAGTAGGTCTATAGAACAATATTTCTGATTCAGCATCTTCCCTTTGCAATTACACCCAACGAAGAGAAAACCATTTTAAAACTTTTAATGCCATTTCTCCATCCAATTACTTTCTTTTTTTTAACATACCATTGTGTGAACACATACAGCTGTCATTATTGGGAAATATTAAAATTTCTCTATTCTTCAGCTTTTATTGTCATTACACTGTCACAAGTACAGAGCAATGAAATGAACTCTCTGCATTTAACCCACCCCTTTGGGGAGCACTGGGCTGCCGTTGCTGCCCGGGGAGCAGAGATGGGAAGTAACGAAGTACAAATACTTCTGTACTCAAGTAGATTTTTCTGATATTTTTACTTTACTACTTATTTTTATGGCGACTTTTTACTTCTACTCCTTACATTTTTACACAAATATCTGTACTTTCTACTCCTTACATTTTAAAAAATTGGCTCGTTACTTTAGTTTTGAATCATTTCTAAGTAGTTACCGTTATTATTTTTCACGTCATCAATACCAAATTCAGTCTAATTGGATGGGAATCTACGTTGCATTTGACGCACCACTACAAGATGAATCGACAGATTCGGCGGTATTCATTCGCGGGAAATCATTGCAGCTTGGTGGCGGTGGTGTTAGCATAGTAGTATGGACGACGAGATGATTGAAAATGAACACAACGGAGATCTAGTCCTATTGGCAGACATCCATTTAAAATGTAGGCAACGGCATGAAAAAAGTGGTTTCTACTTTTACTTTTATACTTTAAGTAAATTTACAAGCCTGTACTTTGTTACTTTTACTTGAGTAAAGAAGTTTAATCAGTACTTCCACTTTTACCAGAGTATTTTTTAACACAAGTATCTGTACTTTTACTCAAGTACGGAAAGTGAGTACTTTTGCCATGTCTGCCGGGGAGTAGCGTGGGGTTAGAGGGCTTCTGTTTAGGGACCCTTTCTAAGATTTGGGTTTCATTTCAAAGCAAATATATAGCTCATCTTTACCTGATCTGGTCCGACTTGCAGAAAACGCCCCATTTTCCCCTTGTGATCTTGCTGACAGTTGCAGTTTTAGTTCTTCTTAAGCCATTTTTAAATGCGTTGTGAGTGTCAGGAGAGAGTAGACTAGACATTCCCTGCAGATTTCTGGAACAGTCTCCAAGTACATGGAGTTTGAGTTTTCCTCACATTCGATAATGCTGAATTCTGTCTATATTGAGACATTTTCTGACAATTTTGTAAAGAACAGCCAGCGCCAATGCAGCCAACTGCAGAATCCTGCAGGCAACTCTTTGGACAGCTCAGTGACAACACTAGGGGGCTTTTTAGTCATTTGGATATTTAAAAATGTAATTTTGACTAGTCAGCATTACATTTGAGATATCTTGAATGTGTGACACTTTAAATGATGAATCAAGTGACGTAATTTGAGATATCTCAAAATGCATTTTGACTCTCGAAAATGTAATTGTTATTTTAACGAGTCATTATATAATTTCAGATAATTCAGGATAGTCCAGGTTGAAACGTTGTGTTTGATATCTTAAAAGTAATTACAGATGGTCAGAAGCAGTTAATTTTATGATATAGTGGTTTGCCATATTCCAACCTCCATTAACCGCAAGAAGAACCGGAAGTCGCGTCACGACTCGCTAGCAGCATTAGCTTAGCTTGTGTGTGGAATCATTGTAGAGAGGCTGATAATCTGGGAGTGTTTGCAGTGAGAATGTCTTCAGTCCAGCTTCAAGGAGAGTTTATCACCGAGCACGTAACTCCTGCTGAAGAAACATTCACGGAGTTTAAAGGGAGTTTGGTCAATTCGGAGGAAAAGATGGACGATCAACATCTACTGCTGGATTTCACCAGGATCCCCCAGATCATCTTACACCGGATAGGTAGGAAACACCTGATAGAAACGATTCCCTGATGATGCACACTGTGGATTTTAGTCTCATCTGATTGGAAAACTGCTTAGAGGAGCTCAGAAAAATATCCCCAGATTCGTGATTCCGTACCAATAACTCATCAGAGGAACATCGTTTTCTAAAAAAAAAAAAATAATAATTATTGCAATCATAGCAAGGTGAACTGTGTGCTACAGTCGTATTTATCTATAAAAATGACATTCCTTTCGCTAGAGAAATTGCATTGTGCTATATTCGGAGGCTATGGCAGGCCGTTTTGACATTTATTAGAATCGCTTTCCTCTCTTTTGTTCCAAATGTTGATCTCTAAAATAAGATTTTTCTTGGTCAAAAATAGATTCCTACTATTCAGTGCTGTAAATATAGATATCATGAATTATTTTTGGCCAGCAAAAAGAACATTGCTGGATACAATATAATTGTACTAGTAAGAATACATTTTCAGATACTTAGAAATCCTGTCTAAAATAAACATTTCAGATATCTTAAATTTAATTCAGATATGTAAAATAACATTCTTCCTATCTATAATAATAATTGTTCCTATCAAAAACTGAGTTCTGACTTGGACGAACTCTTAATTTCAGATTTTAAAGCTACAGCTATTCAAAATTACAATTTCAGATATCAAAAATTAATATGATGTTCTAGATGTCCAGAAATCCAATTCTTGACATCAAAAATATATTTCTACTAGTTCAATTCAATTCAGTTTATTTATATAGAGCCAAATTCACAACACATGTCATCTCAAGGCACTTTACAGTTCAACCAGATCATACAGTCAAATTGATACAAAGTTTTCTATCTAAGGAAAACCAGTTGATTGCATTGACTCATTGACTCAAATACAGTCCCTCACACTAAGCATGCTTGTTATGACAATGGAGAGGAAAAACAAATATAATTACAGATATCAACTATTGATATATGACTAGTTAAATTGGAATTTCAGATATGTAAATGTTTATAATGCCTTTCCAAACTAAAGTGTTAGATACTTAAAAACATATTCTCACTAACATTCAATGAAATAATTGCGCTCCGTTTGTGCATATAAAAAAAAAAAAAAAAAACGGGTTTAGTAGACACATTTTTATTGGACTAAAGCATTTTACCTAGTTACAAATACAATGTTCCTAGTCAGAATATTTTATATATGACTGATCACATTTTGTTCTAATAGTAATTTTAAGTTACCTGGGCTCAAATTTGTACTAGTAAGAATTACATTTCAGATATCTACAAATCTTTACTTATTTTAGGTGACCATTTTAGCATTTATTTGCTTGTATTTCAGGTATCTTTAATAGTATTCCTCTTCTCCAAAATGACCATGTCAGATATCTATAATTGTTACATGGACAAATGAAGTCACTTTTCCCCATTAATTTGTATTGGGCTGTTACTTTCAGGTATCCATTACTCCAATCTGAAATAAACATTCTGGATGTCTAAAAATGAATGTCAGATCTCCGTAATCCGATTGTTACTCGTCTATTTTTTATTTCAGATATCAAGAATCATACCTAGTTTAAGGCTTTCAATCCTAAATTCAAGACATTCTGTTTTATGAGTCTGGCCTCGTCTCTGTAGTTTTGAAAGTAGTGATGGTGATGGTGATAGTTTCACTGACAGAATGGAAAGAAAATGAAATGAGCTTGTCCTCCGCCAGGAGATTTGTGGTGACAGAGAGCGTCTTGCACGAGGAACTTCACCAGAAGTGTGTCAAAAGCACAAGTTCTAATCATGTCTGCCTCCATTTTTTCTCAAGAGGGAAAATATTCCAACAGTGTTAACAAGCGGGAATAAAAACTTCCTGGATGCTGTGCTTAAAAATGTCCAACTCATAGGTTGCAATTACTCGTAGATTGAGTTGCGTAAAGGTAGTCATTTCAAATTTAGATAGAAAGAACGACATTTATAAATATCCACAGCTAAATAATTATCTGTAAAGATATTTGTTGTAGTAAAAATATATTTTGGATGTCAGAAATTATATTTTAGATATCTGAAATATTTTCTTTATTCTTGATTTCTAAATTAATAGTTATGAACAGTAAAATTTGGATTACAGAGATCTGAAATTCATTTTTAGACATCCAGAATGTTTATTTCAGATAGCAGTAATGTCATTATGGATCCCTGAAATTAACGGCCCAATACACATGAATGGGGAAAAGTGAAGTTATTTGTATTAGTAAGAATTACATTTCAGATATCTGAAATGTTCATTTTAGATGGGAGGAATACTATTAAATATATCTGAAATACAAACAGTATATCTTAATCTACCTAAAATAAATCAATATTTGTAGATATCTGAAATGTAGTACAAATTTCTTTCCAGAGTACTTCAAATTTAATTTCTACAGGTAAAAATGTAATTAGTGATATCTATAATACAATTCTGACTGGGAGTATGGTAATTGTGGCTAGGTAGAATGCTTTAGCGCTATCTATAATAGAAATTTAACTAGTCAGCCTGCCTATTTTATGTTAAAATGGAGCCTCATTACTCTTTTGCTAGTATCTAAAAATACATTTTGGATAGGCATTATTAAAATTAAGATATCTGGAATTCTTATTTAGCTAGTCATAAAATAAGCAGTTGATATCTGTAATGACATTTCTACTAGCAAAAATATAATTATGATGTCAAGGACTGGATTTCTGGATATCTGTAATGTTTATTTTTGATATCTGAAATTTTCATTAAGACTAGCCGTAACTCTATTATAGAGATCTGACATTAGAGTTCATCCTCATTAGAATTCATTTTTAGAGAGGAAGAATGTTATTTTAGATATCTGTAAGTAAAAGCCCAATACACATGAATGGAAAATGTGATGTCATTTGTACTAGTAAGAATTACATATAAAATATCTGAGTTGTTCATTTTGACTAGTAAGTAATGCATTTGAGACATCTGGATAACATATTCAGTCAAGCAAATAGTTAAACGGCCTGCCATATGAGCGTGCTTCTCTGTGAAGGCGCAGGGACCGTCTGCAAATTGCAATACTGAAAGAAAAGGTGAAACACATTAATTAGCTACCCCAATGACATGTGTAGTTTAATTAAATAATCTATATGGCCTTATGTTTTTAGATTATATTTTTTAATTAAAGATGACACTTTAGATAAAAGAATATTAACAGAGCCTAAAGTAATTGAACAATTACTGGTTGTTGCAATCCCTTCAGCACACATAAACTAACTTCTTTATTAGGGTTGTCACGATACAAAAATTTTCAACTAGATACCGATACTCAGGAAAATATTCGAAACTCGATACTAGGGGTGTAAATAATAATCTTTTTGTATCAATGCATCGATCCAACAGCCGACGATCCGATGCATCGACACGTCCGCAAGATAATCGATTAATGTGGGTTTTTTTTCCTCCGGTCTATTTTTATCCATTTGCTCCTGGGCGTAATTCTCCTCCCGTGCTGCGGTGGCGCTAAACCTATTTTGCCCTCCTACCTCGCTTCCTGGTTATACTCTTACAGCAGTGTGTTGCAGTAAGCTTGACACAGACATTTTTAAATTATGCTCAATATTGAAGCGTGGTCTGAGCTACACGCTGACTAGATGCGGTGAGGAAGTGGGGGCGAGTTTAGTCTGACGACGGAGGGACATGAGGGCCAAAAAGAGCGGAGATCCAGGTGGAAAAAGGGTCCCAGCGTTCTTGCGCACCTCGCTCTTCTAGCGGGTCAAACTTCAGGAGTTGTTTTCCGCAATTTCGGTCATAAAAACAAAACAAGCCGGCCTCCTGTCTGCGGCACTGTTTGCGGTTAGCTTCAGTTTGGGAGAGGTGCAGCGGAGCGTCTGTGGAGGGGGCGGGACGTCTGGAGCCGAGGTATTGAATTGAACTCATTGCACCGATTTTGTGCAGGATTTTTGCAGTATTTTTTGATGCAACTTTTCTACTTCTGTTATTTGCTGTTGTTTCTAAAAAACTTGAAACTTTGTTTAGCCTGTAAGGTGTAAAAAAAAAAATAATTAAAAAAATATTTTAACCGATTAATCGAATCGTATCAAATCGTGGTGTATTCTTGAGTATCGAAAATAATAGAATCGTTGGGTCAGGGAATCGATACGGAATCGAATCGCGCAGATTGATGTGATTTACACCCCTACTCGATACCGTTTGCGATACCACAAGGAAAAAAACAAAGACCTCAAAATTCAACAGAAATATTTTTTTTAATAAATAAAATACAAAAAATAACGACAATAAACAATAAGAACAATATTTTGAGTTAGTCTTCTGTGCACAATATTAAGCAAGCTTGATAAAAAAAATAACCAAATTAACTTAAGTGTTCCTTCCTTGGCTATGCTTTACAAACAGAGCCATGACACTAGCCACCGACCTGTTTTTACTATAATTTAATTGAACAAACCGGGTCTTCTCTACATTCTTTTTCCTGTTTGGTGCGATTGCAATTGCGGGTCTTGATCTGGACTGTGAGGGACGGAGAAGACGTACGTGGACGGTGACGAGCGGAGGAGTAGCGGAGGAGTAGCGGAGGATGTGGAACAGCGCTCATTGATTTACATGAAAGACAAGTACCGTACTCCGTACGACGTAGGTGAGCGGAGCGGAGCGCTGACGGAGTATGTGGAATCTGGGGGTAAAGGAGGACAAATACACGTCTTGCTTCCATTTTCAGGCTCGAAGGCAAAATACCTCCAAACAGCACTCTTGCCTCGATCATTTTCAACCAAAACTGGTTGTTTTGGTCCTCCTGCAGCAGCACTGGCCATGCTCTCTTCTGTCATTGTGCTGTCTCTCTGCCCTCACATACACACGGCAGCATGTAGCTTCTCGCTTCAGTCTGTAGGACGCCTCGGTTGGCTGTCCAACTCCGCCCACATCAAAGTTGGCCATTTTGATTAGGTCACCAATAGGAAGATCCCATATCTGCTGACCGACGGCATGTGGGAGGAGTTGGATATCCAACCGAGGCGTCCTGCAGACTGAAGCGAGAGGCTACACGCTGCCATGTGTATGTGAGGGCAGCGAGAGAAGGCCGGTCAGCGTCACGCGTGCGGCGGCGGCAGTATCGATACTTTTAAAATTGAGTAATGTATCCAGATACAACGTTTTACTATCGATACTTTTTGGAGTATCAATACTTTTGACAACCCTATTCTTTATACTAAAACTCTTTATTTGGAACAAAATGCCAAAATTTGATTTGGGGGGAATCTTAATAAATAACTCACAGGCAGACCAATACATTTACTATTACACACTAGTGCCTGCAAACTCACAGTACAAACACACCTTCTCCTCTTGATAATACTACAACTTCAAAATTGGGAAGATATGCAAAAAATTTAATTTGGGAAATGTTTTCTTAGTAAATATGTAATAAAATTACTAATGGCTACTTTGTTACACATTGTAGTGCCATCAAACTCACAGTACAAAATAAACCATCTCACCTGATCATACTACAACTCTTAAGGTGGGAAATATGCTAAAAATCCAATTTTGGAGGGAAATTTAGATGATGAGTAACTGATAAAAAGGATCATTAACTTTAACATTTACCACTGTAGTGCCACTAAACTCAGAGCACAAACAATCAATGTGTTCTTGATTGTACTAAAACTCTTACTTTGGAAATATATGCTAAAATGTAATTTTGTTGGAACTATAATCGGTAAACAACTAATAAAATAAAAAAAAAAACTTTTTTTATTAGAGATTTAGCACCACCAAACATACAGTAAAAACAAATAATCTCTTTAATATAAGTAAACTCTTACATCTGGACAATATGCAAAAAGTTATACAAACTTACTTTGAGAAAATACGTTAAAATATAATTTTTGGAGATATATCTATTCAATACATTTTGTAATAAATTATTTTATTATTGCACTTCTAAAGTGTCTTCATGTTAGAGTAGCTCTATTAGTTCACCACTCCTTTTTTTTAAGGAAACAATAGTTCATCCATTTTATGATGTGAGTTTCTTTTATCTGATTATATTTCCCTCTTGTTGTGAAACTTAAAGAATTTTAACTCATGTTTTTTTTCTCTTTTTGACACTTCTGACGATTTATAAGCACAGCAATCTAGCAAGTGGACTTTTTTTACACCCAGTAGAAGCTTATTAACATCTCAAAAGCTGAAATGATATTTCAACTACTTTTGCAAGTACCAGCTGGGTTGAAGAAGGAGGTCCCAAGGATGCATTGCAGGAGCAAGGAGGAGAGAAACTAGCCTCGTAAGACCATCCTGATCTCGCGAGCTTTCAAGATTTCACTCGCAGATCAGTCTGGAGACTCTCCGTTAAAGAAAATTTGGAGCCGTTCACCAAACGAACGTCCAATCAGCGTTGGCTTTGAGGCGGGTTGAGGTGTGACGCAACGAGAAGCGCGACAGTTCAGTCTAAAGAACATGGCGGCTTCAGCCGATGAAACTAGCGTTAGCGTGGCTATCGAGCAAGTTTTATCTGAATTACAGAGTATTTCTTCACTGAAAGAAGAGCAAAACACTGCTCTGGAGGCTTTTCTCAGAGGAAAATATGTTTTTGGTCTCCTCCTGACTGGTTTCGGCAAGAGTTTGATCTATCAATTGGCTCCTATTCTTCGTCGTTCTGTTAGTACGTCATATGCTTCGTTGATCTGATTGGTTTATTTGGCCCGTCTATCACCAACATAGGCCAATCTAACCAGTATTTTCGCCCCTCCTCAAAATTGCTTCAACGGAAGATTTCCAGATGGATATGCGGAGCAAATCCATCTGGCGGAGTCAGGTTAGAGAGAAACAGGAAAATGATCAATCAAAATGGGAATTTAAGATCTTGAGCAAACAAGTTAGACTCTAAGCCATTGCAAGGACCCAGCCAGAATATTAGCAGTGTAGCATTGTTTTAATCAAAAATGGCTGCAGGAATCATAACTCAAACTCCAGAATCTCTTCCAGGCTTTCTTACCATATGAGCAGACGGATATTTAAAAAAGACTTGAAAACTCGAGGGAGGTGGGTTTACAGTGTTTGTAAACAACAGATGGTTTCATCTAGGACATGTTACTATGAAGATTCATCACTGCAGCCAAGATATTAAACAGTTGGCAGCTGGTTTTCGGCCATAATATGGAATTTACCTGTGTTACCTTGGTTACCGTTTACATTTCACCCCCTGCAGGTGCAAATACTGCATGTGATGCAATCAGTTCTGTTGTTGCTAAGCGACAGACACAACAACCAAATGCATTTCTGACAATAACTGGTGATTTCAATCATGCCTCACTTTGTGCTACACTGCCAACATTTTAACACTTTATAAGCTTCTGTAACAGAGAAGATAAAACTTTGGACTTAATTTATGCAAAGTTCAAGGACTGGGAAAACTGATTAGAGGAGATCAAGCTGCTAAGCTAAAGCTAACTTCCGGTTCAGAGTGCGAATTAACATCACGGGGCAAACCATAAAAGGCTAAAGTATGAATCATGTTTTGGTCATTGCACCTTTTCAGACCAAAACTCTACTGTCCCTTGTTGTTTCTGTTATAGATATCGGTGTAGTTTGATGACTGACCCGTGCTGTTTGTCAATGGTGTTGAACGTTAGCACACGGCGGCCATCTTACAACGGTCAGTCTGGTCACTTACAGCTAGGGCTGGACGATATAGAAAAAAAGCTTATCGATAAAAAAAATGCATATTGATCGGTATCGATAATTATTGAATATATTTGAAACCATATTTTATGTGCAGCTCTGCCTGGACATTTTATGATATTGCTAAATGATTTAATTTTAATAAAGAACACAAACACAGACTTCCAATGAAATATTTATTTAACCAACTTTTTTAACCATAACAGAATTGTTTTAAAGAAAAATAACTTAAGTTATGTTATTAAATACTGACAAACAAATAAACTAAAGTGACCAGAAAAGTGACCAAAATAAATATAACAAATAAATAAATAGAATACCCTATCTGGGTGGGAATAGTACACCACCAGCTTGTGGTAATTAAAGATTGTAGGACTAGGCTACCATGGAAACTCCACTCAACAAGAACAAAAACCCAAATCAACTCACCCTTTAGCCTAGCATTTCTATTCTTCTAGAGGTGCTGCTGGCACCTCGTTATGGTTCAGCTTAGTTTCCTGCTTTATCCTGAGTTATTACTTTGAAGTTGCTGGCCCCTCAGCATTTTTCTCTCAATTGTTAGAACTACGTGGGAAACTGCCCAGAACTGAATATATATATATATATATATAATTTTTTTTTTTTTTTTTCGAAGATTCCTTCGTCGGGGGCCTACACAGCTCGTACTCCTGCGGGTGTGAGCGGCTGAGATGATAAATAAAAAAAGTTGGTTGTGTTATCAGACTTCGTTTTCACTGGTTCCCGACACATTTTACAGATGACTGTGGTTTGTTTTTAGTCCGACTTGCCATGACCGAAATACTGCCAAACTGGCGAACTACACAAACCCTTCTTTGGAACAATTTCCTCCGCCTCTCCTTGCTGCGACATCTTCATGTGCTCTGTGTTGTGGTTTGAGAGGGCGGCGCTTTGTGACAGCGTGCCTGGGTTGAATTTGAAATTGCATCCAATCAAAACTTTAGTGCAGACGAGAGAGCAATATTAGATTTTGAGAGCACAGCAAGTAGTCAAGAATGTGGTGTCAAGATGTCCACTTTGTAAAAGGTTCAATGCAAGGGCTGGCCAACATATAACTGCACCGCTACCCAAGGACCGAATAACTGAGTCACTGCCATTTCAGACCACAGGTGTGGGCTTTGTAAGGCCACTCCATGTGAAGGCACAGAACTCCATGACCAAGGTATACATAGCAGTGTTCACTTGCGCTGTAACCAGAGCTGTGCACGTAAGCTGCTTGTATTCGGGATCTCGTTCTCTCAGTCATGACCCAAAGCTCATGACCATAGATGAAAATAGGAACATAGATCGACAGGTAAATACAGAGCTTTGCTTTTTGGCTCAGCTCTCTCTTCACCACAACAGGCCGGTACTGCGCATGCTTTACAGCCGATGCAGTACCAATCCCCTTATTGATCTCCCGCTCCCCAAGATACTTGAACT
Source organism: Cyprinodon diabolis (assembly GCA_030533445.1). NCBI lineage: Eukaryota > Metazoa > Chordata > Actinopteri > Cyprinodontiformes > Cyprinodontidae > Cyprinodon > Cyprinodon diabolis. Next base: position 34,519,942 of record CM060085.1, read on the forward strand.
CCTCCACTATAGGCGGTACATCCACCCTAACCCGAAGAAAGGCAATCTGCCTTTTTCCGGCTCAAGACCTTGGTCTTGGATTTGGAGGCACTGATCCTCATCCCGGGCCGGTTCACACTCGGCTGTGAACCGCTCCAGTAAGGGCTGTAGATTACGCCCTGATGAAGCCAACAGAACCACATCATCTGTGAATAACAGAGACGCAATCTTAAGGACACCAACAAGAGCCAGCTTCTTTAGCCGAGGATCAGAACGCCATGGTCGCCGCCCTCGAATTCCACCCATCACACATTGCACCCGGCCCCTTTGGCCCTTTCTTCAGGTGGTGAGCCCATTGGAAGGGGGCAGAAATCAACTACAAAAACTGAAATGAGATTTGAATCTAAAAAAAATCCATCCATCTTCTCTGGCTCATCAGTCAGTGTCACTGTGGGGCTGGTGCCTGCCTCCAGCTGCCTTCACATATGGAATGATGCCCTCAAGCTTCCTTCTCTGGTTGCTGAAATCACATAGGTTTAAGTAATGACAAGGAAAAGAAATCCTTAACCAACTCTCCATAGAAAGTTTTAATGACAATTCTGAGTAAACCTTCATAACTTTTCTGTAGCTTAGTGGTCTAACAAAAGGTTATCCAAATGGTAATGATTACTTTAAGTTCGCGCTATAACAGAAAAGGTCATTCATAATCCTACAAACATGAAAATTTGAAATGCAAATAAGAGAATGTCCTTCTCAGAGTTTTTATCTTCCCCTTTTCCTGGCAATATATAGGACTCTTGCTTCAGGGTCTGAGTTGAATTGCTGCCTGATGACCCCTCTCTTCTTTTATTGGGGCATTTCTTGAAAATTGGTCAGAAGGGTTAAATATGACTAAATGTACGATTACCTAAATATACTTTTATGCCTCAGTTTTGTCTTTTCTCATAGGATTTTACTATAATCAAAGACAAATGATTATTCCTGAAGAGTAATAATTACTGACATATTTAATAAAAAAAATATGTGTGAAAATAAACAGTTGCTGGTGAAGATTCCAAATCATTCCAAAAATCCACTGGACTTTCTTTCCAAGTTTGAAGACATTTCGCTTCCCATCCAGGGAGCTTTTTCAATTCAAAATGGCAGAAATAGCGTTGAGTTCGAGGCTTTATAGAGTGGACCAAAATTAACGCCTTGTTTTGACCTAGAAAACATGCAAATTGAACTGGATGAAGTGGTCCGCCCCTTAGGAATGGGCAGTCGTTTGGGTTCTTTGTTAGCCTGCAATACCTGATACCTGTCTATGTTGACCCCCCTTTGAATCCTGTCCCCATCAGGGGACTTTTTTTAATGCTTGCCCGTAATTATGTTTCATCAAATGATCCTGTATATACATTTGCATGTTATGATGGAAATAGATGTAGAGATGCTTATTTTGTCAATAAATGTTAAGATGGAATTTATGCCAAAAAGGTTAAGACAGATATTGAAGTTTGTTTAGTTATTTTAAACTGGAAATCAAACTAAATGGAAATCTAGGCTAGATGGTCCTCCAACATGATGCTTTAACACTTCAGATGGCAGTAAAACATCAGTAATAAAATTGTTTGGAAAACTAATATTGGGTTTGTGTACTGGAAAAATGAAAGAAATTTTTTTTCTGTTTTTACATAATTTAAAGGTTTAAAGAAAAAAAGTGAAGTCCAAATGTGATTATAATGTCGGAGGTTGATTTAAGTGACACGTCCTTTCTTTAACCTACAGTATGAAGTCTTGCTGCTTTGTTTGTCTTTCCAGACCGCCTGCAGGATTATGTTGGAAAAGAGGAGGATTATTCTGACCAGCAGCTCTGTGGACAGGAGAGGAATTCCAGTTTGGACCAAGAGGAACCAGAACCTCTGCAGATAAAAGAAGAGCAGCAAGAACCAGAACATCCCTGGACAAAAGAGGAAATCATGGAGGACCTCATTAGTGAGCAAGAAGAGCAGCTTGTTTTGAAGCAGGAGATAGAAGATACAGGTGAGGGAAATTTCCCATGTTTGACATGTGGAGAAAACTTTCCAAAAAAAGAAAATTTAATAGATCACACAAGCACTCACTCAGGTGAGGATTTTAATGAATGTCTGTCCTGTGGACAAAGCTTCTTTCAAAAATCAAATCATTTTTCATCCATTACACATAAAACTAATCATCCTAAAAAGAGAGATTGATTGCTTCACTTAAGAAGTCACAGCAGTTAGAAACCACATGAAGTAACAACAGAGGCCTTTTCCATGTTTGACTTTTGATTAAATGTTGATTTAGAAACTCCTTCACCTCATTACATGACAACCTGACTGATTAAAACCCTTTTCTAGCTAAGTTTTAAGTACAACCTTTTCATTAACAGCATAAACTACTGTGTAATTAATACAAATTAGTTTTTTATAGCAGTATTTTCTCTGGATGTTTCCCTTTAATGTAGGTACATCTAGATTGATGTAATGAGTAGAAATAAAAATCTCAAGGATTCAAAAAAATGGATTCAAAAAAATTATATTGTTTCATATAAGCTCCAAATCATCTTTTTCCATGTTTTCTCCAATATTTTCAGAAAACCTAAAGCTGTAATATAAATTGTTTGATGGTAATTAAATGTTAAGATGATAATTTAATGTGTCTTCCTTTTTGTCTGTGGTAATTGTTTGGCAAATATAATTATTTCATATTTAGTTTAAACAGATGAATTTCTAGTTCTTAGAAAGAAAGTTGGAGCTGGCAGATGAGACTTAAAAGAAAATGTGAATACAGAGTAGACCAATAAAGTCCATGTTGAAGCATCACTAGTTATGAAGCGTCCATTTGGTATTAGGTGGTTAATGAGAAGCCATCAAATCATCTCTATGTCATGTATAGGGCTGGGTACCGAACTTCGGTTCTTTTATGGTACCGACCAAAATGCTTCGGTTCTACAGAGTATCGAAACATGCCTCGTCTTTCGGTGCCAAGTTTCGGTGATTGGCTGTAACACTTAACGTGATTGCGTCATCCAGGAATATGCAATACATCGTGCACGAAAACAATTTAAGAGCAGAAAGTTGCTCAGTGTTTGACTGCAAGAAGAGCGGACCGCAGCCAGCGCGACCATCCTCCTCTCAGCAGCCCGTGGGCAGAGCAAAGCCAGAGCGGACTGAATCATGCTGCTTTCAAACTGGACGCAGCAGGAGCAGCAAAATCGCGTCTGCTGCTTCCTTTTTGCTGCTTGTACCAGCTTCTGACGCGCTGCTGAAGCAGCTTTGCTGCTCTGGCTGCTCGGTCGAAAAGTGGCTCTGACGCGTGTTGGGCGGAGCTACTCTATCCTTTATTAGCCTTGCAGCTATATTTGCTGTGATCAGTGGGAATAAAGTAGTTTTATTATGTTTTTAAGTGGGAAAATCCACCTGAAAACTTAATCAGTGCAGTCAGTTTATCCTGCCTGTCAATATTTCTGTCGGAGCCGCTCAGACCCCCCCATACCAGCGGTGCGCTGTCAGTAGGATCCCATTCAACGGGCTTGTTTGTCAGACATGGTAACTTTTCTAAAGGAAAACTGCTAAGTAAAAAGGTCCTCATAATGTAGGGTGACCAAACATCCGTATTTCCCAGGACATGTCTGTATTTCACATCCTGTCCCGGGGCGTCCCGGGTTTTTTTTAGAAAGTGAGGAAATGTCCTGATTTTTTAAATCAGCTTCATTGGACTTTTAAATTTACAGGCACTAGGGCACTGCGCACGGCGCTGCGTGTGACGTAATCCCTGAGCCGCGTCAGTGCGGGCAGCCCTTTTCTTAATCAGAATATAGATTGCGTGGCTGTCAGTACGCCAACAACATGCAAAAGCGCAAATGTATGTTTACCGACGATTTACAAAACAGTTTCCCCGCTTTCTGACTGGGTCGAGACACAATGGATGCCTTGTGCACAGTGTGCAAAGCAGGCACATATGTCTCGGTGTCCAATGGAGGTGCAAGGGATCTGAAAAGCCACCTGGACACCAAAAGTAAAGATAGTCTATTGATATGTTTGTTCGTTTTTGGTACATTTTGAACAGTTTTTGCTACACAAGAGGTATTTTTTGTTAATTAGCTCATTTGTTAATTTATTTTTTCCAATAGCCTACAGAACAGACATTATTTCGTTCATTGCTGAGGCTGAGTATCATCTGTTATTGGGAGTTGAGAGTTATTGTTAACTTTTAAGTGAGGGATGTTTAGATGAGACATTATTTCTTTCATTGTGCTATTCATTCATTACAGGAATTGTTAAGCATTTTTAATAAATACATTTTGAATGAAATTATCATTTGTTATTGGAGTTATTGCTGTTGACTTTTACTGAAAAGCATTTTTAATAAATCAACTGTAGATATAGACACCTCTATGCATGGGAACAGAGGTGAGAGGGGCGGGATTCAGCGTGTGTGAGCTGTGATTGACACTCCATCAGACGCTCCTCTGGCTGTGATTGGTTGTTTTGACTCGTCCCGAATTATTCTTTCCAGATTGCAATACAGGCAGTAGGCGGGACCAATTGAAGCAGTTTTTTTCACAGGTTACATATCACATGTACTGCTGTCTGGGCATAGGGACAGTTTTAGCCAATATGACAAAAAATGATTTGTAAAAACTTACAGACTTCAGCTTTAAGATCTGCTAAAATGATCAGATCTATGGTTCAGTGTAATGGCGCATTCACACAGCAAGCGGTGAAGATGTGATTTCCACGAGGCCGGCGGGTAGTTCACCAATCTGCATTTCAGATGGACGGTGTTTACACCCTGGAGAGCATCATCAAATAGGAGCTTCCGGTGCATGTAGCCAAAACCCCACCGACGTTTTAAAAAAACTCAGCAAATGGACTGAATTGCTTCTTTAGTGCTAGTTTCTGCATTTTAAATGGCCCTTTGGATAAATTGTATAAATAAATGCATAAAAAGATCACATGTTCTGCTGTTATTTAACAAATATTAAAGATTTTTTTTTGGTCACCCAGAGGTCAACAGTCCTCCATTAAGCTGTGAATTGAATCAAAATCATCTAGCCTACTTTTTCAGTGCTAATTAATTTGTGCAGGTAAAACTATTGTTTCTGCTGATTTCATTTTTAAGATATAATTATTTTTAATTACGGCCGATGACGTCACCATCTCAGCAGACGTTAGTGCTACGCTCGTTTCCTCATATAAAGTTATTGCATAACATCCCATGTCATTTCTGTGCTGGCATTGAGTACAGTTTAACAGTGGGCATGTTTACGTTAATTGGTGGCTGGAATGATTGTTTAATATTTAGTTATCACCAGCCTACCAGGCTTTTCGCTGTGGACCTGCCGTTACCCCAGGCTGCACTATGTCATTTCCTGTCAAGGTGTCACAGTCTGTAGGCATTTCACAATAATAGCACAGGTGAAACTTAATATCACCTAAATTATTCCTTAAAAAAACTTTTGAATTGACTTCGGGAAACCATCATTTTTTGGATAAGCCCCAAAAGCTCTGGGAAGGGGAAAAAAAAAAAAAAAAAAAAAAGAGTCCACTTTGATTCATCCAGACACAGCTCTGATTCAGCTGGACTTCCTTGTAAATAATCTACCCTCTCAGAAAGCACTGATGCTGGTCAGTCTACTGTTACAGACCTGGCTCTGTGCTGGAGGTGAGTGAGGACAAGCAGTGTTTCTAGGACTAAAGTAAAATGGCTTTTTTTTAACCTAATTTTCTCTTGATTGCATTCCTTAAGTGAATAAAGCTTAGCCTACAACCGCTCCCTGATGGGCTACAATGTGTGCGCATTCATAGAAAAGTTCTGATTTTTCAACTTCCGTGATCGCCACTCTTCCCTCCATGTAGTGCTGCTGTTTGACATCACCTCAGCTCTATCTAGTAGCTCGAGGTGAGGGAGGAGCAGTGAACAATCTCACTGCGTGGAGTTCACCGCTCGCCGCTTCACCACATGATTTGTATAGGGATTCTATGTGAATCCACTGCACTAATCACTGTCACCACCTCTGCTGTGAATGTACTGTAACAGTAAGATTTCTATGTTGATCTAAATTTTTAAGATTTTACACTTCCCATCTCATTTGGTGTTAATTATTGAGAAGCTATGTGACTGTTTAAGTCAGACATTTTGTGAGGATAAGGTCCAAATCCGCTGACACAGCACAGGAGTGGCCTCCAGGCAGCCTGCCACGGTCCAGAAGCGGCTGCCAGACAGCCCTGCAGTCTTTTTTGGCTATTTTGAACGACCGTCACGCTGCAGCAGATTGGTGCCAAAAAATGACTTTTGAGGGTAGAGTTACATTTCGCAAAGTACTTAATATGGTCAAGAGAGATCAAGATGAAACCCTTCAGGCCATGCAGAATTTGGAGGGAAAGTACAAGGACGGCTCTACAGCCGAACTTTTAACTTTGGTTTTTAAAAATTTAAATGGCTATGACAAGTTCTGCTCTGTTTTTACAAGATTTGAAGAACAATAATTACTCTTTGTGGCAAGTTTATTAATAATAAAGTTATCATAGCCACTTCCTGTGTCTACCATGGCACCTTCAGCCATTGTGTGGCATCTTCATGGCCGGGGAATTCTACAGAGTACCAGCGTGTTTTTAAGTGATTTTTTTTTTTTTGTGTAAAAACTCACAGTAAGCTCACACTGTATAGTAAACCAACTGTTTGTGCACTTAGTAATGTGTCATCAGGGTGAACAGCAGGGGGCTCATGAAGCAGCCCTGAGGGGAGCCTGTGCTTAGACTGATGACATCAGAGGTGTTCTGTCCGACCCGGGCTGACTGAGGTCTGTTGGTGAGGAAGTCTAGCAGCCATTGGAGGGGAGTGTATTGAAGCCTGGCTGTTCCAGTTATCCTATCAGATGCTGTGGGATGATGGTGTTGAAAGCTGAATTAAAGTCCAGCAACAGTATCTGCACATGGGTTTTCTTCTCCACGTGTGCTAAGCTCAGGGGAAGAGCGGAGGAGATGGCGTCCTCAGTGAGTCTTTGCCATCCATTCAGAACATCATATACATACCGTGCTATTAGGACATATAGTTCACATCTGAAGTATACTATCACTTTACATTTAGGCTCTAACACTTTTTATTCATTGAAAAATGACCCCATCAGTTAAAAGTACCTACTTATTTACTCAGTAGGTCATAACTATCTTGACATCCCATTTACCAATAATCTGCATTGCTTATACGAACACAGTCGGTCTGACATCTTTGTAGCATCCTGGCATTATCGTGGCATCTTTGTGGCATCCAACAGCCACTGACTTTAAGTGTGCCAGCATATTTTCACGCGATTTCATATCGCTACATTATTTTTTCTTATCACAAGTCGAATCACTCACGCCAATAGTTATCTTATAACTCTTTTATTAAATTGTTTTAAAATGTTTATTAAATGAAGCGAATTTAGCACATCATTAATTGAAGGTAAATATAGAACAGGCATTAAATCGCCCCAAAATCAAACTGTTTGCACATAAACAGCAATAGAAATGCGGCAGGTGGCCTGCTGGCAGCTGCATGTCACTGCAGCTGCCACAAGGTGCCAGATGACCTGCCGTAAGTTATGGCAGCTGGACTGTTGGCATTTTGATAGATTAACTGGTCGTGGCAGCTGGAAACCTGTAATGTTTCTTACACACAGGTGGCCCCGAAAGCTGCATCAGCAGTTGCTCGATCAAATGTTGGGAACATTACTGCTGATCAGAACCAGGATCAACTGGTGACACAGAAATCAACTTAACATTGCAGGAACATTACTGTCACTGCAAAGTTCAGTAAATTATTTCTACATCCAGACAGTGTCTTGCCCACAACCAAACTTAAATAAATTAGAAAAGATTCCCAAAAGAGTAAATAATGATAATCTAATAAAAAAAAAGAAATTACTCCAAGGGAGGGGGGGGGTAAAACGAATAAATGTGGTTTATTTAACAAAAGATCTGTCTTCGAAAATCTGCTAGTTAATTACTTCTTTTGTGATAATAGCATACATTTTTATTATCTTACAGAAACTTTGCTGCAGTAAGAGCAGTATGTGAACATAAACGAGGGAACTCCTTCTAGTTATTCAAATTTTCACATACCTAAAAATTCTGGGCAAGGAGGAGGAGTAGCAACAATGTTTCAATATGACTTATTGATTACTCCAAAGGCAGTTAATCATTACAACTCTTTAAAATTGAACCCTTAGTTTCCCTCATCTGAACTTGCGAAGCCAGAAAACCTCTCCTTTTTGTAACTTTGTATCATCCACAAGGTCATTACTCTGAATTTTTAGATGAGTTTAAAGAGTTCTTATCTCGTTTGTTGTTGAATACTGTCAGGGGCGTCATAGTGGGGGATTTGGGTATCCATGCTGACATTGAAGGTGGTAGCTTAAGTGCAGCCTTTTATACTATCTTATACGGGGACACTGTATAGGAGAAAAGTTAGGACGATTATAAGGACCCTTTACTGAGGGGGGCCCAAAAGAAGAAGAAAAGATTTATCCCACTATATTTTTCAAATATAAAAAGAAAATCCAGCAGTAAAATGTCCTCCCTCATTTTTTAGTAGTAAACAGTGAAACATGAATACAGGTAAAAGCCAGTAAATTAGAATATTTTGAAAAACTTGATTTATTTCAGTAATTGCATTCAAAAGGTGTAACTTGTACATTATATTTATTCATTGCACGCAGACTGATGCATTCAAATGTTTATTTCATTTAATTTTGATGATTTGAAGTGGCAACAAATGAAAATCCAAAATTCCATGTGTCACAAATAATACAAAAAAGGGATTTTTAGAAATGTTGGCCAACTGAAAAGTATGAAAATGAAAAATATGAGCATGTACAATACTCAATACTTGGTTGGAGCTCCTTTTGCCTCAATTACTGCATTAATGCGACGTGGCATGGAGTCGATGAGTTTCTGGCACTGCTCAGGTGTTATGAGAGCCCAGGTTGCTCTGATAGTGGCCTTCAACTCTTCTGCGTTTTTGGGTCTGGCATTCTGCATCTTCCTTTTCACGGGTAGATTTTGCGCTGTGTGCAGGCGCCAAGTCCTGTTGGAACCTGAAATCTCCATCTCCATAGAGCAGGTCAGCAGCAGGAAGCATGAAGTTCTCTAAAACTTGCTGGTAGACGACTGCGTTGACCCTGGATCTCAGGAAACAGAGTGGACCGACACCAGCAGATGACATGGCACCCCAAACCATCACCGATGGTGGAAACTTTACACTAGACTTCAGGCAACGTGGATCCTTTGCCTCTCCTGTCTTCCTCCAGACTCTGGGACCTCGATTTCCAAAGGAAATGCGAACTTTGCTTTGGTCAGAAAACATGACTTTGGACCACTCAGCAGCAGTCCAGCTCTTTTTTTCCTTAGCCCAGGTGAGACGCTTTTCGCGCTGTTTCTTGGTCAACAGTGGCTTGACACGAGTTATGCGGCAGTTGAAACCCATGTCTTTCAAGCGTCTCTTAGTGGTGGATCTTGAAGCACTGACTCCAGCAGCTGTCCACTCCTTGTGAATCTCCCCGATATTTTTGAATGGCTTTTTTTTCACAATCTTGACTAGGGCGCGGTGATCCCTATCGCTTGTACACTTTTTCTGACCACAGTTTTTCCTTCCCTTTGCCTCTCTATTAATGTGTTTGGACACAGAGCTCTGAGAACAGCCAGCCTCTTCAGCAATAACCTTTTGTGTCTTTCCCTCCTTGTGCAATGTGTCGATGGTCGCCTTTTGGACAGCTGTCAAATCTGAAGTCTTCCCCATGTTTGTGTAGGCTTCAGAACTGGACTGAGAGACCATTTAAAGCCCTTTGCAGTAGGGCTGAGCGATATAGAAAAAAAGCTTATCGATAAAAAAAAATGCATATTGATCGATATCGATAATTATTGAAAAGATTTGAAACCATATTTTATGTGCAGCTCTGCCTGGACTTTTTATAATATTGCTAAATGATTTAATTTTAATAAAAAAACACAAACACAGACTTCGAATTAAATCTTTATGTAACCAACTTTTTTAACCATAACAGAATAGTTTTAAAGAAAATAACTTAAGAGACCTGGGTTATGTTATTAAATACTGACAAAGAATAAACTAAGGTGACCAGAAAAGTGACCAAAATAAATATAACAAATAAATAAATGGATGTAAATGTTTGATGTAAATGATAAGATGTAAAACAAAAAGTTGAGGGGCCAATGTCTTTCATGGGACCCCAAATTCCTGACGGCCCTCCTGATCTTATATGCTATTAGCTTTTTCAAAATGTGCTGTAGACAATGCAGTCCCTTTGAAAAGTAAAACTCTAAAAATAGAAAGCTGGCTCCCTGCAGAGCTCACACTCTGAGGCAAAGTGCTAGGAAACCAGAGAGAAAATGGCGCTTTAGATGCCTACCTAAATCTTACCTAGCCTGCAAAAAATAGTTTACTGCTGTATAAGAGGACCCTTCGTAAAGTGAGAGCAGCATATTTCTCCTCATTAGTAGAGGGGAATAAGAATAATCCTAGATATATTTTATAAAGTGGCCAAATTTACCAAGAGCCATAGCTCTGTTGAACAGTCCATTCCACCTGCTCTTAGCAGTAATGATTTTATGAGATTCTTTATTAAAAAAAAGATACATTTTATTAAAGATAAGATCATTAGCACTCCTCTAACAATGATTGGTCTATTTTTGGAAGGTTAGGCAGCATCTGAGGTAGCCATAGAATCTGAACTTGGTTTAAAACGCTTTGATACAGTTGAACTTTCAGAGTTAGCAAAACTATTGTCTTTATCTAAGCCTTCAACTTGTATGTTAGATCCAGTCCCAAGCAGGTTATTTAAGGAGGTATTCCCTTCGATCTGCTCCTCCATTTTAGATGTGATTAAACTCCTACTGTTACAGGGATATGTACTTTTAAGGTTGCTGTAATTGAATCTTTACTTAAGAAACTTAAGAACCCAGATGACTTGGTCAATTTATAGACCTGTATCCAATCTTCCTTTCTTATCTAAAATTCTTGAGAAATTAGTTCCCATAGGCAAGGCAAGCCAGCCAGCCAGCCAAGACGATGCAAAGTGCTTTACATGATTAAAATATAGGAAAATAAAACAGAATCAAAGCAAGTAGGAAAAAAAAATAAAATAAAATAAAAAATGCAGAAACAAAAAAGAATATTAAAAAAAGTTGAACTAATGATGTTTCATTTTAACTGTTTAACTAGAATAGTCGAAGGCAAACCTAAACAAATGTGTTTTTAGTCTTGATTTAAAGGAACTCAGGCTTTCCTCAATTTTACAGTTTTCTGGAAGTTTGTTCCAGATAAGTGGAGCATAGGAACTAAATGCTGCTTCTCCATGTTTAGTTCTGGTTCTAGGTATGCAGAGCAGGCTGGAGCCAGAAGGCCTGAGTGGTCTGGAGGGTTGATACACTGATAGTAAGTCTGCGATGTATTTAGGTGCTAAGCCATTCAGAGATTTATAGACTAACAGAAGTATTTTAAATTCTATTCTCTGAGATACAGGGAGCCAGTGTAAGGACTTTAGAACTGGGGTGAATTGCTCTACTTTCTTAGTGTTAGTGAGGACACGGGCAGCAGCATTCTGGATCAGCTGCAGCTGTCTAATCCACTTTTTAGGCAGACCTGTGAAAACACCGTTGCAGTAATCAATTCAACTAAAAATAAACACATGGATTAGTTTTTCCAGATCATGCTGAGACATTAGTCCTTTAATCCTGGAAATGTTCTTCAGGTGATAGAAAGCCGACCTTGTAATTGTCTTTAAATGCTTTTGGAGGTTCAAGTCTGAATCCAGCACTACACCTAGATTTCGGGCCTGATCAGTGGTTACTAGCTGAAGCGACTGATCAGTGGTTACTAGCTGAAGCTCTATTGGTTCAAAGATTATTACTTCAGTTTTGGTTTTATTCAGTTGAAGAAAGTTATGGCACATCCAGGCATTGATTTCTTCTAAGCATTTCCTCAGTGCTTGAATTGGTTCATAGTCACCTGGTGACATGGTGATGTAAAGCTGTGTGTCGTCTGCATAGTTATGGTAGCTGATGTTGTTGTTTTTTCTTACCTGAGCGTGAGGGAGCATGTAAATATTGAATAGGAGGGGACCCAGGATGGACCCTTGGGGAACCTCACATGTGATTTTTGTCATCTCTGATGTAAAGTTGCCTACTGATACAAAAAAGTCCCTGTCCTTTAAGTAGGATTTAAACCAGTTGAGAGCTGTACCAGAGAGGCCGACCCAGTTTTCCAGGCACTTTAATAGGATGGAGTGATCAACAGTAGCGAATGCTGCACTGAGGTCTAACATGGAAGTGCAACCACTTAAATCAGAATTTGGTTTTTGAAGAGTTTCAGTCTGGCTTTAGAGCTCATCATAGCACTGAAACAGCTCTGGTGAAAGTCACTAATGATATTCTCATGGCCTCAGATAATGGACTTGTATCTGTCCTCGTCCTGTTGGATCTCAGTGCTGCATTTGATACAGTTGACCATAATATTCTTTTAGAAAGACTCGAATATTTTGTTGAAATTAAAGGAACAGCACTAGACTGGTTTAAATCTTTCTGATCAATTTCAGTTTGTTCACGTTAATGACTAATCTTCCTCATGCTCAAAGGTTACCTGTGGAATACCACAGGGATCAGTGCTAGGACCAATTCTCTTTACTATATATGTGCTCCCCATAATTCGGTAGATTTATTAGACAGTATTGGATTCATTTCCACTATTATGCTGATGATACTCAGGTATATCCATATGAAGCTAACCCATTACATAGATTACAGGCATTTCTTTCGCTTCATTGGCTTCCTGTTAAATCAAGAATCTTTTAGTTATCAGGCTCCTCTCCTGTGTAACCAACTACCAGTTTTAGTTTGTGAGGCAGACACCCTGTCTACTTTTAAGACTAGGCTTAAAACGTTCCTTTTTGATTAAGCTTATAGTTATAGTGGCTCAGATTATCCTGAGCTATCTCTATAGTTATGCTGCTATAGGCTTAGACTGCTCGAGGACATCGGGACCCCTTCTTCATCATTCTGCTTCATTCTATCACTATTTTCCCACTGCAGAATCTGCTGTGACACCATCCTGTAGAGAAATATCAGCTGGGCTGCTGCCATCAACACCTTTGTTTATATATGTTGGAGATTGCCCTGTTTTCAGTGTACTCCTGTTTCTCTGACTGTGAGTGGTTGGATGTGCTCTCTTCCATCGTCTGACACGGGAAGTGGCTCGGATCTCGTCTGCCTGGCTGTGTGTTTCCTTGAAGGGGCCCCCCCGTGGAGCTGGTTTAAAATTGCCTTTTGTATTTCTGCTTCTTTTTCTTCGTGTGCTTCTGTCTCCTTGAACCCAAGTGGGCCTTGGCAGATGGCCGCTTGCACAGAGTGTGTTTCAGATTTCATTTCAATGATGCATTTTAGATGTCTGACAGACAACCCTCTAACTCAAACCTATGACTAGTCATGTTTTAGTCATCAAAGATCCATGTTTAGCTCATCAGATTTCGTTGTCATAAAAAAGGAGCATCAGCGAAATAATTTCATAATCGTTGATGAAAACAACACTGATGTATACACATACAAATTGGGGAAATCGTATTCATCATGTAAAACGCTTGTTATTGATCACCTTAAGGGCTGGTTATACTCCCCGCAGCAGTGTGTCGCAGTGAGCTTGATGCAGAAATTTTTATTTATTCTCAATTTTGAAGTGGTCTGCGCTATGTTATGTTCCACGCCACAATGCAAGAGGTACAATCATAAACTAGCTGTGGGTCTAGATACAGCTGAGGCAGTGAGGAAGTGTGGGTAAGTCTGTCCGACAACAGAGGGACATGAGGGTGAAAAAGAGCAGGGATCCAGGTGAAAAAAGGGTCCCAGCGTTCTCACACACCCTGCTCTTCTAGTTGGTCCAACTTCACGAGTTGTTTTCCGCAATTGCGGTCATACAAACAAAACAAGCCGGCAAGCGGATGTAGATTTGACCAATCAGAGGTCTCCTGTCTGCGTCATAGTCTTCGGTCACCTACAATTTGGGAGAGCTGCAGCAGAGTGTCTGCGGAGGGGGCGGGGACGTCTTTGTGTTCACTGCGACACCTACGAAGACGACCTAGTTTCGAAGTATAAAACAGCCTTTACATGATCCTCGGTCACCCCAGATAAAAATATTTATGTTCACTCAAATATTAGGCGAACAATGAGCTACAGAAACCAAGCTAGCATGATGTTATAACGCTTCAGATGGCAGTAAAACATCAATAATTGAATTATTTGGAAAACTAAAATTGGGTTTGTGTACTGTAAAAAAAAATGAAGAAAAAATGATGTCCTTTTTAGACATAATCTAAAGATTTAAAGATAAAAGAGAAGGTCCGAACCCGTGATTGTGGTGTCAGAGCTGCAGGTATGCTGGGAGATGTAGTTCCACTCTCTTTATATGTTGTTAGATCACCACAAGGATGATTGAAGTGAGGTGTTCTTTATTTAACCACCAATAGAAAGTCTTTCTGTTGCGTTTGTCTTTCCAGACCGCCTGCAGGATTATGTTAGAGAAGAGGAGGATTTCTCTGACCAGCAGCTCTATGAACAGGAGAGGAAGTCCAGTTTGGACCAAGAGGAACCAGAAGCTCTGCAGATAAAAGAAGAACAGAAAGAACCAGAACATCCCTGGACAGAAGAGGAAACCATGGAGCTCCCCAAAAGTGAACATGATGAGCAGCTTTTTGTGAAGCAGGAGACTGATGATACAGGAGAGAAACATTTTCCATGTTTGACATGTGGAGAAAACTTTTTAAAAAAAGAACATTTCATGGTTCACAATAACACAGGTCAGACGATTTATAAATGTCTGTCCTGTGGAAAGACATCTAAACTTAATAACCACATCAGAACTCACACAGATGAGAACCCTTTTTCCTGTACCATTTGTAACAAGAATTTTACTGAAAAAAGTAGTTTGTCTAAATACATGAGAATTTACATTGGTGAGAAGCCTTTTGAATGTCTGTCCTGTGGAAAAAGCTTCACCTTTAAGTCTAATCTTAATAATCACATCAGAACTCACACAGGTGAAAAACCTTTTTCCTGTACCATTTGTAACAAGAGTTTTACTGAAAAAGGAAGTTTGACTAAACACACGAGAATTCACATTGGCGAGAAGCCTTTTGGATGTCTGTCCTGTGGAAAAAGCTTCACTCAGAAATCTAATCTTGATAAACACATGACAATTCACACAGGTGAGAAGCCTTTTGAATGTCTGGCCTGTGGAAAAAGCTTCACCTTTAAGTCTGATCTTAATAATCATATCAGAACTCACACAGGGGAAAAACCTTTTTCCTGTACCATTTGTAACAAGAATTTTACTGAAAAGGGTAGTTTGACTAAACACACGAGAATTCACTCTGGTGAGAAGCCTTTTGAATGTCTGTCCTGTGGAAAAAGCTTCACCTTTAAGTCTGATCTTAATAATCACATCAGAATTCACTCTGGTGAGAAGCCTTTTGAATGTCTGTCCTGTGGGAAAAGTTTCACTAAGAAATATAATCTTGATACACACATCAGAATTCACACAGGTGAGAAGTCTTTTTTCTGTACCATTTGTAACAAGAATTTTACTGAAAAAAGTAGTTTGACTAAACACATGAGAATTCACACAGGTGAGAAACCTTTTGAATGTATGTCCTGTCGAAAAAGCTTCACCTCTAAGTCTGACCTGAATAAACACATCATAATTCACACAGGTGAGAAGCCTTTTTCCTGTACCATTTGTAAAAAGAATTTTACTCAAAAGAGTAGTTTGACTACTCACATGAGAATTCACACTGGTTAGAAGTCTTTTAAATGTCTCTCCTGTGGAAAACCCTTCACCTGTAAGACTGATCTTGATACACACATCCTAATGCACACAGGTGAGAAGCTGTTCTCCTGGAGGATTTGTCACCAAGGTTTAAAACCAGAAGGTCATTTGAGTATTCAGATAAAATGTATTAATGCATAATCTGACATGATTCATATATATATATTTAAAACATTTGTTTCACATATGTTGCAGCAGTTAGATGCCACAGGAATGAACAACAGGCTTTTTCCATGTTAAACTGGTTATAAAATTTTAGTGTTGCTGATGTTTTTGGAGGATTTTCTAAGAGATCAGCTGCAAATGATGAGAGTTTAGCTAATTCAGTGTCTTGCTGGCTTTCATTAGCAATGCATCAATCAGCCCTGCTACGTGTGTTGTTGAAACCAGGCCCACCAAAACTCCAACTGTTTTTGGCACAGTGTTAGAGCTATGGTCAGTGGATATTAGACTGAAGTAGATCATCTATAGAGGAGTCTCAGATGAAGATTTGGGACATATATAAGTGTGTGTCAGTCTCAGAGTTAGTCAGCTACAAGCTAATTAATGT
Organism: Cyprinodon diabolis; assembly: GCA_030533445.1. Classification (NCBI taxonomy): domain Eukaryota; kingdom Metazoa; phylum Chordata; class Actinopteri; order Cyprinodontiformes; family Cyprinodontidae; genus Cyprinodon; species Cyprinodon diabolis. Next base: position 34,536,347 of record CM060085.1, read on the forward strand.
TGCAAAGTAGCTCCAGCCACCTTGAAAGGGGGTGCTGGGATTATGGGGTTAAACTACGGGACATCAAAGAACTCAGTTTAGAGGCTGGAGTCTGTAATTCAGGTAAATTGAAGTCCTAAAATGATGAAACATGTTTGTTTAAAAAGATAAACAGGATTGATGATGTTGATGTTATTTTTACTGATCAGTTTGAACCTGCTTTAACTTGGTAAAAAGCCTTTGTCTTAATAATGTATTAAAGAAATCTGACTCTCCTCTAGAAGTGTGAAGTTTCTGCTTTTTAAAGTATAATTTTGCTTTGAACTAATTCTAATAGTTTTGTTCTTGATTCTGTAGATGTTCTATTTACCTGCTATGATTGAAAGTAACTGTCACCTATTTTATACAACAGATTTTATGGATTATATTCTGCTGTGGATGTTTTTAATTATTGTAATCGCTTCTAAATTGATGTACGAGCAGCAATAAAACCTCATGGATTGTAAAAATTGCCTTTTTTATATGGTTTTCATATGAATTACAAACAATCTTTTTCCATGTTTTCTCTGATATTTTCAGCCAAACTAAAGCTGTAAAATAAATAGTTTAATGTCATTCACCTTCTGTCTTCTCCAGTCTTTCCTGTTGCTCCTCCGTCAGCATGAATCTTTTTGCTTTTTAGAGCCTGAGTGTGTTCAAATCTGGCCATTGGATGTTCTCTACTTAAAAAAACACTTTAGATTTAAGATGAAAACATTTTCTTTTTTTATTATTTAAAAAGTCAATGTTTAACATGGATGCATAAACAACTAATTTTTTTCAGTGTTAAATTCGATTTTAAGTCACAGAATATACTTAAGAATGTCCCGGACCTTTACTGGTTGTTGATTTTCTCTATTCGGACCCAGATGATTTTTAATTGGTTACCGCTGGACTACAGAAATGAAGGATCAGGCTATGTTCACAATGCAACCTGAAGGGACCCAAATCCGATTTTCTTTGTTTTTTTTTGTTTTTTTGCCAATATGCAATCTGTATCTGTTCTTTTCATGACAGTCTCAACAATACAGATCTAATACAACCCAGGCCACTTGGCTATGTCCTTAATCTGATTCATATCTGATCTTTTCAAATGCGAGCTGTGTCTAAATGGTCAGGTTTCATTCATCTGACAGATATAGATAAATGGAAAGAAGGAATGGCGATAGGACAAAAGAGAAGAGGTCAGATAGGAAAGGAAGATGATAGGACAGAAGAGAAGGTGGGAAAGGAAGAGGGGCAGAAAGGTTGAAAGTGAATGGAGATTAGGTGCAATAAAGGGAAGGGTAGAGAAGAGACTACAAGACAAGACAAGAAATATATATTTGTGTATGTATATATATACACACAATATATTTATGGATATATTAGGGTGACCAAACGTCATCTTTTGCCTGGACATGTCCCCTTTTGACATTCTGTTAAATTATAAATACTTCTAAATAGATAATTTTTACTGTTTTCAAGGGACCATAATCGTATACTTATATTTACTGGCGCTTTGCACACAATACTGCGGTACTTTCTTGCTTGACCTAGTTCCAGAGGGACAACCTTGTTGGAGGGTCACTCTAGAGGGAAATCCACACACACACTCAAGGAGCAAAGCAACCAGCATTGGACACAAAATGCCGAAATGAAAGTGCAGCTTCACAGATGAACTCCAGAAAACCTTTGGAGTCCAGTGGGAGGCTGAGTGCACCGTGTGCAAAGCTGGCTCTTTCGTTTCAGTGTCTAATAAAGGTGCTGGAGATCTCAAAGCTCACATGGACACTGAAAAACCTGAAAAAGCTCTGTATTTTCTAATACAGAAGAATACATTTTTGGAACATAATTTTATTTTAAATATGTATTGAAAAAGCTATACTTCTGTTACTGGTTGTTAAAGATTTAGTTTTACTACAAATGTTATTTTTGTACCATTTAGGTATGATAAAGCTGTTCATTAACCTTTGAGAAGTCTGTCTGAATCCGTCTGGAGGCAAAGTGTCCTCTTTATGGAAATCTAAATATGCTCACCCTAATATATATACCTATTCTAAAAGAATTAGTTCTGTAGTTCCCATTTTGAAGCCAACTGATGTTTGCAGGAGCTGTTTTGAACTAGACTACAGAGGGACGGCACCAGTTTATGGATCATGTTACTTCATGTTTTTGAACTTTATTAGGGAGATTCACTGAACCTCCTGATGGGTTTTTAGGCACAAGACACAATTTGGAGATAAAGGCTCTTTATCTAAATACAAATAACCAGTACGTTGTATATTTGACCTCCTCTGCCATAAAACACGAGCAAATTTACATTAAATGATTAGATTAGAACCTTCTGCTCTCTCTGCTTTTCCTCAGAGTAGCTTTGCCTCGTCTGTTCCTGTTTGGCTGTGACGTCATCCAGGAAAGAAACATCAGCTGTGCTGCTTCCATCAACACCCTTGTTTATAGATGCTGGAGATCGGCCTGTTTTCCAGTGTGGTCCTGTTTCTCTGACCGTGGCTGGGTGGATTTGCTCTCTTCATCCTCTGGCATGGGAGCTGGCTCGGAGCTCGTCTGCCTGGCTGTGTGTTTCCTGGACGGGGCCGCCTTTTACAGCTGCTTTTTGTGTCTCTGCTTCTGTCTCCTTGAACCCCAGTCGGCCTCGGCAGATGGCCGCTCACACTGAGCCTGGTTCTGCTGGAGGTTTCTTCCTGTTAAAAGGGAGTTTTTCCTCTTCACTGTCGCTACAAGCATGCTTAGTGTGAGGGATTGTATTTGAGTCAATGAGTCGATGCAATCAACTGGTTTTCCTTAGATAGAAAACTTTGTATCAATTTGACTGTATGATCTGGTGAACTGTAAAGTGCCTTGAGATGACATGTGTTGTGAATTTGGCGCTATATAAATAAACTGAATTGAATTGAATTAAATTTAAAAAATAATTCAGTCTTGCTTAAATGAAACTTTGGTTTAACTGCCATGGGTGCTTTTCTATGTTCTTTTGAAATCAAGTTGTGATTATGATAAAAAAAAAATGAAATAGTTCTGTTTGAAAATTTACTGATAAATAGTACAGTCCATGTAGTTTAAAGTACTTTAAAATTAGTAAAAAACCAAACTGAATCAGCAGAGATATGTAGAAGAGGCTCCAACAGGTCTCATCAGAAAGAACCAGAACAAGATGCAGACAGCAGTGAGTGGGTGGACCCAAGATACCTGGACAGGTGAGGAATGGACCTGAGGATCATTAAATGCTGACTGAGACAGCATCTCCTCCCATCAGTAACTGGATCAGAACCAGGATAGATATCCTGATCACATCACCTAGATATCTCTGCTGATTCCATCTGCACTTGTTGTGCACCTGATTATCGTTTTCATCTGACTTGCTTAGAATTAATAGCTGATTTTCCCCCTTTTTTCAGTCATTACGTGTGAATTGTTTATTTTACCAAATAAAATGATTGTTTTAGATGGTGATGACAAAACAATTCAATTTACATTTTTCAATTCAGTTTATTTATATAGCGCCAAATTCACAACACGTCATCTCAAGGCACTTTACAGTTCAACCAGATCATACAGTCAAATTGATACAAAGCTTTCTATCTAAGGAAAACCAGTTGATTGCATTGACTCAAATACAATCCCTCACATTAAGCATGCTTGTAGCGACAGTGGAGAGGCAAAACTCCCTTTTAATAGGAAGAAACCTCCAGCAGAACCTGGCTCAGTGTGAGCGGCCATCTGCCGAGGCCGACTGATGAAATAGGGGTCCCTATGTCCTCCAGAAGTCTAAGCCTATAACAGCATAACTATAGAGATAGCTCAGGATAACAATCTTCTTAAAGTTTAGCCAGCTTGGCCTGTAGGTGGTGCAGCTGTTTGTGAGCATGACCCATGTACGGAGGCCTTAGTCCGCGGGTGACCCAGATTCGAATCCGTCCTATGGTCCCTTAACAGCATGTCTCTCCTTCTCTTTCCTGTCAGCCTACTGTCCGAAAAACAAAACAAAAAATTTAAAAGTTTAGCCAGCATTGGAAATCTGCCCAGAATTTAAAAATTGGTTCATAAAGGAAAATTAAATAATAATTCTGAATTGCATCTCTTTAATTTTTCGGTGGCAGAGGGTAAGTTATGTAATTAATTAAATAATTCATTTCTCCTTCTGAATGCAGACAAAATAAAAACTCTATAGTCCTGGGATTTATGTCCAGAGCTTTCCCCTCCCTGAGGGACATGTTGATCAGCTCCAGAGTCCGGATTACGTCTAATCTCCTCTCCAGAAGAACCGTCACCTCTGTAAACAAAGACAAGTGGATCTGAAGTCAACCTTAACAAGGTAGCAAACACATCACTGACCTACTTTCTGATTTCCTCTCCCAATTTCAGCTTTATTCAGCTAAAGCAGTCCAGATACTCTGGGCGTATTACCCTGTGGTAATGGAACTGCCCGCACGCTCACAGTCGCCAGTTTGTTGGGAGTGGTGACGGTGACGAGTCTATTAGAGTCCACCTGCTGGGACTCAGATGAACGTTCTTCTTTTACCTAGAAAAAAAAAACATTGGACAGGCATGAAAACAGGTGAATGTGAGAGTAGACCCCAAGGTTTAAGAAAGTCTACCCTGTAGGGGCTTCAAGAGGTCTTGCACCTTTTGAACCGTTAAGCACGTTTAGCTTGATGCATATTATATGTCTCTAGTTGGAAAATTTCAAATTTTGCAGCTATCAAAAAACAAAACAATCAGAGAAGCTGATCCGGGAGCATCTTGGAGACAGATGCTGCATGCAAGCAGATATTTTCATGGCCTCAGATAATGGACTTGTATCTGTGCTTGTCCTGTTGGATCTCAGTGCTGCATTTGATCCAGTTGACCATAATATTCTTTTAGAAAGACTTTTGTAGGAATTAAAGCAACAGCATTAGTTTGGTTTAAATCGTATCGTATGTGACCGATTTCAGTTTTGTTATGTTAATGATAAATCCACTTCCACTGTTATGCTGATGATACCTAGCTATATCTGTCTATAAATCCAGATGAAGCATAGATTACAGGCATGCAAGCTATGTAATCAAGACATAAAAACCTGCATGACTCTTAACTTTCTCCCTCTGAAAGGAGACAAAACAGAAGTTATAGTCTTTGGACCAGAGTCTTTGAAAAAGAAGCTGATTAGCCAGTCACTTCATTTGGATGGGATTAAACTGATTTCAGATAATAAAGTAAAAAATCTTGTTATTTTCGATCAGGACCTGTCATTTAAATCCCAGATCAAAGAGGTTTCTAGAATTTCCTTCTTTCATCTGAGGAACATTGCAAAAATTAGAAATCTCCTGTCCAGGGGTGATGCTGAGAAACTAGTCCATGCATTTGTTACTTCAAGGCTGGACTATTGTAATTCTTTACTATCAGGAAGTCCACAAACTGTAGTTAAAAGCCTTCAGCTGATCCAAAATGCTGCAGCCAGAGTTCTGATGAAAATTAAAAAGAGAGATCATATCTCTCCTATCCTGGCTTCTCTTCATTGGCTTCCTGTTAAATCCAGAATTGAATTTAAAATCCTCCTTCTCACATATAAAGCCTTAAATGGCCAAGCTCCATCTGATGTCAGAGATCTGATTGTTCCTTATGTTCCTAACAGAGCACTTCGCTCTCAATCTGCAGGTTTACTAGTGGTTCCTAGAATTTCCAAAAGTAGAATGGGAGGCAGATCTTTTAGTTATCAGGCTCCTCTCCTGTGGAACCAACTACCAGTTTTAGTCTGTGAGGCAGACACCCTGTCTACTTTTAAGGCTAGGTTTAAAACTTTCCTTTTTGATAAAGCTTATAGTTAGGGTGGCTCAGGTTATCCTGAGCTATCTCTATAGTTATGCTGCTATAGGCTTAGACTTCTGGAGGACATAGGGACCCCCATTTCATCATTTTACTTCATTCTCTCTCTGTTCTCCTATTCTGCAGAATCTGTTTGTTCAATCTCTAACCTTCTGCTCTCTCTGCTTTTCCTCAGAGTAGCTTTGCCTCGTCTGTTCCTGTTTGGCTGTGACTCCATCCTGGAAAGAAACATCAGCTGTGCTGCTTCCATCAATACCCTTCTTTATAGATGTTGGAGATCGGCCTGTTTTCCAGTGTAGTCCTGTTTCTCTGACCGTGACTGACTGGATGTGCTCTCTTCATCCTCTGGCATGGGAGCTGGCTTGGAGCTCGTCTGCCTGGCTGTGTGTTTCCTGGACGGGGCCGCCTTTTACAGCTGCTTTTTGTATCTCTGCTTCTGTCTCCTTGAACCCCAGTCGGCCTCAGCAGATGGCCGCTCACACTGAGCCTGGTTCTGCTGGAGGTTTCTTCCTGTTAAAAGGGAGTTTTTCCTCTCCTCTTTCGCTACAAGCATGCTTAGTGTGAGGGATTGTATTGGAGTCAATGAGTCGATGCAATCAACTGGTTTTCCTTAGATAGAAAACTTAGAATCAATTTGACTGTATGATCTGGTTGAACTGTAAAGTGCCTTGAGATGACATGTGTTGTGAATTTGGCGCTATAGAAATAAACTGAATTGAATTGAAAAATTAGTTCTTGTTTTAATGATCTGATCTGTTGTAAAGTCCTTTAAACGTCTAATTTGATTTGTTAAAAGTTCATTTAAGAGCAAAAAAGGTCTGAGTCCAACAAAATATTCCTATAGAATTCAGCAGTTTGTTATACAGTTTTTCGGGGGACTTTAGGTTGAACTGGACACAAAAACTAGCAAAATTCTTGTAAATCTATGTTACAATGCAAAGACAAGAGTTCTTTTTACTGATGTTTACTGATGTTTAATGCTCTTAAACACAGTAGAAATAACAAAATAAGCAAAAAAAATAAAACAGAATTAATTAGCCTCACAACATTATTATGTATTGTATTAACATACAATACATGTAGCAAATAAGCATACCACTTTGGCCTGCTTTTGACTAGGGCTGGGTTTATTCTTCTGTTTAAATCTTCTGTTTTAACTAGCGAACACAGTTCTTACCTTTTGTGAGCTCTTACAGTCTACGCTGAAGCACAAGTGTGGTGCCGATAGCTTACAATGTTGACAGGAAACGGAAATGTTCTTTTTCAAAATATGTGAATCCATGTTAATTTTATTCAAATTAACTAGTGTTCAACACACAAATATTGAAACTATATAAAATAAACAATAAGTACAAACTTATGAGGTGCAACATCGCCATCTATTGGATATCAGAACTATTGTACAAGCAAAACAATAGCATTTACATACACTATATTGCCAAAAGTATTTGCTCACCTGCCTTGACTCACATATGAGCTTAAGTGACATCCCGTTCCTAATCCATAGGGTTCAATATGACGTCGGTCCACCCTTTGCAGCTAGAACAGCTTCAACTCTTCTGGGAAGGCTGTCCACAAGGTTTAGGAGTGTGTTTATGGGAATTTTTGACCATTCTTCCAGAAGCGCATTTGTGAGGTCGCACACTGATGTTGGACGAGAAGGCCTGGCTCTCAGTCTCCGCTCTAATTCATCCCAAAGGTGTTCTATCGGGTTGAGGTCAGGACTCTGTGCAGGCCAGTCAAGTTCATCCACACCAGACTCTGTCATCCATGTCTTTATGGACCTTGCTTTGTGCACTGGTGCACAGTCATGTTGGAAGAGGAAGGGGCCAGCTCCAAACTGTTCCCACAAAGTTGGGAGCATGGAATTGTCCAAAATGTCTTGGTATGCTGAAGCATTCAGAGTTCCTTTCACTGGAACTAAGGGGCCAAGCCCAGCTCCTGAAAAACAACCCCACACCATAATCCCCCCTCCACCAAACTTTACACTTGGCACAATGCAGTCAGACAAGTACCGTTCTCCTGGCAACCGCCAAACCCAGACCCGTCCATCAGATTGCCAGATGGAGAAGCGCGATTCGTCACTCCAGAGAACGCGTCTCCACTGCTCTAGAGTCCAGTGGCGGCGTGCTTTACACCACCGCATCCGACGCTTTGCATTGCACTTGGTTATGTATGGCTTGGATGCAGCTGCTCGACCATGGAAACCCATTCCATGAAGCTCTCTGCGCACTGTTCTTGAGCTAATCTGAAGGCCACATGAAGTTTGGAGGTCTGTAGTGATTGACTCTGCAGAAAGTTGGCGACCTCTTCGCACTATGCGCTTCAGCATCCGCTGACCCCGCTCCGTCAGTTTACGTGGCCTACCACTTCGTGGCTGAGTTGCTGTCGTTCCCAAACACTTCCATTTTCTTATAATACAGCTGACAGTTGACTGTGGAATATTTAGGAGCGAGGAAATTTCACGACTGGATTTGTTGCACAGGTGGCATCCTATCACAGTTCCACGCTGGAATTCACTGAGCTCCTGAGAGCGACCCATTCTTTCACAAATGTTTGTAAAAACAGTCTGCATGCCTAGGTGCTTGAATTTATACACCTGTGGCCATGGAAGTGATTGGAACACCTGATTCCAATAATTTGGATGGGTGAGCAAATACTTTTGGCAATATAGTGTATATATATATATATATATATATATATATATATATATATATATATATATATATATATATATATACATAATTTATCGACAATCAGAGTCTGAGTGATGTTTTATTTTGAAAAATATAAAAAATTGCGGTATTCTCTCCCAGTTACATCAGTCGGTGCATCTGTGCCTCTTGAGACAGGTTAATTCAGTTCAAGACGCATCCTATCTATAACATACTATCTTTGTGAAGCGGGATTTTCTGTGGTTACAGCGACCAAAACAAAGCTACGGAGCAGACTGGACATCAGGAGCACACTTCGTGTGTCATTGTTTCTGATTACGCCTAGATGGGACCAGCTTGTTGTTTTATTTTTATGCTGTTTGTATTTGATTTTATTCTAGTCGTATCATTTTACTTGATCGTATTTAACCCCCCCCCCCCACGGCGGTCCGTGAAAATATTGTCTGACATATAGCGGTCCGTGGTGCAAAAAGGTTGGGGACCTCTGTCCTAAAACAAAATTGCAGATCTTAAACCACAAGGAATCTGGATTTCTGAGAAAATATTTTAGCCATTTAATGATTAAAAGATTGCCACTAAAATAGTAATCTTTTCAGAGTGATTTGGGGGCACAGGTAAATTTGGACCAGTTAGTTTTCTTTCTTTGTTTCCTTCTCCAGACATGTCCTCAGGATCAAGTTTTCTACATTAACTCTATCCAGTCAGTGTGATAACTTTAGCTTTTAGCTCTGAATGAGCTAATCTGAGTTATCACATGCTAACCACAGCTTTAAAATACTAAACACAAAATTGATTAAATACATTTGATTACACTGTAAAAGTCAAAATGGCTGGAAATTATCACAAAATTTAATTTGCGAATTCTTTAAGAAATGTAGCATATCAACAAGGTGAATTAATTGAAAGTACCTTAATGCTGTGACTTGTATAAAATCTGAATATGTCATGATCGGTTTAAGGAATCTGCAGAGATGCAGAGAAACCACTCTGAGAACACAGAGAAAAGTTTAACAGGTTTATTTGTAGCAATGTGAACGGAGGTTGGATTTGGAACTCAGTAAACTGGTGAACTGTTGAACCGGAACTGGAAAGTCTGAAAGGGAGATCACAGAGATTAGTTCAGGGACCGTGGGAAATGAGACTGCGACTTGAATTATGCTGGAATGGGACTCGGCGGAGTAATGGAGCGGACTGTCACTTGGATTTCCGATGGGAACTTGAACGGATCAAGTGGAGGTTTTCCCCTGCTCAGTGTGTACTCAGTTAATCCTTCCAGGGGGACAAGGTCCAGGTATCCAGTTACACAAGAAGACTTCCTGCCGAAGAGCAAAGAAAAAAGCAACATAAGACTCAGGTAAGGCTCAGGTAAGGCTCAGGTAAGGCTCAGGTTAGGCTCAGGTTAGGCTCGAGTACCCAAAACTGGCAAACACTCTGGCATCGAGGTACAGACTAGAGTCCTGCACGGGTCGAGTTTTACCAAACCGCACCCGCCTGAACCCGTTAGGATGACTACCGAACCCGACCCGTCATCCGCGGATATCTTCAATTCAAATCCGAACCCGACCCGACCCGTTGATATTTAACCCGCAACCCGACCCGTTAACACATCAAGTAATAGGCTATAGTATGCTGCGCTGCAGAGCAGCGCCATTAACACTGCAGCAGACGTGTATGCACTGACTGTGGCCTTTTTGGAGGGAAGCCCACACTGCCGGCAGGGCTTTAAGCTACAACAAGGGTGACCCCAGTGCCTGATTAATATAACATTTCTGATGTCCATAACAACACACACGCATAAAAAAAAATATCACCAACTACCCGCCCGCACTAAAAAAATATCCGCCCTTTTATTTTTATTTATGTATTTTTCACCCGCAAAAGAGCATTTTAGCGGGTGACCTGTCGGGGACCCGCGGGTACCCGACCCCTTGCAGGACTCTAGTACAGACAGCCCACTGCTCAAGTACTCCTCCAGTCATGAACCAATGAGCCGCAGGTGTGCATGGAGGACCAACAAGGAAAGGGCGCCACCTGTTGGTGGAGAGAGAAGGGACACACAAACAACCCACACAAACTGGATTCCTAACAGAATGGAGTTTAAAGGCTGAAGTAGACAGAAGTAGTCAGATGTCAGATCCTTTGCTGAATTTCATTCAATGTCTGAGATTTTTCACTTTTGTTGAGCAACAAAACAGAAATTGAAAGGTTTCCATTTCTAGGACGGTGAATTGCAGAAGAATTTTTGACTCTGACTTTGTCTGTTTCCATGGTAACTATTCCTCTGATTAACGCCCAGGAAAGATCTACATGATTTAAGAAAAACATGTTTAACATACAGTTCGGTGACAAATTACAACAACTTGGAATTAGTTTGACAAAGTAGAGTTTTCTAACAGATGTAAACCTGGTCATCTCCTGATCTATTGAGGAAGGTCTCTTCCTGCCTTCCAACCTGAGTTTTCTGCTGCTGTCCCTGAGCAAAGTTCTGACTGAGCTCTGTTATCAGATTGCAATAAAAACCAATCAAATAACTCTATAAAAGTTCCATTAAAATACTTGAAAATGAAGCCGCAGTCTTTGCACACATGTGCCCTTCTAGAGAAATATAGCTTCCTAAATTTAGAAAATCTCAAGATATTTAGATATTGTTGGCTAAAATTTAGGGTATTAAATGGCTCTGCCATTTAAATGCTCTCACCACCCTTGGAAGAATTTATTAGAAAAATTATTTGTGAAGGATGAGAAGTATAAGAAGGGAGGACTGTGAGATCCAGTTCAGGAAATGCACCTTTGCACAGAACATTCTCTCAGTCAAGGGAAGCATCACTTAGAATGCATTGCCGTCAGCACTCAGGGATAGCGCCACCTTTATTTTCTTTAAGAAACAACTTAAGCAATGGCTATTTGGTACCCGATTTGTCATCATTTGGAACTACTTTAGAAACTTTAAAATGTAGAATCTGGTGCTAAGCACTTTAGCATGATCTACCTCATTATTGGAAATACCTTAAGACATTAGCCTACCTCAAGTATGCAGTCCTGTTCACTGTGTGTTATGTCATCTGTGGGTATTGCAATGTATTTCCTCTGAAACTGTTTATTGTTTTTATGATTTTTGCGTGTATTTTGTCCTTGTTACATGTATATAATAAGTGGTTTGTATTTATTGTTACACATACCTTATGTTTCTCCTTGTACCTGCTGCCCCCATCCTATGGGACTATGGATGGAAACTAGCCTTGAGCTACATGCAAGTGTATTTACAGCTCCTGCTGTTCATTAATACATGCTGTTCTTTTCAAATCCTAAAACAGAAAGAAATAAATGAATAAATTCAATGCAGCTCCTCCCACTCTCACACTGAGACTTTCATTCTGATAAACAACCATAATAAAGACAGTTCACAAGGAAAATAAAGAAAATCCATGGAAAAAGGAAGCATAAAGTCCGAATGTAACACAAAAGCATTTCTAAGGGTTTCAGATCATCTGCAATCTTTGCCAAAGTCCTCTAGCATAACATGAATGCTTTAGGGCATTCTCCAAGAGAGACTTATCTAATTTTTATATCAATGGTTTCCAACTAAGGGCTGTTTCTCTAAAGCAGGATTCAGAAATCAAGGATCAGACATAAAGTTAGGTTTGACATGGCCCAATTAGTTTAACCTGGCTTTCTCTGTTTCTCAAAGGCTAAACCAGGATCAGGAGGTGTGGTTATGTGAAGCCATGCTTAATTAACCCAGGTAAATGTGCGTCCACAGTAGTTTTAATTTTACCAGCCATTTTTAAATTTAGTTTTAGTCCAGTATCAGCATTGTTTGTTAGTTTTAATCACATTTAGTCGACATCAGCCCATTTTTATTTAGTCTAGTTTTAGTCGACTATAAGTAGAGCATTTTAGTCCACAGTAGTTTTAATTTTACCAGCCATTTTTAAATTTAATTTTAGTCCAGTTTCAGCATCGTTTGTTAGTTTTAATCACATTTAGTCGACATCAGCCCATTTTTATTTAGTCTAGTTTTAGTCGACTATAAGTCGAGCATTTTAGTCTTTATTTTAGTCCAAGAAAACATAATTTTATTCGTTTAGTTTTAGTCAACAAAAACTGTCAAGATTTTAGTCTAGTTTTAGTCAGGACATAATTTTAACCTTTTACTTTTTTGTCAGCAGATAATATTTAACATTTCCTGAAATTATTTCGCGTTTTTCAACATGATAAAAAAACACAATTTTAAGGAACACATGAAGACATGGAAGATGTTCTGACAATATTTGCATATTTATTTTGAACATTGTTTAGGTTCAAAGACACAAACACAAATGCTTGCATTAAAATAAATAAAATACACCTGACAAAGGAAACAAATAAATAAAATAAAGTGTCTTATGAACTCAACACAAGTGCTGGCTGTTTAAAGCTAGTTCACATAGAATAATAAAATAAATAGATTTCAGGTCAATGTTGTAAAAAAAAAAAAACTCCAACTGATACAACAAAGTGCTTTCCTGCCAGCTATAGCTGGCCTGTCATTGTTTCTAGGTGGCTGGTAGGTTGTTGTTGGTGGTGTATCTTCAATCTGGAACAGAAATTGATACAATGTCAGGATAGATGCACAGCATAACAGGAATTCCAAGTGTATAAGTAGCATATAGGTTTGTTTTTTTCCTTAACAAAAACTGTAAAAACTACATTTGATAATCCATTTCAAACTCATTCAAACAACCCAACTATCATTTTATGCAGGAATAAATTGCAGACATGTTTATGTGTGCATGCATTTTGGTTGTATTAATATTGATGCTAATTCAAATCAAATGTCCTTGTAATATTGTGCAGATAAACAGAGCAGCATTTTAAGTCACCAAATAAAGACATTGGGAGTTTGCATCCCTGCAGTGGTTCCCCTAGCAATGGCTATTTTGTGTATGAAAATCTAGGTCAAAGTTTTTCTGAATTAAGTGTGGCATATTCTTTTTATTTTGTCTTATCCTGATAAATTGTTTCAGTTCGTTTTAGCATTTAGCATACATGTGTAAATGCCGAGGTGTTTTGTGTTAACTATAGTTCACTTGCAGCTCCTAGATTACCTAAAACGTCTGTCTGCTTTAATCAAACTTGCAATTTAACTGAATCTATAGTTGCCTGGCCAGTATAACATATCTAAGTTCGCATAAATTTAACTTCACATTCAGTTCTATCAACAAGTGGCTACGGTGGCTACGTGCTAACAAGCTAACGTAACGTAGCCAGCCTGGATACTAAATGCTATGAAAGTTAGCCAACATCAGTTAGTTTATCATTGGGACATTTTAGCCGTTGATTTAATGTTACATTATAAACAACCACCACCAATCTTTCTGTTAACTTACCGTAATGTCTTTGAACTGCGACGTGTCTCTTCAGGTTTGTTGTGTTTTTTCCAGCTACCATGTGGCCACATTCCTTCCTTTCGACTAAAATCAAGCATTTGGTTTTGTTCTCCACTTCAATTAAGCGAAAATGTGTCCATATATCACGTCTCCTCTTTCTCCCGAATCCCAGGTGTAGGCTGCTCTGTGTCCGCCCGCTCCAGGTTTGAAAGTGGGTGAGCTAACGAGGAGGAGGCGGAAGAGACAGGATTTGAAACAACCATAAAATAATAATATGTAATTTTCATCTCGTCTTTGTTCGTGAACTAAAACGTCCATAGATTTTAGCCCAGTCTTTATTTACCGAACTGCATTTTCGTCTCGTCTTTATTAGTCCACGAAAATTATTTCTGATTTACTCCCAGTTATTCTTCATTAGTGGGGATTTTCGTCTCATCTAGTTTTCGTTGGGTGAAAAATGTGCCTTGACGAAAATATTTTCATTTAGTGTTCATTAACGAAATTAACACTAGTCCACAGCTTTCTGAGTCCACCATCCTGGTTTTCTGTAACAGCCCCCTAAAGTAGCTTCAAACATGCCATGATATCATCGTATTAAACATCTATCAGCCAATTTGGTATTTATGAAATTAGCAATTGGTTCAAATGCATCTGTAAATATTTCAATGGCCGTCGGAACATCTACAACATGAAGCTAAATATAAACCTGCAGCGTTTTTATTCAGAGAATTCACTTGGTTTCCAACTGGATTAATTAGTTTGAAAGGCAGACTTCCAATATGGCTGACGAGCGTATGGCAGAGACACGGTCCATGTCATGCTGTGGCTGTGTTGTGATTATATTGGCGTCAGAATGGATTAAAGAAATCCAACCACTCAGAAGTTATTATTTCACTGTTTTGTTCTGTTTCTTTTTTGTAAATTGAAGTGTAGGAGATGCTGTTTTTTTTCCTCAATTTCCGACTAAATGTGATTAAATGCTGTCGCTACAAGCATGCTTAGTGTGAGGGATTGTATTTGAGTCAATGAGTCAATGCAATCAACTGGTTTTCCTTAGATAGAAAACTTTGTATCAATTTGACTGTATGATCTAGTTGAACTGTAAAGTGCCTTGAGATGACATGTGTTGTGAATTTGGCGCTATATAAATAAACTGAATTGAATTGTTATAGATTATTTTTACAAGAGCTCTATAGTTTTACTTGTAATTGTGTTTGTTCAAGTAAAAAGAACCTCGACAGCATGTAGAAACCTCTGCTATTCAAAATAAAATATATTTTTAGTTTAGTGCTATTCTCTTACACTTAGTTAAAAAAGGTTTAGCTAATCAGCTTGCAGGGAATGTGACCTAATGAGGGTAAATCAGGAGGCCCCTCTGAAAAGGTTGAGACATACAGGACTGTCTCTGAAGCATCAGGTATTATTCCAAGCAGCATTGAAGTACACATCTATTGGTAGCAGTAGCTTTTCACTTTGTTTTGCAATCATCTCTTAGGGCCGGATTTATCAAGATCCAATTTTGCGTGCAGTAATTTGCGCTCGCAAACTGGAATTTTGCGCGAGGGGCTGAACCATGGTTTGTGGGTGATTTAACAAGAGTGATTGCGT
Organism: Cyprinodon diabolis; assembly: GCA_030533445.1. Taxonomy (NCBI): domain Eukaryota; kingdom Metazoa; phylum Chordata; class Actinopteri; order Cyprinodontiformes; family Cyprinodontidae; genus Cyprinodon; species Cyprinodon diabolis. The sequence goes on from CM060085.1 coordinate 34,551,825, forward strand.
AACTGGTGACACCCTATTTAAATTATGGTTTTGCGTGTTTTGTGGTTTGCGGCAAAGTAAAAAAAAAAAAAAAAAAAAAAAAAAAAAAATAATATATATATATATATATATATATATATATATATATATATATATACCATTAGGTACCCCATGCTAGTAACGGGTTGGACCCCCTTTTGCCTTCAGAACTGCCTCAACTCTTCGTGGCATAGATTCAACAAGGTGCTGGAAGCATTCCTCAGGGAGTTTGGTCCATACTGACATGATGGCATCACACAGTTGCCGCAGATTTGTCGGCTGCACTTCCATGATGCGAATCTCCCGTTCCACCACATCCCAAAGATGCTCTATTGGATTGAGATCTGGTGACTGTGGAGGCCATTTGAGTACAGTGAACTCATTGTCATGTTCAAGAAACCAGTCTGAGATGATTCCAGCTTTATGACATGGTGCATTATCCTGCTGAAAGTAGCCATCAGAAGTTGGGTACATTGTGGTCATAAAGGGATGGACATGGTCAGCAACAATACTCAGTTAGGCTGTGGCATTGCAACGATGCTCAGTTGGTACCAAGGGGCCCAAAGAGTGCCAAGAAAATATTCCCCACACCATGACACCACCACCACCAGCCTGAACCGTAGATACAAGGCAGGATGGATCCATGCTTTCATGTTGTAGACGCCAAATTCTGACCCTACCATCCGAATGTCGCAGCAGAAATCTAGACTCATCAGACCAGGCAACGTTTTTCCAATCTTCTATTGTCCAATTTCGATGAGCTTGTGCAAATTGTAGCCTCAGTTTCCTGTTCTTAGCTGAAAGGAGTGGCACCCGGTGTGGTCTTCTGCTGCTGTAGCCCATCTGCCTCAAAGTTCGACGTACTGTGCGTTCAGAGATGCTCTTCTGCCCACCTTGGTTGTAACGGGTGGTTTTTTGAGTCACTGTTGCCCTTCTATCAGCTCGAACCAGTCTGGCCATTCTCCTCTGACCTCTGGCATCAACAAGGCATTTCCGCCCACAGAACTGCCGCTCACTGGATGTTTTTTCTTTTTCGACCATTCTCTGTAAACCCTAGAGATGGTTGTGCGTGAAAATCCCAGTAGATCAGCAGTTTCTGAAATACTCAGACCAGCCCTTCTGGCACCAACAATCATGCCACGTTCAAAGTCACTCAAATCACCTTTCTTCCCCATACTGATGCACGGTTTGAACTGCAGGAGATTGTCTTGACCATGTCTACATGCCTAAATGCACTGAGTTGCCGCCATGTGATTGGCTGCTTAGAAATTAAGTGTTAACGAGCAGTTGGACAGGTGTACCTAATAAAGTTGAGTGTATATATATATATATATATATATATATAAAAACTTTGGCAACCTTTAGTCCCTAAGGTGGTGTGTGGCTGAATTTCTACTTCACTGCAATAAAAAAAAAAAAGAAACAGGTGTTTTGTATTGGCCTGTAGAAAAATGCACGTACCAAATGGCTCACAAGAAGTGACTGTGGATGAGATTACTGCGCGTACGCATCCCTGCAGCATTGGCATGTTGCTCCACAGGCGCAGGAAGGAGGTCGGGGTTCTCCGGTAGGGCGTCAGGGCGACATGGCATTTAGAACGTCGGACAGCACTTCTGAAAAACGAGATTGGGAGATCCCAGCTCTCGCTGCAATCGTACGCTGGAATGACCCAGATGCAAAAAAAGTGCGATGTTGCAAGGAGTTTTGTGATATCTTGTATTGCGTGGGTCCTCCTTGTGGCTGGCTGCCAATCCATTCGGAGTTCCCCCAACAGCTCCAAAATGGCAATGCTGGATAAACGATATGTTTTGATGATCGTTTCCTCGTTCATTCCAAAAATATTCACACTGAGTGAAAAAATGCGTTCTCTGCGTCTCCTTGCTTCATTTCGATGTCTCCTTCTTGCGACAGTAACCGCTGCCATGTGTGCGCAATTACGCATACAGACCATTTGCACCTTCTTTTGAAACGTGTTAAATATAGAGTCAGATACCGTTAGCAAAATTGCTTTTAGGTTTGATAAATCAATTTGCGAGTGCTAAATTAATATATTTACATATTCTCCTCCCACAAGACGCACTTTTGCGTGTAAACGCCCCATATTGCATATTCTTTGCAGAAAAAGTACTAAATGGATAAGAGGCGCTATTTAGCACGTTTTAAAGACCAAATCCTTTTAGCACGCTGTTGATAGATCAGTTTGTACATTTTTTAGCGTGCGCAGTGAAATAGCTCACGTTTTTATACACGCAAACCTTTGATAGCTCCGGCCCTTAGTTTTCATTAAACACGAGGGGCGACAGTGGCGTCGAAAGTAGGAGTTTTCCCTGAAATTGAAGGATTGACAGTTCAGGCCTCGACTCCGACTTTCAGTGTCGTTGTGTCCTTGGGCAAGACACTTCACCTGCATTGTCTACTGATGGTGGTCAGTGGCGCCAGTGTACGGCAGCCCCGCTTCTGTCAGTGAGCCTGAGGGCAGCTGTGGCTACAATGTAGCTTGCCACCATCAGTGGTGAGTGTGTGCATGAATGGGTGAATGAATGTAGTGTAAAGTGCTTTGGTCAAGTCTCCTGACTTGAAAAAAGGTGCTATATGAGTACAGGTCATTTACTTATACTTCAAATTAGCAATTGTTAAAAAACACAATATATGCATGCATACATGCATACATGCATACATGCATACATACACTACTGTTCAAAAGTTTGGGGTCACATTGAAATGTCCTCATTTTTTAAGGAAAAGCACTGTACTTTTCAATGAAGATAACTTTAAACTGTTTATCTTGAGCAATGATATCAAATTTCATTGCAGAGGAGGGAGAAAATTTATTTTTAAGGACTTGGAGAATAAGCAGTAAGGAACTGAGGTAAAAAAATATTTGATTTTACTACAATAAAAAAAAAGATGTTTAGTTCATTCCTCTTCTTGCTCACATAGACAACATTTTTTTTTACAGCGAATTTCAATTTGGAGCATATGAATTGGTTGGAAGGATAAAAGTCATTTGAAGTTTTTAATGAAGCTCTTTATATTTAGTTGGAATAGCAAATTTAAGAGATTTGGTTCTCAATACACGGATATCATTTTTGTAGTATTCTTTTAACAGGAAAATCTTTTAATTGATAAGGATATAAGATATTTGACACTTTTCTTAAAAATATGTTTTTGCATTTTTTCATCTATTATATTGTTTTATTTAATAAATATATTTTTAAGTTTAAGAACTGCAATATTACTGAAGCAATCTTAAACTAAATTGATCAATGTTTTGGGGAAATAATTTATAATTTGTCCACATTCCGGGAATGACAATTAGGCATTATATGTATCATTTAAATCATCCAGTGATAATAACCCTCCATAACTTCTCACTGCTGTTCTGGGAGTTAAGATGTTCAGGGAGCTTCAGGAGCATAACTGTATCAGATTTAAATTCCCACTGCAGATATATTAGAATCCGGTCCTCAGGCTGATGTGTTTCTGTCATCAATTTATGATTCATAACTTCCAGCTCTTATCTTGTTTAAACTCTTCTGCCGGCCAGATGTTGACCGATCATGGTAAAAACATTCTGATTTTGTACTTAGGACTCCACAGAAAAGTAATATCTAGTTGTATTTCCCATAAAATAAACTCATGTGCCGTAATAATCCACCAAAGGTCATTTTTCAGCCATGGAAAGTAAGAATCAGGGGGTGAAAACACATAGTTCTCTGTGATGATGCTGGGCCGCCATTTTAGATCTATGTAGCATTAAGATCAGATTACTTTAAAAAAAAAAAAAAACACCTCTTCATGAAATAAAATGCCACCCCACATGTAGTCGTGTCCCCATAAAGAATAAAGGCGACATTTTTTGGTCATTTAGTTTCACGTTGTCTTGACATCACCCCAAGCTCCGCACCCCTTTGAAAAATCCTGGATCTGCCTGATTATTCTTTCCATCTGACTTGTTTAGAATGAATTGCTGATTTTCCTCCTTTTATTCAGTCAGACTGAAAGTGTCCCTTTGAGAAGATGCAGAGATTTGAAGCTCCTCAGCAAACAGACAGACCATCATCTCCAGACCTAAACAGAGGAACATTTCCAGTTTCCATCCACCTGAGGCTGTTTCCATCATTTCTAAGTGTGTTACTGTGTGAATGAGGATCAATGGGATTCAGTTCCATCGTTCAGGTTTAAACCATTAAAGATGAAACTCTGGGGGAAAAAAAGTAAAGGAGGATTTATTCAAAGGCCAGATTTGAACACACTCAGGCTTTAAAAAGCAAAAAAGATTAATGCTGATGGAGGAACAACAGGAAAGACTGGAGAAGACAGAAGGTGAATGACATTAAACTATTTATTCTACAGCTTTAGATTGGCTGAAAATATCAGAGAAAACATGGAAAATATTGTTCCTTATTTATATGAAACCATAAAGAAGCACATTTTTACAATCCAAGAGGTTTTATTGCTGCTCGTTCATCAATTTAGAAGTGATTACAATAATTAAAAACATCCACAGCAGAATATAATCCATAAAATCAGTTGTATAAAATAGGTGATAGTTACTTTCAATCATAGCAGGTAAATAGAACATCTACAGAATCAAGAACAAAACTATAAGAATTAGTTCAAAGGTAAATTATACTTTTTAGAGGAGGGTCAGATTTCTTTAATACATTATTAAGACAAAGGCTTTTTACAGGTTCAAACTGATCAGTAAAAATAACATCAACATCATCAATCCTGTTTATCTTTTTAAACAAACATGTTTCATCATTTTAGGAATTTAATTTACCTGAACTACAGACTCCAGCCTCTAAACTGAGTTCTTTGATGTCCCGTAGTTTAACCCCATAATCCCAGCACCCTTTCAAGGTGGCTGGAGCTACTTTGCAACATTAATTAGCTTGTAGCTGACTAACTCTGAGACTGACACACACTTATATATGTCCCAAATCTTCATCTGAGACTCCTCTATAGATGATCTACTTCATTCTAATATCCACTGACCATAGCTCTAACACTGTGCCAAAAACTGTTGGAGTTTTGGTGGGCATGGTTTCAACAACACACGTAGCAGGGCTGATTGATGCATTGCTAATGAAAGCCAACAAGACACTGAATTAGCTAAACTCTGATCATTTACAGCTGACCTCTTAGAAAATCCTCCAAAAACATCAGCAAAACTGAGCAAAGCACATTAAATCTGTCCTCGCTTTGCTTTATTTTCATCTGAGGATATTTTTATCTGAATAAAAGTCTGTTCCTGGAATATATCCAACCACAGCTTAACAATCAGGTAACAGTTTGCTATGTCTGACTGAGTTTAAACATGTAGAACTTCTCATTTGCTTATTGTACTGACAGAAAACTTGCTTCATCTGCAACCAAGATGTTGTTGTTGCACTTTATTAAGTTTATTCCCTTTATCACAGAAAAAGCAAGAAATTATTAATGTAAACAGCTTTTTTGTTAGGGCGACGTTCTATTTTTGGCCATTTAAATCAAATTTACTCAGGCCCAAAATAATTAACTTTCTTATGTTCACATCCACATATTCGCCCAGGACCTGAATATTTACCAGGTTAACAATATCTTATCTGCTCTAGTTTCAATGTAAACAGAGCTGTTAATTCATGGGTTTATGAAAACTTTTCTAAAAAAAGAAAAAAAGGACATTAACCCGTGGACATTTTATCACCAACATGGAAAACAACTCTACTGTTCATTCCTGTGGCATCTAACTGTTATGACTAATGTCAAACAAATGGTTTTTGTTTTTTTTAATCAAAAAAACATTCCACATCATGCATAAATAAATGTCACCTGGATACTTAAATTACCTTCTCATTTAAAATCTTTAAAATGAGAAGGTAAAAAACAGGTTCTCACCTGTGTGAATTCTCATATGTCTAGTCAAATTATTTTTTAGAGTAAAACTTTTGCCACAAATCGTGCAAGAAAAAGGCTTCTCACCTGTATGAATTCTGGTGTGTTTATCAAGCTCAGTCTTAGAGGTGAAGCGTTTTCCACAGGACAGACATTCAAAAGGCTTCTCACCCGTGTGAATTCTCATGTGCATCTCAAAATGAGATTTCTGAGTGAAGCATCTTCCACAGGAAAGACATTCAAAAGGCTTCTCACCTGTGTGAATTCTCATGTGTCTAGTCAAGTGACTCTTGGAAGTAAAATTCTTGTTGCAAATAGTGCAGGAAAAAGGTTTCTCACCCGTGTGAATTCTCATGTGTATCTCAAAATGAGATTTCTGAGTGAAGCTTTTCCCACAGGACAGACATACAAAAGGCTTCTCACCAGTGTGAATTCTCATGTGCTTGTCAAAATTATATTTCTGAGTGAAGCTTTTTGGACAGGACAGGCATTGAAAAGGTTTCTCACCAGTGTGAATTCTGATGTGAGTATTAAGAACAGTCTTAGAGGTGAAGCGTTTCCCACAGGACAGACATAAAAAAGGCTTCTCACCTGTGTGAATTCTCATGTGTATGTCAAAACTAGATTTCTGAGTGAAGCTTTTTCCACAGGAAAGACATTCAAAAGGCTTCTCACCTGTGTGAATTCTGGTGTGAGTAGTCAAACTGCTTCTTTCAGTAAAATTCTTGTTACAAATGTTACAGGTAAAAGGCTTCTCACCAGTGTGAATTCTTAGGTGTCGATCAAGTTTAGATTTCTTAATAAAGCTTTTTCTACAGATCTTACACTGATAACACTTCAGACTCATGTGAGCCATTAAATGCTCTTTTTTTAGAAAGTTTTCTCCACATGTTAAACATGGTAAAGGTTTCTCTCCTGTATGTTCAGCTTCCTGCCTTAGAACAAGCTGCTCTTTCTGCTCACTTATGGGGAGCTCCATGGTTTTCTCTTTTGTCCGGGGATGTTCTGGCTTTTGATGCTCTTTGTTTATCTGCGGATGTTCAGATTCCTCTTGGTCCAAACTGGAATTCCTCTCCTGTTCACAGAGCTGCTGGTCTGAGAAAACCTCTTTTCCAACATAATCAGGCAGGCGGTCTGGAAAGACAAAGACAGCAAAAATACTTTCTGTTGGTGGTTAAATAAAAGACACTTCACTTTAATCATCCTTGTGTCAATGTAACTACATACAAAGAGACTGGAACTACATCTCCCAGCATGCACTGCAGCTCTGACATCTCAGTCAGAGGTTTGGGCCTCCACTTTAATCTTTAAAGCTTTAGATTATGTCTGAACAGAACATGCTTTTCTTTTATTTTCCCAGTACAAAAACCCAATCTTAGTTTTCCAAACAATTTAATTGATGTTTTACTGAAGGGTTAAAACATCCTGTGGGATCTAGCCTTGATTTCCATTTTGACAACCAATATTAAATAACAAACAATTTGAATATCTCTCAACCATCTCGGAAATTCCATCTTGCTTTGCATTCATTGGTAAAATAACCATCTGTACGTCTATTTCCATCAAACAAATGTAGGTACGGGGAACATAAAAAAAAAATAAATTTTACAACTTTGGGGCTTTTCATTTTCTTTTAAATTTTTTTTTTCAACTCTTTATTTAGTCTTTTTTATAATACAAAAACAAAAGAAAAATCAAGAAAAAAAAAACAAAGAACAAGTTGGGGGGAGCATACATTACCATATTTTCCAAAGTTTTTTTTCTTTTTTTTTTTGAACATAGACCACTTCTGCCATTTTTTCTCAAAGTCTCCTTCTTTAAGTCAAAGACGAAAAGTACATTTTTCCATGGCGTATAGTTCGTCTACAATGTTCAGCCATTGTCCATGCCCAGGTGGGTCACTTTTCAACCAATTCCTTGTCAATGCCTTTTTGGCAGCAATCAGTAATATTTTGCAGAGGTAAATGTCTTTTTTTCCAATGACTTCATATGACATAAGTCCTAGGTATACAAAGCTCGGATCTCGGGGTATAGATAAGCATAAAATTTCCTCTACTGTCTGAATGACACTGTTCCAGAATAACTGCAGTTTAATGCATGACCAAAAGATATGGGAGTGATTGGGATCTACATGTCCGCACACTCTCCAGCATTTCTGTTGTTGACTAAGTTGTTTAGATTTTATATATGGGGTGATAAAAAAAACTAATTAGATTTTTCCATCCAAATTCTCGCCATCTTCTTGAGCTGGTTGAAGATTGTTGTGTTTTACACATGGAGGACCAGTCACTCCCAGTTAATGTAATGTTGAATTCTCGTTCCCACTTTTTTTAAACATAGAATGAATTTCTGCCATCACATTTTTGGAGACTATTATACAACTTTGATATAATTTTTGAGGGAGTTCCACCATATGCACGTGTCAAGAGTATAATCACTTCACTAATTCTTTCTGATAAGTCCCTGTTCACCTCTTTGTCTTAAAAGTGATGCAATTGTAGGTAGCGATATACGTCTGTTTTCAAGATGAATTCTTGTTTAACTTTTTCAAATGATTTAAAGATTTTCCCTTCAGTGAGTGTACATATTGCCGTAATTCCCCTCTCCATCCACCTGATAAATGTATCGTCTGACCCACTGGGGCCAAAACTGGGCATTTGAGATGGCCATATTAATAATTTACTAATCACCTTCAATTTTGTTTTTCTTAACGACCTCATACCATGTTTTCAAAGTTTCGCCCAGGATAGTTACTTCCTCTTTACTATCTGTTAAGATTTTACACCCCAATTTTGCAGGAGGTGGTATTTTACCAAGATTGAATTTGATTTGCTTTCACTTTGCACTATATGTTGGAGAGCACCAATAAACAACGTATCTCAGTTGGGCCGCCCAGTAGTATTTTTTAAGGTCAGGTAAAGCGAGTCCTCCTTTTTCCTTTTCTAACTGGAGTGTTCTGAGTCTTACCCTAGGTTTAATACCCACCCAGATAAATCTAGATAACACCTTGTTCCATGTGGAAAATTGGGTTTCTGGGATCCTTATGGGGAGGGAGAGGAAGACGTATAATAATCTGGGCAACAAATTCATTTTTATCACCTCTATTCTTGTGCTAAAATCTAAAGCCAGCATTGATCAACGTGTTACATCTTTCTGAATTCGATCACTTAGAATACCATAGTTTGACTCATATAGGTCTTTTAGATGTTGGGTGATATTCACACCTAAGTATTTTATTGATTTTGTGTCCCATTTTAGTTTATAATTACTCCTCATATTACTGCTAGGTGTATAATTCAAGCATAGTACCTGTGTCTTTTTAATATTCAGTTTATATCCTGACATCTCACCAAAATTTTCCAAAATTCCAAAAAGTTTGGGGATTGTTATGTTTGGGTTCTTTAAGTGATAATATCGTCAGCAAACAGGCCTATTCTATGTTCCTCTGTTGCTATGTTGATCCCCTCCAAAAGATCATTTTGTCTAATATCCTGAGCCAATGGCTCAATGAATAATGCAAAGAGGGAAGGGTTAAGACAACAGCCTTGTCTCGTACCTCTTTTAAGGTTAAAGCTGCCAGAAAATGAGCCATTAATCCGCAACCTGGCTGTAGGATCACCATAAAGAGCTTTAATACAGCTAATAATTTGATCATTGAAGCCAAATGTCTCCAGCACTTTATAAAGAAAAGGCCAGCTAACTCTATCAAACGCCTTCTCTGCGTCAAGGCTAAGCAAAACTGCACTGAGCTTTTTTTTATATATTTGATCTATGACATGCAGTGTGCGTCTGATATTATCTTGGGTTTGCCTGCCCTTTATGAATCCAGTTTGATCTTCATTTATTAGCTCAGGGAGGATATGCTCCAACCTTTTACCCCAGGCTCACACCGACTCCGGTCTTACCGTTGCGGTGCGGTGGGTGTGGCGCCGCAGTGATTCCAAGTCATTAAAAAGACGTAAACCTCTCTCACCGGCTGCTGAGCTGTCCGGCTGCGGTTACCGAGACACTCCGGCGCTGCAGAAAATTCCGCAAGAAAGCTATCCTTGCGGCGTGCCGGAGCCCTCCGCAACAAGCTCTCGCAAATATCCTTATTTGGGCCGTGTTATCGCATGAAGTTACGTGAACTCAAGTGAACTTCTGTTCTCGCGAGTTAAATCTCCGGACCTGTTTACGGAGCCGCAGAGCCGCACCGCACCGTAGTCAAAAGGGCGGTGTAAGAGGGGGTGTGCGGGAGTTGCGGTCGTATTTGAGAGTCCAATTCAGAGATTCATGTAGAGTGGGCGTAAGGTCCTCCTTGAAGACCCTGTACCACTCTTTTGGAAAGCCATCGCTCCCTGGGCACTTAATATTTTTCAAATTACAAATGGCTTTACCCAGTTCTTTCTTTGTAATCGGAGTGGTCAAAGACTCATTTTGGACTTGTCCAATGGAGGGAAGAGCCAAGGATAATAAATATTTTTTAATCATCACTTCATCTACAGGGTCTGGATTAGAGTATAGTGTCATATAGTATTTTTTGAAGCAGTTTTCAATTTCTTCAGGTTTAAAAGTCAAATCTTTACTCAGTGGGTCCCTAATCTTCAATATACAATTTTTAGTTTGTTGTATTTTCAGGCGTCTTGCTGGAATCTTTGTTGCTTTCGGACCTGATTCATAAGCGGTTTGTTTAACATATCTAAGTTTCCTTTCTAATTCATCTGACAGTGTTGCATCTATTTGTTTTCTGACATCCTTCAATTGCTCTGTTAGCCTCATATTATTAGCTATTTGCTGTTTTTTTTCTAACTTTTTCAGTTCTTCCTGTAGTTTTTCATATTTTAATCTCTTTGCCTTAGTTATGTATGCCATCCGTGAAATCAAGTTCCCTCTCATAGTGGCTTTAACTGTGTCCCATAATATTGTTGGGTCAACCTCACTATTAATATCATCTTTAATACAGTTTCTAATTTCCCCTTTAATTTCATCCATAGTTGTTTTGTTATTGAAAATCCCAATATTCGTTCTCCACAGTGTGTTTTTAAGAACACTATCTAGGTGTATAGTTAAATAAACCGCATTATGGTCAGAGACAGAGGTTCCTATCGTACATTCTATCACCCTATGTCTATCCACAGCACTCATCAGGATATAATCTATTCTAGAATGAATCTGATGTGTAGCTGAAAAATGGGTAAAGTCTTTCTCTGAAGAGTGGAGATTCCTCCAGACATCAAACAGGTTATATTCTCTCAGTAAAACATTGAGGCATTTCGACATAGGCAGTTTATGCTGTTATTTGCTTGTTGTGTCTAAGGAGTAGTCCAAGACTGTATTCCGGTCTCCTGCATAGACAGACAATTTTTTCAAAGAGCTGTATAATAAATTTTTTTTTTACATTCTGGAGGTACATAAACAAAAGCAAATGTGATCAATATGTTATCAGGTCTTCCCTTAACTAAAATGTATCTGCCTTCCTTATCCCCTTCTTCCTTAATTAGGTCAAAATTCAGTGTGCTTGACATTAGAATAGCACTCCCCTTTTTCTGCTATTTTTACAGGAGCTGTAAAAAGAGTTTGAATATTCAAACCTCCTTAGCTTATTATGTTCTTTATTAGACATATGCGTCTCCTGAAGCATTACAACCTCTGATTTATCCTTTTTTATTTTTTCCAACACCTTGTTCTCTTAATTGGATTTCTTAGGCCATTTACATTCAAGGATGTGATCTTTAAATTACCTGGCTTTGGCATATAAAAACTTCTAATGAAACATTGGTCTCCCCCAGAAAAGTATGTACTTTCACAAACACAATGAAATAACATAAATAAACACAACAGAACAGTGACTCCCAAGAGTGGAGGAGATCTAGCTCTTCCAGGTGGACCCAGTTGGAGGGCCGAGGGTGTAGTCTCTCCTCTAGAGAGGGCCCAATAATAGAGATGGTAATCAATTTTAACAAAAGAAATAACACCATCCTATAAGTCCAACTTAATAAAGCTACGATTGCTATGTCTCCCCCTGATCAAAAAATGAGGTCAAATGATTAATTAACAGGTGGAGTCCAACAATGAAAGCTACCTCACCAGAATGTGGTAAATTTACAAGAGAGCCTCAGCTGTTCTCCTCCGCGTCATCCCTCTGAAACCCCTTCAGTTTCTCCCTTGCTCTCTGCGCCGTAGAGTTGCTCCTCTCTTGACGATCTGATCTCCGCTCCCATCCGAGAAGCTCCGACAGTGCGGCGTCCAGCGCATGTTCGCTGTCCCTCACCTGCGGCGGGTCCACTGAGATACCTCGTTTCTGTAGCTCTTTCCTTGCTGCATCTGCGCTGCTGTAGGTCTTAACTCCAGTGTCCCAGTGGATCCTTATGCTTGTGAAAGGCGTCTGAAAGCACTCCTTTCTCCTTTAAAGCTTTCTTGACAGCATTGAATTCTTTGCGCTTCTTAACAATCTCGGTCGCATAGTCATGATCAAAGTAGAGAAGACGATTGGCGTGCATTATTTTCCCCTTTTTCCAAGCCTCCCTGAGTATCAGCTCCTTGGTTATAAATTCCTGAAAATTAATAATAATTGGCCGTGGCGGATCTTCGGGGCGAGGTTTCTGCGCCAAGGAGCGATGTGCCCGTTGGATTTTCAGATCCACCTCTTTCAGGAGTGGCAGTTCACGTTTAAGTAGGGTCGTAATGAACTGGGAAACCGTGCTTCCCTCTTCTCCCTCTGTCAGTCCAAACGTCCGGATATTGTTTCTTCTAGATCGGGACTCCAGGTCCGACACTTTGGCTTGGAGGGCCTTCTGTTGTTTAACTGAGGCAGAGCTCACGGCATTTACCTCTGCTGCCCAGTCCTCCATGCGCCCCACACGAGTTTCCACTTCATTAATCCGGCCAGACAAGCTTTGAATCTCTTTTGTGAGGTTTTCAAGTTTGCCGTTGAGTTCTTGGCCCATAAGGTTGATTTCTTGACGTAGGGAACCGTTGTCCTTTGTCAGATCAGACTTCAGGTCTTTAATCGCTGCCATTAGGTCACTCGAGTTCACGTCAGTCCCAAGCGTCGGGGCGTCCTCTGAGTTGTTAGCGTTAGCTTTTGCCGAGCTGCCTTTTTGGCATATTTTCTTTCCTCTTTTTGCCTCTTGTGAATCTCTTCCCACTCATCAAACATATAAGCCGCACAAATTTCGGTTAACGAGTTTTTGGTGGGGGAAAATAAATTTCTAACGGGGGAGCGATCGTAAATGCGTCTGTCTAGTCCATGGGTGAACCGGAAGTCGGGGCTTTTCATTTTAAATCATGACGGGACAGAATGATATTGTATCAGCTAGGGCTGCAACAACGAATCGATAAAATCGATAAAAATCGACTTTTAAAAGCGTTGGCAACGAATTTCATCATCGATTAGTTGTGTCGCGCGATTAATGCGTCATCCGCCGCCGTCGTCATTGCCGTGGGGCGCGTCCCCCATCCCAACCCCGCTCCAGCAGGAGTCCCTCTCAGCGCTGCAGTCAGAGGATGTTTACCCTCAGCGTCCAGACTGCAAATGAAGCGCGCATGCGCCGGGATTGACGGCGCAAATTGATCACAATAATTAAAATATCCTGCACTTTGTAAAGCGAAAAAAGTCGTAACAGGCAACTTTTGTAAAAACAAATTAACATGGCGCGGAAGCACCACTCTTATGACGCAGCACCTGAAAAGGAAACACGGAGCCTTCGATGGCAGTGAAGAGAGCTGATCAGCAGGGTGAGCGACCATGTTTGTTTCGTTTTAAAGTGGGGAAACGTAACGTTAGTTTCTCAGGTAGCTCATCTGATGCTTCCCTTACAGCCGCGGTTCTCAAAGTGTGTGGCGCGACCCACTGGTGGGGAATTGAGACGTGACAGGTGGGGCGCGCCAAGTTCCGGTGTGTGTGTGTTGTGTGACTATAAATGTAGAACTTGTGAGAGCAAACTGTCCTTATAGCTGTATGTTGCCGCTTTTTAGACCAATCAAACCCACAAAGTAATCATTACTAGCCTACATGCAGTCTAATTAAAAGAACATTAGATATGAGAAACATTTCACCTGGAACTGAAGTGCCAAAATAATGATTGACGTGACGTCGGCATATTATTTGTAACGGAATAAACTTTCAAGCCCCAGTGTTGCCAACTCAGTGACTTTGTCGCTATATTTCAGACCCCTCCAGCGACTCTTTTTCAAAAAAGCGACTAGCGACAAATCTGTGAATGAGTGAAAATGAATTTGAAATATTTTATCTTAAATAAATAACGGCGTTTGATTCACACAGCCACATGTTCATGTTTTACCGTGATTTGTAGGCTCCTTGGTGGACCACAAGGGAAAAAAAGAAAACGTTTAAAAAAGTTTAAAAAAAATTGTAACTCCGCCATAGTGTCCCTTTATGGTTCATTTTGCCGGTCTCAAACCCGGGTAAAGGAGGAGGGTTAGTATTGTAATAAATTAAACATTAATAAAAAAAATAATAATAATAATAATAAACATTAATGGACAGAAAAAAGTAGCTCTATATTATTTGGGTGTTTTTACTCTCTAACAACGTTATTTCTCCCACTCCCATCTCAGCTGAACATTGAGCATGACTTGAGAGTGGCAGTATCAAGCCTGCAACCCCGTTTTGAGAAACTGTGCAATGCAAAACAGGCTCATTGCAGCCACTAATGCAGGGGTAAATAGACCTGTATGCCAGATGGATTTCACTTCTTTTCTTTTATTAACAGATTGCAGAGTGGCACTTAAATTTTTTCTATCTTTGAGCTTGATACAAATTTTGACACAGCTGCATTTTTATTTTCTTTATTTTTGAGCTTGCTGTTATTTGATGTAGATAGTTTGTATTTAGATACTACTTGTTACTTCAATAAAATTGGAACATTTTAAGACTGTTGCATATTTCATTAGCATTGAGTTGGGGCGATGGGGACAGGCGGGGCTTGAAAATTCCCCCTTGTCCAAAGTGGGGAATGACAGAAAAAGTTTGAGAACCACTGCCTTACAGTGTTAGTAGGTTACAGACACTGATAAGGTTGGCTACTTATTTTACTGTTAATTTTATTTGAATTAGCTTAAGCAGCGTTTATATTTTCTTTATAAAGAAATTAACTTGCAAATTATGAGGGCAAGGCTTTTAAAGTTTAAATCTTCTGGCAAAGATAAAGTAAAGAAGATCCTGCAATTTATGGAAGTAAAGCAGAATAAAATCCAGCAAGATCAGTAATATGTCAATTAATTATATTTGCCACATTCCCATGTAAATATCTGTCTTTGGAGGATGTGTTTTTTAGCACCCCTAGTTCTCTCATTTTTATTCCAAATACAATTTATAATTTGAATCACAGGGCTATTTTTATCTCTATGGTTCAGTATTTTCTCAAGTAGCAACTTTAACTGCTATACTTTCCTGTTTAAAAGGCAGAACTCTTCTAGACTAAAAAAAAACTCATTTGTTTAAATGGGGGGACCTATTGTTTGAACCCCTTAGAGGCTTTTAAAAACAAAAATGTCTTTTTTTGCACTTTATGAAACAAAGTACCCTATATTTTGTGGATGTACAGCTACATTTCTCATGTAAGTTTGCGTAGTTTTAACACAAACATTTATTTTTTATATTGCACCAGTACAGTTAATGAGCAACCTGTACTTGTGTGCCTGTTTGTTCTGTCTAAAATGTTTATTTTGGAATAAAGAGGTTAATATAGAAAATATTTTTTGTCCGATTCATTGATTAATCGAAAAAATAATCGGCCGATTCATCGATTTTTAAAATAATCGTTAGTTGCAGCCCTAGTATCAGCCAGAGACTTTATAGTCTTTTCTTCTCTCATAATTTCAAATAAATCTGTTTGACTGTTCTCAACTACTGACACCTTTAGCTATTATGCTAGATCTGCTAAATTGAACCCGTCTCTTTATATGACATGAATGAACTATTAATGTTGAACATGGATTGTTTATTTCCAGCTTCTGTAAAGGGCTCCTGAAAAGCCACAGAAACATCTGCATGTTCCAGCTCCCACCACCAGCTGACTAATAACACAAACTATAACCAGATGCAACAAAAGCTCCTCTGGGTCTCTTTGTTGAAGTTTCACAAAGCAGATAAAGCTTTCAGAAATCCCAAAGAGGGTTTGAAAGATTCTGCTCTCAGATTGGAATAATCTAAGTGTCTGAGTTCTGTAGTTTTTTAAAGTAGAGCGGATTAAAGACACTTAAACATCTTCAGACTTGGAAACAAAATCTAGTGGATTGTTTTTGCATACAAATTAAAACAGACAAATCTAGCAGCACAGTTCTGCATCTCAGCTAAAGCTAGCATACTTGCACATGTTGGGGCTGAGACCGTTAATCTCTAATTAGGAATGTTTTATGCAAAATAATGACTATTTTAAGATGTTTAAATTAAGATCTGTGGCTGATATGGTTGTGGTTTGACCGTAGCTATTAGCTGGGCTGCTTTTCAAAAACCATAGTTGCCAAAGTGATGCATTATTGTTTCCCAAACTATATTGCTAACATTTTAGCAGCTATGCTTTTAGTAAACAAACCCTGTTTAAAGCCTTTTTACAGCCTTAGAATGGATGTTTAATCCAATCCTCCCGCCGCCATGTGCAGACTAGTGATGGATCCAGCAACACGACTGCATGGAGCTCATAGAGCAAAACACTATCGGCGTGTCGTTTTAAGAAAGTCATGTGACCGATATAGGAGCCCTTTCTAACTGACTGAGACACTAAACTGTGTTTAAAAACGTATCTGTCAACATGATGCATCTGCTAAAACAATGTTTTTAATCTCTTGCTGTTTATCATTAAAATGATCAAGATATTTGGAGCAGCCTAAGAGGAATAGAAACGCTTCAGCTGCTGCATTTTTATTTTTATTTCCTCATTGTGTCGTCCTTTTCCTCTCAGTTATCACTCAACTTATCTGAATTAAAGTTATTTCAAATCAACTGTACTTATTGTTTTAAAAGTATGATTTAAAATCCTGCGCTACAAGCATCCTCATTCACATTTTCACGTTATGATAAATGTTTAAATTATTTATTGGCTGCATCTAAAAATATCAAAGATATTTTCAATTTAAGCAGATATGAAATAATACAATATAACCTACAGTAACAAATTATATCATTGTATTAGGTCATCTGTACGTCTATTTCCATCATACAAATGTCTGTACATGATCATTTGATGAAATATAATCAGGGGCGACCATAAATAAAAATAAAAAAAAATCCCAACTTTGGGGCTTTTCGTTTTAAATCTTGACGGGAAAAGGATGATATTGTATCAGCCAGAGACTTTATAGTCTTTTCTTCTCTCATAATTTCTAATAAATCTGTTTGACTGTTCTCAACTACTGACACCTTAGCTTAAAATCTAGATCTCTTTCAAACTGGGCACCGTTTCATCCACAACACCTGTCCCATCAACCAGGAATCAGAAATACTTTAATAATCCCAGGGAAAAATTACTCTGTATGTAATAGAGTGACTGTAGAACCAGTTTGATATAACACCATTTTATACAACATATATAACTAGGGGGTCCCCGCTCCATCTTGCCATCAGTTTGGGGGCCCTTGCCCTGGAAAACGTTGAAGAGCCCTGATCTATATAATCATTCTATGACCCTTTTAAATGTCCAAAAGGTGTGAGACAGTATCAATACAGTTTGGCAATGAGTCGAAACGCTTCAAGATGCCTCATTAGCCCATCACTAGAGCAGACTGTGACGCCATTGTCCAGCAGCAGGTAAACAATCTAACAATTCTACAGATATCTGAGGAATCAGGGATCAGAACAGCCTCCATGTTGGAATCTAAGCATCACAAACAACATGGAACAGTAGAGTTTAGCCTGAAAAGCTGCAATGACCAAACATGATGCAGACTTTAGCCTTTTAGGCTCTGCTCTCAACCGGAAGTTAGCTTTAGCTTAGCATGTTGATCTCCTCTACGCAGTTTTCCAATCAGATGAGGCTAAAATCCACAGTGTGCATCATCAGGGAATCGTTTCTATCAGGTGTTTCCTACCTATCCGGTGTAAGATGATCTGGGGGATCCTGGTGAAATCCAGCAGTAGATGTTGATCGTCCATCTTTTCCTCCGAACTGACCAAACTCCCTTTAAACTCCGTGAATGTTTCTTCGGCAGGAGTTAACTGCTCGGTGATAAATTCTCCTTGAAGCTGGACTGAAGACATTCTCACTGCAAACACTCCCAGATTATCAGCCTCTCTACAATGACTCCACACACAAGCTAAGCTAATGCTGCTGGTTTAATGTGTCGGTGCCTCGCTGTTTCTTTCTCCTTTTTTAAAGCTTCTTCTTCTTCTTCTTTTAACGGCAGCTTGCATCCATTATTGTTGCACTACTGCCACCTATTGGATCCTAATGTATATCCCTCGAATTCTCATAATGATCCCTATATTTAAAAAAATAAATAAAATAAAATCTTCATCCCCTTAATACTATTTAACTTTTCAACCATATTAACAAATTTCAATTCCCCATTAAAACCTAATTCTGTTTTTATTCATGTTCTTTGATTGACATATTTTCTACAACTAATAAAAACATGTTCCATTGTTTCTACATTATCACACCAACTACAAAAACCAGTGAGATGTTTCCCCATCTTAAAAAGAGTTCAATCATAAAAACTGTGTTTTATTCTATTCATGAATATCTCCGCCCTCCTGTTTATTCCTCCAATCTTTGCTGCATCTCTTTCATAGCGGCTGGCAGACCACCTATTGAAGCGCATTACCGCCACCTGCTGGACTGGAGTGTCAACAGGAGGTCTACAGCAACAACAAAAGAAAAATATTTTGTCTGTAGTGATAAAATATATTTCAAATCCAATAGTATTTGATTTTTTTTATTGATTTTTATTAGCAATATGTTCAATACTTAACTAAGTGAACTATTCAAACCTGTTTGACCAATTCTGCATCATGAAATTATTGATTCTATCCTGTTTTTTTCCTGCTTTCCTTTTATCTCCCACATTTTTCTGATTTTAATATCAGTGTCCCCCTTTATCACTTATGTCCAAGTTTTCCTTCTATATTTTTATAACATAATTATTGATTATTGTTTGTCATTTAACCCTGATCTTGATCTGTCTGCTGCTGCATTGAGCTCAATTATTGCTTCATGATGATTGTTTGAATGTTTTAAATCATTATTAGGAAAAAAAAAATGACCCCATGTTTCTATTAGAGGCATCACCGAGCAAATATGTGAAGGAGGCGACACTGAATGTTAGAAACCATTCTGGCATTTGTCCCAAAAATAAATATAAAAAATATTTAGAATAGTTCTAATTATTCATAGCTAGGTCCCCTTTACCACCCCCTCTGGAAAAAGCAGTTCTCCTTTAAACCAGAAGGTGGCAGCACTGATACCATCATGTTCAGTGTCCTACTTTGATATTTTAAAGTTAGTATATGAAGCTAAAACTGACAAACATACAGAAATAAATGTTCTGCTATATATTTCTATTAGGGGATCAAATCCATAATTCAGGCTCTTTTAAGAATCTGTTTTTATGTTTGATGTTGTAGAGTTTGTCCCTGCAGTCATCTTCCAAGTAATTAAAGATAAAGAACAACAGTTTATCCATTTATTGTGTTTGTTATGTAGAACCATAGATTCATTTAAACAGCACCGATGTATTAATATGTACGTAGCTTTATTAGCAAGAGCCTCATTAAAATCTGTTGGTTTAATAGGAACTGGTTTCACTGTCTATTAGTTTTCACCTGCCCCCCCCGATTAAACTTTTAGGGAACGTCCACTGGTTAAATGTGGAACTGGACCAGAGACACACGGGTCCTTAGTGTCTCTCTGTAACATTTAAACCAGCTTTCTGGTTCAGACCCCTGCTTCCTTCCACTGACTCATCCAGGAGTGTCATGGCTGCCATCTTTGCACCTTTAGCTATTTATAGACGTGTGTGTGATTATCTACACCTTGTCCGCCTGATTATTCTTTCCATCTGGCTGAGTTTACAAAAACTGAGCTCCTGATGAAACTGTGCTTCTCTTGGTGAGCAGATAGAGGCCTGATGAAAATTAACAGAACATCTCTGTCTCTACTGATCAGTTACGTCTCTCACTAGAATAGACTAGATCCTGAAAACAGTGGCTGCGTTCGATTTCATGGGCTGCGTCCTCAGAAGGCCAGATTTGAAGGCGATTTACGTCATAGCGTCGCGCCGAGGTCTGGTTGGATTCCATGACTCCTCGTTATGCGACCTTAAAATGCGTCCTTCTTTTTGCCGAATTTGAAGGAAGGGTCCGATGTATCCTTGGTATCCTTGGATATCCCAGGATTCATAGCGACACCAAACAAGCCAGCTGCTCTGTGATCAGAGGAAAGGCTACTTGGAGCCGAACAGTGGTGAAAATTGGAAGTTCAGTTTAATATAATACAACTCTGTGAATAGTTCCGTCTGAAATGAATGAAAATAGTTGTTTTAATGGTTATTTAGTCAGATATGTGGCGGTAATGTTTGGTTTATCTAAAAGTTTTTATCTGTTACTGTGTAAATGAGTTTGGCTGGAATTTAAGGACAGATTCTAATATATCTGCAGGGTGGGGACTATAAATCTGATAGGATTTATTGCACAATTTGCTTAACTAAGTATTTTTTTGTTGTTGAATATTAGAGATTTTGCAGATATATTTTTTATTCATACATTGTTTAGATTTACTTATATGTTTCTACTTCATTTATAGAACAGAATAGAAAATCTCTTTATTGTCCCAAAATGGGGAAATTCTGGTGTTTACAGCAGCAAAAAGATTATAGAAAAAAAATGGTCACACTAATGTGGACCTTAGAAAAATGTTTAAGAATAACATAATAGTGAAGAGTTATAATATAAACAATAAAATACTGTAAAGTGTTTTAACACTATAAAACTTGCAGTAATGGATATTGACAGCATGTTATTTAACTGACTAAGGTTTCCATCATTACATTTGCTTTCATTTGTTCCTGCTCCCAGTGGTTGGAACCTTTATTCCACTATGGATTTTCATGAGCGTATCCTTTATCTCACTTTAAAATAAAAATAAGAAAAAGAAACAGCTTTGAAATCTTTGGTATTCATTCTTCTCCTGCTTTATGTGTCAGCTGTCATGTTTGCTAAGCGGTGAAGAAAGCCTCGGAAGGATGGACCTGTTTGAATTCACAGCCAAAACTCTTCCAGTCTCCTTATTGAAGGATCCTGTCCAGTTAGACCGAGTCCTTGGTCTAACTGAACACACCCCTTGATAGCCGGGGGGGGGGGGGGGGGGGGTAGCTACAACGTCTATTTGTAGCTACAGCTGTGATGATCTGTTTTATCATCTATTAATGGCTTCTTAGCTGCTTCATCATTAGTTCTTGTCTTATTTGTTAGTATTTTCTGAGAGTTCTAGTTAAACAGTTTGTAGGATAGAATTGTTAGTTGTAACAGGGAGTGATTGTGTTTAATAAATCAGCATAGATAAAGAGATACGCATCTATGTTTATTTCTATATGAGAGTGATCTGCTGTCTCTAAAGGTCAGAGCTCCAAACATCCCTTCACTGTTGATGGTTTAGTGATACAGTGAGATTTACTGGGATTCTGGTTAATGATTGCTGCCAAGTGCAGTTATGAACTATAATTATCAACATTTACACAACCCAAGTCCACAACATTTTGCTCTGTCCAAACATTTCAGGAGGAAACCAAATATTAGACGCTGTCAGCCAAATAATCCCATCCCCTGATGGAGCTTAAACATATATTTATTGTGGAGGATTTGGATTAAAATAATAGTTTATTATTTAAAATCAAACAATAACTGCACAGCAGTGCTCTGACCTAAAGATTGAACATTTCACTATAATGTGATAAAATCTCTTGAATAGTTTCTAATGATCCACAGATCACCGTACTGATGGGGAAACACCTGCACTTCTTTACTTCCTCTTGAATTTAGATTTTAGATTGAAACAGTTATTAAATTCCCTCAACGTGATCCAGAATCTTTTCTCTGTTCTGCCACCAAATGGAGTCAGAACCAGTTCCTCCTGACTATACGACACACCTCCTGAACAGAGGCGTGTCGTATAGTGATGAACCTAACCCTGAGCCTTATTAGGAGCTTTAAGTGTCCTGTAGTCTTGCAGGGCGCAGACAGATACACTTGGATTTATTTAGATGTTTACTATCCAAAAACAAGGATGTCAGCCGGCTGGAAAACTCACCACCTCCATCACTGCTGATGATAGTCAGTGTAACACAGGCTTAGAGCTCCTTCACTATTTATTTAACATGTTCTTGGTTATATAGCCTAATGCAGATACTTACTCTGCATTGATTTTAACTCATGTAACTTTTAAAGCTGAAGTGTTTTAACAATTATTGGTGTTTTTTTTTTTACCAATTAAAATACCTACAGACGTTAAAGCAGTGAACAGTCTAACCAGTATATGCAGTAAATATATGTGTTCAATTGTGCATAGCCTTTTAAAGGTATAATGGAGGATTTTCGGGAAAAGACCTGCCCTTTCCACTTTAAAGAAAATGCACATGCACAGCCGTGTACCCGCTCCTAAAAGGGAACGCCTATTAAACGTGTGCAGAGCGTGCACAAGTCCATTTCTCCTTATGCACGCTCTGTTTAAGTTATTGATTGCATCGCTCATAGACGCTTACTTTCCAAAAGAAGATTTGCTATTTTTTCCATTATGTCAAACTCACCAGTAAGTGAAAATAGGGACGAGCACGTAGGATGGCCTTAGGTAGCCCTATCATCAGAATGATTGACAATTAGGAGGACCACTGATTATGATGATCCACCCGGAAAAAGAACATCCTCCACTATAGCTTAAACTATATTTATTCTGTTAATGCATGCATACAAGCCTTAAAGGAGAACACTGTTTTTTTTTGTTTTTTTTTACATTGGGCCCTTAAATTTTACGTTATTACATCATGTTCTACTCACTCATATGAGTTTTGTGTCATTTGGAGCCTTTTTGAAGATATTCGGTTAGGTTATATCCAAGTAACGCCTTCCTATGGGCAACGACTTGAAGGCACAAACTAAACTGTTCATAATTTATTCTTTATGGTACGCCAGCATTCAGAAAATGTAGGCGAATCACTGTCCCCCAGACATCCGCGTTTATATTTTTTAGATTTATATTTTGACCTCTCCCACGGTGTGGTCGGGTGTTCAGCCTCTCTCTGCTCATATGGCTCCTTCAGCTGAAGCAGCAACCAAACAAAGCTGCTGTGTCCTCCTGACAGGTGAGCAGATATCCAAATATAAAAATGCAACTCTTCCAATTGTTCTGAAAGCAGCAGCACCACCTGCTGTCCAGACCAGCTCATTGCAGCCATTGATCCTTCATGTCTGCATCTGGTTCAGTATTTCTTCAAACCATCATCTGTATTGTTGTTCTGCTGGAATCAGACAGGAATCATGTTAGAAAGTCCAGTTTAGTGACTGAGGGATGAAAAAGCACCAAACAGTTGTTAGAGAGGTCAGTTTGATCTGAGGCCTGATTTATTTTTGTTAGCAGGACTTTAAATTTCTGTGGAATCTGGCCACATTTATTAGTCCTCCAAAACCCTGACCACCCAGGGTGCAGACCAGGAAGCAGAGTTGTAGTTTAACACACATCTCTGCAGCTTCTCTACTGTTACCCACTCTTTACTCCATCCAGACAGTGTCTTGCCCACGACCAAAATCTAATAAATTAGCAAAGATTCCCAAAGAAGTAAATCATGATAATCTAATTAAAATCAAAATAACTCCAATTGGGGAAAAAGTTAAAACAATTAAATGCGGTCTGTTTAACATAAGATCGCTTTCCTCTAAAAGTCTGCTAGTTAATGACTTGATTTGTGATAATCACATTGACTTGTTTTGCCTTACAGAAACCTGGCTGCAGCAAGAGGATTATGTGAGCATAAACGAGGCAACTCCTTCAAGCTATTTAAATTTTCACATACCCAGAAGTTCTGGGCGAGGAGGAGGAGTAGCAACAATCTTCCAGTCTGACTTACTGATTATTCCCAAAACAGTTAATACCTACAACTCTTTTGAACATTTAACCCTTAATTTCCCTCATCCAAATTTCAAGGCAAGAAAACCTCTTCTTCTTGTAACTTTGTATCGTCCGCCAGGTCCTTACTCTGAATTTTTAGATGAGTTTTCAGAGTTCCTTTCTGATTTGGTATTAAATACTGACAGGGTCATCATAGTGGGAGATTTTAACATCCATGCTGACATTGAAGGCGATAGCTTAAGAGCAGCCTTTAATGCTATCTTAGACACTATTGGCTTTGTTCAAAATGTGAATAGTCCCACACATTCTCATCTTCATACTTTGGATCTTGTGCTGACATACGGCATAGAATGTGAAGAAATAACAGTATTTCCTCACAACCCTGTCCTCTCTGACCACTTTCTAATAACCTTCAGGATTACTTTAACAGAGTTCTCCTCCCCCAAAAGAAGGTTCAATTTTAGTAGATCTTTATCAGATAGTGCAGTTATAAATTTTAAAGAATCGGCTTCACTTTCTCTCTCCTCTGTGTCGCTGAGCAGTGCTGCAGAGTGCAAAAGTATAGCTTATTCCCCTTCACAGGTTGATGATTTTGTTGATGGGGTTGCTAGTTCTCTGCGTACTGCCTTAGACAACGCAGCTCCTTTGAAAATGAAAACCGTTAAAAATAGAAAGCTTGCTCCTTGGTTTAATGCAGAGCTGCGTACTTTGAAGCAAAATGCTAGGAAACTGGAGAGAAAATATCGCTCCACAGGCCTGCAGGAGTCCTTCCTAGTCTGGAAAAATGGTTTACTGCTGTATAAGAGGACCCTTTGTAAAGCAAGAGCAGCATACTTCTCCTCATTTATAGAGGAGAATAAGAATAATCCTAGATTTCTTTTTAATACAGTTGCCAAACTCACCCAGAGCCATAGCTCTGTTGAACCGTCCATTCCACCTGCTCTTAACAGCAATGATTTTATGGGATTCTTTATAAATAAGATTGATCTTATTAAAAATAAGATCATAAGCACTCCTCTATCCGCGATTGTACCTGAGGTAGTCATGGAATCTGAACCGGGTTTAGACTGCTTTGATCCAGTTGAACTTTCTGAATTAGCAAAATTATTGTCTTCATCTAAGCCTTCAACTTGTATGTTAGATCCAGTTCCAACCAGGTTATTTAAGGAGGTATTCCCTTTGATCTCCTCCTCCATTTTAGATGTGTTTAATCTATCTCTGTTACAGGGATATGTACCTAAAGCTTTTAAGGTTGCTGTAATTAAACCTCTGCTTAAGAAACCGTCTCTTGACCCAGATGACTTGGTTAATTATAGACCTATATCCAATCTTCCTTTCTTATCCAAAATTCTTGAGAAAGTAGTTGCCAAACAAGTTTGCGACCACTTACACCATAATGAACTTTTTGAAGAGTTTCAGTCTGGCTTTAGAGCTCATCATAGCACTGAAACAGCTCTGGTGAAAGTCACTAATGATATTCTCATGGCCTCAGATAATGGACTTGTATCTGTGCTCGTCCTGTTGGATCTTAGTGCTGCATTTGATACAGTTGACCATAATATTCTTTTAGAAAGACTTGAATATTTTGTTGGAATTAAAGGAACAGCACTAGACTGGTTTAAATCTTATCTATCTGATCGAATTCAGTTTGTTTATGTTAATGATAGATCTTCAACACACTCAAAGGTTACCTGTGGAGTACCACAGGGATCAGTGCTAGGACCAATTCTCTTTACTTTATACATGCTCCCAATTGGTAGAGTTATTAGACAGCATGGGATTAATTTTCACTGTTATGCTGATGATACCCAGCTATATCTGTCTATAAATCCAGATGAAGCTAACCCATTACATAGATTACAAGCATGTCTTGAAGACATAAAAACCTGGATGACTCTTAACTTTCTGCTTCTGAATGCAGACAAAACAGAAGTTATAGTCTTTGGACCAGAGTCTCTGAAAAAGAAGCTGATTAGTCAGTCACTTCATTTGGATGGGATTAAACTGATTTCAGATAATAAAGTAAAAAATCTTGGTGTTATTTTTGATCAGGACCTGTCATTTAAATCCCAGATCAAAGAGGTTTCTAGAATTTCCTTCTTTCATCTGAGGAACATTGCAAAAATTAGAAATCTCCTGTCCAGGGGTGATGCTGAGAAACTAGTCCATGCATTTGTTACTTCAAGGCTGGACTATTGTAATTCCTTACTATCAGGAAGTCCACAAACTGTAGTTAAAAGCCTTCAGCTGATCCAAAATGCTGCAGCCAGAGTTCTGATGAAAATTAAAAAGAGAGATCATATCTCTCCTATCCTGGCTTCTCTTCATTGGCTTCCTGTTAAATCAAGAATAGAATTTAAAATCCTCCTTCTCACATATAAAGCCTTAAATGGCCAAGCTCCATCTTATATCAGAGATCTGATTGTTCCTTATGTTCCTAACAGAGCACTTCGCTCTCAATCTGCAGGTTTACTAGTGGTTCCTAGAACTTCTAAAAGTAGAATGGGAGGCAGATCTTTTAGTTATCAGGCTCCTCTCCTGTGGAACCAACTACCAGTTTTAGTCCGTGAGGCAGACACCCTGTCTACTTTTAAGACTAGGCTTAAAACTTTCCTTTTTGATAAAGCTTATAGTTAGGGTGGCTCAGGTTATACTGAGCTCTCTCTCTATAGTTATGCTGCTATAGGCTTAGACTTTTGGAGGACATAGGGACCCCCATTTCATCATTCTGCTTAATTCTCTCTCTGTTCTCCTATTCTGCAGAATCTGTTTGTTCAATCTCTAACCTTCTGCTCTCTCTGCTTTTCCTCAGAGTAGCTTTGCCTCGTCTATTCCTGTTTGGCTGTGACGTCATCCAGGAAAGAAACATCAGCTGTGCTGCTTCCATCAACACCCTTGTTTGTAGATGTTGGAGATCGGCCTGTCTTCCAGTGTGGTCCTGTTTCTCTGGCCGTGGCTGGGTGGATGTGCTCTCTTCATCCTCTGGCATGGGAGCTGCCTTGGAGCTCGTCTGCCAGGCTGTGTGTTTCCTGGACGGGGCCGCCTTTTACAGCTGCTTTTTGTATCTCTGCTTCTGTCTCCTTGAACCCCAGTCGGCCTTGGCAGATAGCCGCTCACACTGAGCCTGGTTCTGCTGGAGGTTTCTTCCTGTTAAAAGGGAGTTTTTCCTCTCCACTGTCGCTACAAGCATGCTTAGTGTGAGGGATTGTATTTGAGTTAATGAGTCAATGCAATCAACTGGTTTTCCTTAGATAGAAAACTTTGTATCAATTTGACTGTATGATCTGGTTGAACTGTAAAGTGCCTTGAGATGACATGTGTTGTGAATTTGGCGCTATATAAATAAACTGAATTGAATTGAATTGAATTGCTTTAATATTTGAACTAAAAGGTTTTTGTTAAACCGATAAAAAGAAGATTCTGGAATGAAAACATGAAACACATTAAAGCAACATGGATCCCTGCAACACAGGCAAGAGAACCTTCAGAACCGGATAATGATGATGAATACGGAGCAGATTAAACTAAGAATGAAAGAGTTTCAGTTGGATTCAGTCGATCACTGCAGTGAAATCAGGACAGTTGGTCTGAAAGATGAAAAAGATGCTAAAGATTGAAATATTTTTGAGTTTCTTCCAAATTTCTGGAGCTCAGTGACTAAAAGCGGCTTCTCCATGCCTGCTCTAAACACTGAGAAGAAAAATCAATCTTTTCCAGAAGAAGCTCGAGTTTCCCGGCTTGAAGCCCTGAAAGTTTCCTGTAGCAGCAGCTTCATGACCCTCAGCCTGGAACTCAGAACTAAGGGAGAAGATCCATGGTTCTGCTGAGTGTCCAATCAGGTCCACATCCTGATGGATGTGATCCAGTCCTACAGAGACGCTGTCAGTGGTGGCTGGCCAGTAGAGGGCGCTAAGGTGCCTCCCCACCTACCCAATGTCTTTGATTAAGACATAAAACAAACCAAACAAATTATATTTAAATATTCAGAATTCCTCCATCAGAACAAAACAGGGGGAAGACTTGTTACTCTGTTTAATGATTCACTAAAATGCAGCAAAGTGATCCTGGCTAACTTTGAATATCTGACTACAAGGCACTTTTTAAGCATGTTTGGTAATGTTTACAGGCCTCCAAAGCCCAAAACAAACTTTTTGAATGATTTCATTCAACTTTTATTAGATAGATAGACAGACAGACAGACAGACAGACAGACAGACAGACAGACAGACAGACAGACAGATAGATAGATAGATAGATAGATAGATAGATAGATAGATAGATAGATAGATAGATCTAAAACTGTCTAATGGCAGCCGGGACAAAAGATCTTGTGTATCTCTCCGTTCTGCTTCTCACAGAGATCAGTCTTGAACTATGGCTGCTTGCTTCAGCCACCATACTGCTGTGCAATGGATGGCTCCTATTGGCCCTTATGGGCTTCATTACTGCCCTAGTCCTTTTCTCCACCAATTCTTCCATAGGGACTGCCTCCCTGTAACCTGACCCTGCCAGATGGATTTTATCCGCATATCCATCTGGAAACCTTCTGTTGAAGTAATTTTGGGAAGGGGCAAAATACTGGTTAGCTGATGACGTTGAAGCATATGACGTACTAACAGAGCGATGACGGAAACACAACCACAAGCTACTCTTGCCGAAACCAGTCAGGAGAAGAGCAAAAACATCTTTTCCTCTGAGAAAAGCCTCCAGAGCAGTGTTTTGCTCTTCTTTCAGTGAAGAAATACTCTGTAATTCCGATAAAACTTGCTCGATAGCCACGCTAACGCTAGTTTCATCGGCTGAAGCCGCCATGTTCTTTAGACTGAACTGTCGCGCTTCTCATTGCGTCACACCTCAACCCGCCTCAAAGCCAACACTGATTGGACGTTCGTTTGGTGAACGGCTCCAAATTTTCTTTAACGGAGAGTCTCCAGACTGATCTGCGAGTGAAACCTTGAAAGCTCGCGAGATCAGGATGGTCTCACGAGGCTAGCCTCCCTCCCCCTCAGTGCTACACACCTCCTGATGAACTTGTTTATTCTGTCCCTACTAGTAATTTTGTTTCCTCAACAGACAACTGCAACCGAACAGCGCCGGCCACAACTGACTGATAAAAGAGGAAAATCATATCTCTACACATCAAACGACCTAAATCATCAGAGGAAGTAGAATCGGCTTTGCCCCTTTTTGTATTCCACAGTAACACTGCTGTCTCCTTATGTATTGAATAGGACTACTTAATCATTGTTGGGGACTTTAATGTACATGTTGACAACCCTGAAAACAGGTTCAAAAGAACTGTGAGACACACTTAAAAGTTTTGGTTTGATTAAAATGATTTTTATGTTTCTGTAACTGTTGTTGCCCTATTAGACCTTTACTCTGTCTACTTTGAAACCATTTTCCCACTAATCTAATTACAAAAGAAATGTCATAAGAAAGCTTTTAATCATGAACAATACAATTAATATCTTTTCCCAGGCTTACCCTTCTGCTTCCACTTTACCCTGTAACTTAGTCGATGAGCTGGTGGATAATTTCCATCCTGAAGTTACAGGCATCATTGTTTCCAGTAAAAGTGAAGATTGTCTCTGGGAAGATAAATTTCTCCATGGAGAAAAAATGCTCCAGGAGTGAGAAAGGAAAAGAGGGAGTGCCAAAAACCAAACAAAGGTTGTGAAAGAATGGACTCCAAGTCCACTATGAATTCTATAAGGAGAAACTTCAAACATGAGATCTGTCAAAAAGCCCCAATTCTGCCAAATAAACTCCAGCAGCTACTATCGGAGTCGGGTGTTTTCACTCCAGATAATGTTTTCCAGCCAGGTTACCATGCCAACCACAGTATAGAGTCTACCCTGATTACGGTGTTCAGAATAGATCAATATGTGGATGCACCATTATTTTATTTTTTTTTTTTACAATGAATAAAAACAAAACTAAGGTAATAGTCCAACTAATGGAGGAGAGATCTAGAGTTAGCTCACAGCTTCAGCTACTACAGCTAGAAACCACAGAATATGGCTGAAATCTTGGTGTCATGATGGATTCAGACCTGAACCTACAGAGGCTGATAGAGGCAGTTACTAAGGCAGCCTTTTATCGCCTTAATAACTTATCCAGGATTTAAGGACTAATGTCTAAACAGGATCCAGACAAACTCATCCATGTATCTATCTTTAGTAGAATTGATCACTGCAAAAGTGTCTTCACAGGTTTGCCAAAACATTCCATCAGACAGCTGCAGTTGATCTAAACGCTGCTGCCAGTGTTCCCACTAGACTTAAAAAAGTAGAGCACAACACCCTGGTTCTGAAGTCCTTCCGCTGGCTCCCTGTAGCTCAGAGAATAGACTTTGAAATCCTTCTGTAAATCTATAAACTATTGAATGGATCAGCACCTCAATACATAAAAGATCTGTTGCCAGTGTAAAAACCTTGCAGACCATTCAGGTCTTCTGTTTCCAGCCTACTCTGTCCACCCAGAACTAGAACCAAACATGGAGAAGCGGCATTTATTTCCAATTCTCCACTTATCTGAAAGAAAATCCCACAAGACTGTAGAAGTGCTGAAAGCCTGAATTCTTTAAGTCAAAGTTATAAACCTATTCGTTTAGAACTGCATTTGACTGTTGAAGTTTAATTACTCACTGAGGTATTAGTTTAAGGTAGTGATCCAACTTTTTAATATTCTTTTCTACAAGCTTAAAGCATTTTTACATGCTTTTATTCTGCTTTTTTTGTGGTCCAACTGGTTTATTTTTTAACAAGAGTTTTTGCTTTTACTCGTACTCGTCGTCTCCCGGGGCAGCAGACTAAGCAGAGTCTCCCAGGCTTCGCTCTCCGCTGACACCTCCTCCAGCTCTGTTGGTGGAAGCCCTAGGCGCTCCCAGGCCAGCCCAGAGACATAGTCTCTCCAGCGTGTCCTGGGTCGTCCCCTGAACCTCCTCCCGGTGGGACGTGTCTGGAACACCTCCCGAGGGAGGCGTCCAGGGGGCATCCGAAGAAGATGTCCGAGCCACCTCAACTGTCTCCTCTCAATGTGGAGGAGAACCGGCTCTACAGTGAGCTCCTTTCAGCCGCTTGTATCCGGGATCTCGTTCTTTCGGTCATGATCCAGATTTCATGACCATAGGTGAGGGTAGGAAGGTAGACCGAACCGGTAAATTGAGAGCTTTGCCTTTTCGCTCAGCTCTCTCTTCACCACGACAGACCGGTGCAGCGTCCACATTATTGCAGCAGCCGCACCGATCCGTCTATCGATCTCCCACTCCATTCTTCCCTCACTCGTGAACAGGACCCCAAGATACTTGAACTCCTCCACTTGAGGCAGGGACTCTCCTCCAACCTGAAGGGGACAAGCCACCTTTTTCCGGTCGAGAACCTTGGCCTTGGACTCGGAGGAGCTGATTCTCATCCCGGCCGCTTCACACTCGGCTGTGAACCGGTCCCCAAACCAGACCCCCTCTGGTCCTTGGCTGTGCCTAGAAATCCTGTCCATAAAAGTTATGAACAGGACCGGTGACAGAGGGCAGCCCTGTCGGAGTCCAACATGCACTGGGAACAGGTCTGACTTAATGCGAACCAGACTCCTGTTCCGCTTGTACAGAGAACGGATGGCCCTTAATAAAGGGCCCCCGACTCCATACTCCTGGAGCACCCCCCACAGGGCAGCACGAGGGACACGGTCGAATGCCTTCTCCAAGTCGACAAAACACATGTGGACTGGTTGGGCAAACTCCCACGAACCCTAAAGCACCCTGCAGAGGGTGTAGAGCTGGTCCACTGTTCCACGGCCAGGACGAAAACCACACTGCTCCTCCTGCAGTCGAGGTTCGACAATCAGCGGGACTCTCCTCTCCAGCACCCTGACATAGGCCTTTCCGGGGAGGATGAGAAGGGTGATCGCTTTTATTTTTGTTCTATTTTATAATCTAATGCATCTAAATCACTTTGAATTGTCCATGCATTGAATTGTGCTATACAAATAAAATTCCCTTGCCACACGTGCCGAGCTCAGGTGGGAGAGTGTCAGACTGAAGATCTGAAGGTCCCTGGTTCAATCCCGGGTTTCGGCAAAATGACTTTCTTGCACTTCAGGATGTAGCTGAGTACTTGCTCTTTCAAAGGGGGTAAGTATCTCAATCGCTTTGCTTCACCTCAAATGGTAATACCAGAACTTTAACCACAACTCCCACAGCCTGCTCCCAGTCTGGCTCCCTGAGCAAGACCCTTAACCCCACACTCCTTCCCGGGCGTTGCACAATTGCAGCCCAGTACTCCCCAAGGGGATGGGTTAAATGCAGAGAATTCATTTTGAAGGGAGTGGCGGAGGGAGTGGTTAGGGCATAGGGCTTTGAATCCTGAGATTGTGAGTTCGATCCCCCACTCCCACAGACTGCCACTCTGGGTCACTGAGCAAGACCCTTAACCTCACACTGCTCCCTGGGTGCCTCACAATGGCTCCCCAAGGGGATGGGTTAAATGCAGAGAAGTAATTTCCCTCTGGGATTATTAGAGTATATAAAATCGAAATAAAAAAAATTGTCAGCAGCAGGGCCGCTGCTTTGTGCATGGAGGAACAGTAATAGCACTGCCAGAGCCCTGCAAAATGACTCCAGAAGGCGATGAATGTTCATGTGCCTGCTCAAACGGTTAGAAACTGACTTCATGAAGATAGTATAAAGGCCTGGTGTCCGCAGATGATGGTTGTGCTCACAGCCTAATACTGTGCAGAATGCGTTGGCATTTGCCAAACAGGGTGTGTTCTAAATAAAGATTATTAGATTGACCCACATGCCACACCTGCTAACGGGATGTTTAGAGCATGATAAAGTAAGACGAAAATATTTAGATATTATTTATGTGTAAGATAAATGTTACTTAGCATGGAAGTGTATTGCAGTCACAAAAAGGAAAAAATAAAATCAGACAGCTTATCTCATAATTACGAGATCAGTATTTTGTAATTATGACATCTTATCTCATAATTATGAAATACAATCTCATAATTGTGAGATAAGATCTTATAAGCTCTGTTAAAATTCCCAAATCACATGAGATCATATATAATTATGAGAAAAGATGTCAAATAACCTATATATTGGTTATGATAACTTGAGCCACTAATGTAGCATCTCTCAGAAAACTGGTCTTCATGATTACTTCTTAAAAATATCTGCATATGTTCCACTGAACAGTTCCCTTTACCGAGTTCCGCCCCTGTTTTTCACTTCATCAATAAAGTACCCAGTTATAACTTCCGTCAACAGCTCCATTAATACAGTAGATTCCGTATGGTTTTATTTTTCAACATGAATCGACATGCTATATGAAGTTGGGACCTGGATTTCTGTAGAAAGGTCTTTTAAAACGGCTCTGAAGCCTCACCTGTAGTCCTTGAGGATCTAGGATTTAAAAAGGTTCCGGACACCACCAAGCCAGCTGGAATGCATTTCAGATGCATTCAATTAAAGCCATAAAGCATCCCGTGCTGATTTAATTGCTCCTGCAGGAGCAGTGCAACGCCCAGCAAGTCAGAGTGAGCTTTTTCACCTAAGCAGTCCTAAGGACTTAAGGTACCTGCGCAATGCTGACAAGCTAAAACTAACTCCATCGACACTGAGGAAACTATTTCCGAGCGTCACATACCTAAAAGTAAATAAAAGCATATTAAATCCAACAACCTACTCATTGTTCACGTTTCATGTAGTGTAGCTCAACAATGACTGTCCTTCCTGATCTCCTAAATATGACATATATCATACTTATCTTATCTCCTAATTATGAGATAAGCTGTCTGATTTTTTTTTGTTTGGTGAATGCAATGTGCTTCCATAGGATAGGAACCTGTGACATTCCCGTTCTACAGATCATAGTTTAGGGGACTTTACATGTGAGTTCCTGGCTTGAATATGTTGTATAATAACCAGTGATGGTTCAACACTTTCTTTCTGAAACATGAAGAAACTAATTTGTCTAAATCTGGAATAATTAAATTCACCAAATGACCACAAAGAAATACTGAAGACACGTTAGTCGTCCCCTGTAAATTTTAATACCTTTAAAAAAATTCATATTAAAGAATTAGGTTGTCTGAAAATAGAGAAAACATGGAAAACGATTGTTTTTTACTTATTTAAAACCATGTATGTTTTCAAATCCATAAGGTTATTTTTTATGTTTGGCACATCAATCTAGTAGCAATTACACAAATAGGAAACATCCACAACAGAAGATAATGCAACAAAAAGACATTTGTTTGCTTCTACTGATAATGAAACATTTTCCCTAAAAGCTAGAAAAAAAGCTTTAACTTGTGAGTTTCTCATGTAATGAGGAGGAGTTTCTAGATGGACATTTTATCCGAAGTCAAACATGATAAAGGCCTCTGCTGTTCATTCCTGTGGGATCTAATTGCTTTGACTTGTTATATGAAACAATAAATCTCTCATTTTTGGATTTGTTTAATGTGTCATGGAGGAAATATGTTTCTCACATGAGTCATCATGTGCCTAGTCAACATACTTTTTTGATTAAAACTTTTATCAGAAATAGTACAGGAGAAAGGCTTCTCACCTGTGTGAGTTCTTATGTGTTTATAAAGATCAGACCTAAAGTTGAAGCTTCTTTCACAGGACAGACATCTACGTAAGTGTTGTAAAAACACCAACGTAAAACAATACGATATAGAGGCAGACAGGCAGTTCTTCAAGAATGAAAACATGAAAGCTGAGCGGTGTGTCAGCGTTCACTGCCAGTCTAGGTGGCATGTGGACAATGAAACGAAACAGATGGAAACCCCATCACATATTTCTGCAAAATATACAAACATAAATTCGCCACATATAAGAGGAACATCGTTTAAAGAAACCATTTTAGTTTTTATACAATTTAGCTTGTTGCAAGGATTTTACAGTTTGAAGAAATAGAAAATTACAACATATGCCAAGGAATGACAAGGAAGGGCTATATAAACTGCATGCATCAATTAGGCAGTTAACATTTAATTACTTCTTGAGCTCCTCTAGTTATTTACTGTCACAGGTAGGAGCTTCGACCGGAGAGTAAGTGTTGGGGCCGGTATGAATTAAGGACGGCGGCCCCCGTATGCTGAAATTAGGACCGGTGTAGGTACCAGATTGACTCGGGCTGCCAGATTGACTCGGGGGCCTGCGCCTTTTGATGACGTCACAATACATAATTGTTTTAACGTTTGCACAATTGCGCAAAACATTTTGATTGGTCTGGACAGCTTACTAAAGTAATTATAGCGGAGTGTAGGTTTTATTCGAAAGCGGGATTGCGGTTTGTAAACGGACAATTTTACGAAGAAATTCTCCATGGTCCCTGCGCCTTCTGATGACGTCACCGAATGCGCCATGCGCCTTGCGCCTCCCGATGACGTCACATTATGGCAACGCCACTCAAACAAACTACATTGAGCCCGCGGTCTGCATTTGTAACGAGAATAAATTCAGGAGAATGAAGCTAAAGGGATACAAAAAATAAACTTGTAAGATAACAAAAACAAAAATACTATGAATACAAAGTATATTCAGAGATTAAAGTCCCTCTGATACCATGGATCATTTTTACGAAGAAATTCTTCATTATCTAGAATAAAGTTTGAACTGAAAAAAATATATACCCATTTCCTGTAATCTGTAAAAAAATTAATGAAAAATTAATGTTTTAATGTATTATAGGTATTTGGTCAATTAACGGACAGTGCCAAACGATTACCGTTTATTGGCTAAATAAAATCGATTTGTGACAAATAGAGACCGCGGGCGCAATGTAGTTTGTTTGAGTGGAGTTGCCATATCGTTACGAGTGGCGTTGCCATATAGTGTGAGGGGCGGAGTTGCCATATTATGACGTCATCAAAAGGTGCAGGCCCCCGAGTCAATCTGGCAGCCCGAGTCAATCTGGTACCTACAAATGCCCGAAATCACAGATTACCAGTCTGAGCCTGAAAGGATCTGGCAACAACACGATACGACGCACCACTTGCCAGCTGAAAACAGAACTAGAACCAGAACCAGAAGGCCAGAACTTCTAGGTCTTGCCTCCATCCTTGGTGACGGGGCGTCTGGAGCCGTTCAACCAGAGCTGTTATTCTCTCCTGGGTCAGGAGGAAATCAGGGCGAAGGTTTGAGCGGCCATCAAAGTACAGCTTCAGGAGGGGGACTTGTGTATTAAGGAGGCGATTAAGATGTGGTTGATTCAATGATTCAAAAAGTTTTACTAAAAAGATTCTTTAAAGTTTTACCAACATGAAATATAAAGGATAATAAATTATTGGTAAAGAAAGCTCACAAAAACTTGGATGTAGTTCTTTGATCATTTTGATGTAGGACAAATAAATAATTTAGGTAATATAAAAGCAGCTTAAACATATTTTAACTTTGCCCATTAGATGGTGTGATCATACACATAATGTAAGCTACTATAAATTATTTGGATTTGAACAAGTTGTGACGCCCGGTTGCTCATAGCGACAACCGGGCGTCACAGTTTGTGGAGGAAAGCAGTATAGTGTTAGCAGGTCTTTCAACCGAGGACCTGTTAAGAAAAATTAAGAAATAAGGCATGGACATCTCGGAAGCAGAAGCGCAGAGATTCAGAGTTGAGCTCTAAATTGATATAAAGTGCCATTAAAATTAGCCAAACAATGTTTGCAACCTTAGCATTGTTGCTAGCTCGCGCTAATGGTAGCATTAGCGCAAGCTAGCGCCAACGTTAGCATTAGCGTGAGCTAGTATTAGCGCGAGCTAGCGCCAATGTTAGCATTAGCGCGAGCTAGCAATGATAGCATTGGCAAGAGCTAGCTTTAGCGCGAGCAAGCTCCATTATTAGCATTAGCGTGAGCTAGTAATGATAGCATTAGCAAGAGCTAGCATTAGTGCAAGCTAGTTCCAATTTTAGCATTAGCGCTAGCTCGCACTTCTCACTCAATAAACGTGCTAACATTTAACCAACTGTAGAATTTTATTTTTGGCTTGCCGCGCCAAATTTATATATATATTTTTACTGCAATTGAATCAAGTCATGCAAGTCAATAGTTAATGTCTCTTTCAGGTTAGCCGCTTGAGTTGCTATTGCTGTATTTGGCCTTTTTACTTTGGCTTAAAATCAAATGCTGCAATACTCTAATGCTAAGCTAACCTTAGATATGGAATATATTCTTTGGTTTAAGCATTTCTCTTTCAAGAAGCAACTGAAATTTAATCGGTTCTTGTCCAAGCAAAAGGACTCAGTGACATGAATCACTTTATAGCCTGGGTCTCCAGAAGAATGGCAGCAAGGTGCTTCTTCAGCATAATCCAGGTAAATGTATGAATGTAAGTTCAGTTGTTCTCCTACGATGGAGTATTAGGGCCAGGCTAGAGATTTTTATTTATTTTGAGAATAAAGTCGTAACATTATGAGAAAAAAGTTGTAATATTACGAGAATAAAGTGATCATACAACAACCCATTTCAGAAAGAAAGCTTCCAGCCCGACCAGCAGATGACGTCCAACCAGCTCCACCAATCA
Source organism: Cyprinodon diabolis (assembly GCA_030533445.1). Classification (NCBI taxonomy): domain Eukaryota; kingdom Metazoa; phylum Chordata; class Actinopteri; order Cyprinodontiformes; family Cyprinodontidae; genus Cyprinodon; species Cyprinodon diabolis. Next base: position 34,589,319 of record CM060085.1, read on the forward strand.
GCAACCTGAGTCCACTTTGACGTCCTGACCAGTTGTATGGAAGCAAATCATTACCATATTTCAAATGAAAAAGCATTTTCAGAAATGCTTTTTCATTTTAAGAATGTGGCTGCATTGTTTGACTCATTAATTAAATTAGTAATCAATAATCCTGTTTGCATTTTCTTTTTCAAGACTGCTCATTCTTTTTCTTAATATAATTTTTTTAGATTTATATTTCAAAATGTATCCCAGCAAATACATACCAAAATTCAATTTCAAATGTAGAATTTGAAAATAAAAAAGCATGTCCAGAAATGTTTTTTACTGTCGAAACAATTCACAGAGTAGGATAAGCTGTTAGTGAGGGGTTTTTTTTGGGATGGAGGGAGGGGCCAGAGTTACGTATTCATCACTGCAGTTGCAAAAAGACAAGGGCGGGCATGGCCTTTCCTAATCTAAAAATGTATTTCTATGCAGCTCAACTGCATTACTTGTGTTGCTGGTGTGATCCTGGATATTTTTCCAGATGGAAAGAGATTGAGACATGCATCCCTGGATATAGTATTCAGACACTCGTGGGAGAGAACGCTATACCAACTGATTTAATAGCGTTACTTGACCCAATAACTCAATTCACAGTTGAGATTTGGAATAATGTAGCAAGACAATTAAAGCTGGAGAAGGAAAGAAGAATATTAAGAAGGTTAACCCATGACAAAGACTTCAAGCCAGAAAGGCATGACCCAACGTTTAAATATTGGATCAATAGAGGGCTTACAGCTTTTTGTAATTTAATTAGTAACAGGGAAATGATGAGTTTTCTATATCATAAAGACAAATTTTGGACTTGATAATAGAGACTTCTTTCAATGAATACAACTAAAAGAATTTTATAATAAAGAAAGCAAAGATGGAAGTGATCCTAATGTGGTTCTGGAGACACTAGCCTAATGTTATGTAAACAAAATACAACTCTGTATGTCAAAGAAAAGTGGGAAAAAGAAACAATGGTCACAATTTCACATGAAGAATGGTATAAAATCTGTGAGATGTCTCAGAGTTAAACAAATTCACTTAAATGGAGGAAATTTAACTTGAAAATTTTCATTCAAATCTTTATCACGCCATGTATTAAAAGTAAACCAGTGCCCACCCAATAAATGTGTTGGAGTTAATGTGGCACTGCTGACACCAACCATGCAAAGGCTTTCTAGAGATGCATTGAGATAAAACCTTTCTGGTCTTCTATCCACCTCACTCTGTGCAAAGTACTGTTGTATTCTGTACCATCTACTTTCACCACAATGTATCTGGGCCTTATGTTTAATGTGAAAAAAGATGATCAGTATTTGGTTAACATATTACTGTCAGCGGGGAGGAAAGCAATAACAAAATGATGGCTCAGACCTGATCCACCCAACCGTACTCAGTGGATGGACATAGTGGAGGAAATATTCACTATGGAAAGAATGACCATTATTTTAAGATTGAAAAAAGCTCAATATAAAGAAAACTGGGGAAAATGGATAACATATAAATTAACCTTGGAAACTTTCTGACTTTTGTATCACGAACACCGGTTGCTGTCTTAGTTTCTAGTGTTCATTTTGTTTTGGTTTTTTACCTTGTTGATGCTCAGAGGGCTGAGATCAGTGCATTGTTTCTTTAATGTCAAAAACAATAAAGATAAAAGTGGAGAAAAAAAAGTTTCATTTAATCCAGTCACTACTTCCAAGAGCTCATCTCACAACTTAATAACAAATTTCTTATCGGATGGATGAAAAGCTGCTGAGTTTGGAAGTAGAGAACAAACCAATGTTGTATGATCCTAATTATCTCTTTTACAAAGATGCACAGTGAAAAGAAATGTTTGCGCAGAAACGTGTGATGGATGCTGATGGTGAGTTTTAATTATGTCATTAAATCAAACGTTAATTTCCCCATGTTTCGCTCCTATGAATTTAATAATAATAATAATAATAAAGTGGTGCATTCTCTCCTTAAGCCCAGAGGAAGTCCGACTGGAGCAAGACGGAAGGAATCGCAGAGGCTGTAGGCTTTGCACAGGTGGTCTGGAGTGTGGCGGTTGCGAAGGATTGTGGGATTTTGATGTAGTGTTGCGCTCTGCTCCTCATCTATACATTCACAGCTGCCAACCTGCTGCTAACAGCTGTTTCTTCGTGAAACATAAGCGCTCTTTCTACTGTAATAAACAATAAACACTTCCCCCCCATTCATAAAACTGTAAAATTAGGGACATTTCTGGGGACAGCTTTAGCCGGGGACAGGTGGTCCAAAACTTGGACTGTCCCCAGATATCGGTCACTGAATTTTTAGGTCCATTGTTTCATTTTTTTTTTTTACAAAACACATGGAATGTATTTCAGCAAAATTAGAAGCAATAAAGTCCTGTTTAAATCTCAAATATATCTTATGTCTTACAGATATTCACCCTTATTTTTTTCCCATACGTCCTCAGAGAGAAAACCAATCTCTTTATCATGCTTGGAGAGTTACGTCTAATTTGCAAATATTTGTTGTCAACTGAACCACTTTGTACAGCAAGCTTAGTGACTTTAGCTGAAAGTATACTACAATCACATATGTTATTTTATCTAAAATTTGATTTAATTTACAATGCATTCTAATTAATACTGTAAGGCAGTGTAATGCTGTATAATGCAACACTGCTGCATTATGTATTAATGCAAAAATAATCCTGAATTCAAAACCATTGTCACTAAATCCAGATTTAGTAGTCATTGCCACAAAAGGTAATAAATTCTTTTGAGACATTTTGTCAGAAAATGGGGCAGTTTTTCATGTACACAATATATATTATTGCTATTAAAATGATCTCAAACCAATCAGTGCATTGATTGTAATTGACATCCATTTAAAACTCTTATTTTATGGGCCCTAGATATTTTAACCTTTAAAAATAAATGCCAAGATTTGGTCATTATCCACCATCTTTGCCTCAAACATCAACCTTACAGGTTGGTAAATGTTCAACAGGAACATCAGAACAGATCAACATTTTTTTGTTGTTTTTTCCTTGCGTGGGCCGTAAGAACAATGGTAAAATGTAAAATCAAAATGGAGAATTTTTATCTTAATGTTAAATGAAAGAGCATTTGATCTATAAATATAATGTAAATTGGATATAAACAAGATAACTACCTAGACTTTGATATTAGCATATTATTCTAAAATGTTAGAAATCCTCCTCGACACACAGTAGGTTCTCTTGCAGAACAAACTTAAGAGGGTTTGTTTGTTGAAATTCTTATCTAAAAATCATCCTAAAAGTAATGACATTTTCAGCATCATACAGAGGTATTTGTTACGGCTCAATAGACAAAAGAAGGTTCCAAAAGAAGGAAAAGGTGCATGGAGTATATACAGTATATACAGTGCGTCCACATATATTTACATAACAGCTGGAGTCTCTTATTTAACAGGATTATTGCCTAAATTATTGCACAGGGTAATAAATAGTGATTGAACATTAGTTATTGCACAGGGTATTAAATACTGTTTGCACATTAGTTATTGCACAGGGCATTAAATAGTGATTGCACATTAGTTATTGCTCAGGGTATTAAATAGTGATTGCACATTAGTTATTGCACAGGGTATTAAATAGTGTTTGCACATTAGTTATTGCACAGGGTATTAAATAGTGTTTGCACATTAGTTATAGCACAGGGTATTATATAGTGATTGCACATTAGTTATTGCACAGGGTATTAAATAGTGTTTGCACATTAGTTATTGCACAGGGTATTAAATAGTGATTGCACATTAGTTATTGCACAGGATATTAAATAGTGATTGCACATTAGTTATTGCACAGGGTATTAAATAGTGATTGCACATTAGTTATTGCACAGGGTATTAAATAGTGATTGCACATTAGTTATTGCACAGGATATTAAATAGTGATTGCACATTAGTTATTGCACAGGGTATTAAATAGTGATTGCACATTAGTTATTGCACAGGGTATTAAATAGTGATTGCACATTAGTTATTGCACAGGGTATTAAATAGTGATTGCACATTAGTTATTGCACAGGGTATTAAATAGTGATTGCACATTAGTTATTGCACAAGATATTAAATAGTGATTGCACATTAGTTATTGCACAGGATATTAAATAGTGATTGCACATTAGTTATTGCACATGGTATTAAATAGTGTTTGCACATTAGTTATTGCACAGGATATTAAATAGTGATTGCACATTAGTTATTGCACAGGATATTAAATAGTGATTGCACATTAGTTATTGCACGGGATATTAAATAGTGATTGCACATTAGTTATTGCACAGGATATTAAATAGTGATTGCACATTAGTTATTGCACAGGGTATTAAATAGTGATTGCACATTAGTTATTGCACAGGATATTAAATAGTGATTGCACATTAGTTATTGCACAGGGTATTAAATAGTGTTTGCACATTAGTTATTGCACAGGGTATTAAATAGTGATTGCACATTAGTTATTGCACAGGGTATTAAATAGTGATTGCACATTAGTTATTGCACAGGATATTAAATAGTGATTGCACATTAGTTATTGCACAGGGTATTAAATAGTGATTGCACATTAGTCATTGCACAGGGTATTAAATAGTGATTGCACATTAGTTATTGCACAGGCTATTAAATAGTGATTGCACATTAGTCATTGCACAGGGTATTAAATAGTGATTGCACATTAGTTATTGCACAGGGTATTAAATAGTGATTGCATATTAGTTATTGCACAGTTATTGCAGTTATGATGCTGCATTGTAAAGTGTGATAGCAGGAGGGATGAATGACCTCCAGTAGTGATCCTTTTAGAAACAGGGTTTAAAAGTCTTTCACTGAAGGAGCTGCTCAGCTCCTCTACAGTTTGGTGCAGGAGGAGAAATGTTTTGTCCATGATGGATGTAAGGTTGGATGTAAGCACTCCCCTCAGCCACTTCCTCCACTGAGTCAAGAGTAGCGGCCCTTCTCACCAGTTTGTTCAGTGTCTTTCTGTCCCACTCTGTGCTGCCTGGGGCCCAGCAGACAACCGTGCAGAGGAGGGCTGATGCAGCCACAGAGTCATAGAAGGTTTTAAGCAGGGGCCTGCTCACTCCTATCTACATGAACACCCCGGTATTTGAAGTTCTCCACAGTTTCTATGTCCTGCCCCTGGATGTTCTACTTCTGAAAGTCTGCTGGAGGTTCCTCTGTGACTCTGAACAGGTTGTTGGTGTCTGCCTGATGAAAATTCTTAATATTTAATTTGATCAGCCAAACCAGATAAACTTTGATATTTCAGGGCTTCTTACTAAATAAGGATCTAATTCTGACCAAAAAGATGAAAACAAACAGAAGACATTCAACAGTTTGCCCCCGTTTATTGTGTTTATTTCCCACCATAAATGATAGATCAGATCCATGAAAATGCTCCTCTTCATTATTCCATTTAGAACACAGAACCATGTGGGCGGGGCCAGAAACGCCCACATAATGTCTGGAATTCTGTCATCAGAGCAGAGTGGGCGGGCCTAGAACAGATGTCTGTGATGTCATAGCCTACCCTTTACATAGAACAGTAGATTTGAGCAGTTTATTCCGACCCGGACCAGCATTGGACAGACATCTGCGATTGAATCCTGTGAATTTGGTTTAACTTTGTAAGTTTAATTCTTCTAGAATAGTACACACATTTGTTGCTTAAGTAGAAGTAAAAGATACTGCAGTTTAAAAACAAAAATTGAAGTATGAACTTGGCTTCTTTACTCAGATAAAACACTGATTCTTGAAACTTTGGCAAAAACATGTCCCACAAAGAAAACTGCTAATTCTGTTGGAAATTAATACAATTTTCATAAATAAAAAGAATCAAGGTTCTAACCAGGAGGTCCCTTGTACATATGTAAGGTTCTTTTAAAGGTTTATTTTTTCTGAAATGGATTTAATGATTATATGCTGGCCCATTGCCTACACAATCAGTTGTCCTTGGATAAAACATAATCCTTTCAACTTGATTTAAAAAAGAAAAAGTAATAATTGAATTGAGTAATATGTTTACCAAATGAAAGAGTACATTGTAACGTGTATTTAAAACTACAAACAGTCAGTTTTGAGTAATATTTACTAACATTTTGTGATTGCTCAAAACGTGTTTTTGTCACCACCGTCAGACATTTATAAAAAGCAATAAAATTATCCTAAAAGGTCAACTACATTCCTGATGTCCCCATTTTCAAATCTTCAGCACTACTGCCTGCTTCAAGTTCACTAAGTTTGCTATTTTTCGCTTTAATTTGTTCATATCTTTTAACAGTCCAGTGGGTCAGGCCATGCACGAGCCAGCTCGGAGTAGACGGACTGTAGCAGGAGTAGGGGACACTAGACGACAGTTTAAATTGATATCAGTGATGCTTTGTACTTTATTCCTACTGGTAATTACTTTATTTTTTACTATGATGATTTTATATTTGATGATATGGGGATGAGGGACTTTTAATAATGATATTGCTTAATTGTACCTTATATTCCTTAAAGAATGTTTGTCACAGTGCTCACCATTGCTATTTTTTCAATAGTTTCAAATAGATAAATAAAGTTAATAAGCAGGAAACCATTGACTTGAGTTATATACAGTTTTAATTGTATGTTGTAATGAGGCCATTCTCACAACCGTCAGAGGACTTTTTATTTTTTTTAAATGAATAAGCTTACAATAAGTTCCTTCAGTGATGTTCTGCTTACAATAAGTTCCTTCAGTGATGTTCTGTCACTAAAGTAATAGTCTCTTTTAATACAAAAATATGTTTGTTGAATAAAAGAAACATCACATTTTCTATTTAGGCTTAAAGTGAACATTGTATGATGTTAGAGCTTTTAAAGGACTACTTGTAAAACAGTAGAGAACATTTAACAGCATATATGTGCACTAACAATGCCAGATAATGATTTAAAATCTCTAAATACATATTAGAACAAATAAATAACAAATAATTTGCTTTTTATTGTGTCTGACGGTGTTGACAAAAACAAAGTAATAACTGGAAAAACGCCTATTTTATGAAATAAATTCAAAGCAAGGAGGTTGCACCGGTACATTGCTGAACAGCCAATACCTTGGTCTATAACAATATACTTTAAGATTTTGTAATTTTACTAACTTTTTATTTTAAAATTTAAAACCTGTTTTATCCAAATTACCAAGAATCAGTGAAAAGTAAAAAAGTTTCTGCTCTAAAAACGACTTAAATCCAGTCTCTTCACAATGTTTTTAGTTTTCAGATCCAGCATTCTCCATTATCAGTAGGACAAGGATTCACAAAAAAGATAAGTATTTCACTCACTCATTAACTAATTCAATAACTCAAGGAATGTTTTACTAAAACCATGTCACTTTACTATGTCTTTAGTTTCAGATCCGGAGGACCTTTATCATCAGTAGGACCAGAATCCAGAGATAAGATAAGTATTTGACTAATTTTTTAACTCATTCTATAACTAAAGGAAGTGTTTTCTAAAACCCTGTCTCTTTACTATGTCTTTAGTTGTCAGAACCAGCATTCTCCATCATCAGTATTACTAGTATCCGTAGCTAAGATAAGTATTTCACTCACTCTAACTCATTCAATAACTTAAGGAAAGTTTTACTAAAACCCTGTGTATTTACTATGTCTTTAGTTTTCAGATCCAAAGTTCTCCATCATCAGCAGGACCAGCATCCACAGAAAAGATAAGTAATTCACTCACTATTTCACTCATTCTATAGCTGAAAGTACTGTTTAGTTTAACCCTGTCTCTTTACTAGGACATTAGGTTCAGATGCATAGGACCTCCATCATCAGTAGGACCAGCATCCTTAGAAAAGATAAGTAATTCATTCACTATTTCACTAATTCAATAACTATATGAACTGTTTACTTTAACCCTGTATCTTCCCTATGTCTTTAGTCTCAGATCCAGAGGACCTCTATCATCAGGAGGACATGCATCGTTAGAAAAGGTAAGTATTTCACTGACTCTTTAGCTCATTCAATAACTCAAGGAACAGTTTACTAAAACCCTGTATATTCCCCATGTCTTTAGGCTCAGATCCAGAGGAGCTCCATCATCAGGAGGACCAGCATTCACAGAAAAGATAAGTATTTCACTCATTCTATAACTGAAGGAACTGTTTACTTTAACCCTGTCTCTTTACTATGTCTTTAGATTCAGATCCGGAGGACATCCATCAACAGGAGGACAAGCACCCACAGAAAAAATAAGTATTTCACTGACTCTTTAACTCATTCAATAACTAAAGGAACAGTTTATTAAACCCCTGTATCACCCCTTTGTCTTTAGGCTCAAATCCAAAGGACCTCCATCATCAGGAGGACCAGCATTCACAGAAAAGGTAAGTATTTCACTCACTCTTCAACTCATTCAATAACTAAAGGAACAGTTTACTAAAACCCTGTATGTTCCCTATGTCTTTAGGCTCAGATCCAGAGGAGCTCCATCATCAGGAGGACCAGCATTCACAGAAAAGATAAGTATTTCACTCATTCTATAACTGAAGGAACTGTTTACTTTAACCCTGTCTCTTTACGATGTCTTTAGATTCAGATCCGGAGGACCTCTATCATCAGGAGGACCAGCATCCTTAGAAATGGTAAGTATTTCACTGACTCTTTAACTCATTCAATAACTAAAGGAACAGTTTACTGAAACCCTGTGTCTTCCCTATGTCTTTAGGCTCAAATCCGGAGGACATCCATCATCAGGAGGACCTGCATTCACAGAAAAGATAAGTATTTCACTCATTCTATAACTGAAGGAACTGTTTACTTTAACCCTGTCTCTTCCCAATGTCTTTAGATTCAGATCCGGAGGACCTTTATCATCAGGAGGACCAGCATCCTTAGAAAAGGTAAGTATTTCACTCACTCTTAAACTCATTCAATAACTAAAAGAACAGTGTACTAAAACCCTGTCTCTTCCCTATTTCTTTAGGCACAGATCCAGAGGAGCTCCATCAACAGGAGGACCAGCATTCTTAGAAAAGGTAAGTATTTCACTCACTCTTCAACTCATTCAATAACTAAAGGAACAGTTTACTAAAACCCTGTGTCTTCCCTATGTCTTTAGGCTCAAATCCGGAGGACATCCATCATCAGGAGGACCAGCATTCACAGAAAAGGTAAGTATTTCACTCACTCTTTAACTCATTCAATAACTAAGGGAACACTTTACTAAAACCCTGTCTATTCCCTATGTCTTTAGGCTCAGATCCAGAGGAGCTCCATCATCAGGAGGACCAGCATTCACAGAAAAGATAAGTATTTTACTCATTCTATAACTGAAGGAACTTTTTACTTTAACCCTGTCTCTTTACTATGTCTTTAGATTCAGATCCAGAGGACCTCTATTATCAGGAGGTCCAGCATCCTTAGAAAAGGTAAGTATTTCACTGACTCTTTAACTGATTCAATAACTCAAGGAATAGTTTACTAAAACCCTGTATCTTCCCTATGTCTTTAGGCTCAGATCCAGAGGAGCTCCATCATCAGGAGGACCAGCATTCACAGAAAAGGTAAGTATTTCACTCACTCTTCAACTCTTTCAATAACTAAAGGAACAGTTTACTAAAACTCTGTATCTTCACTATGTCTTTAGGCTCAAATCCAGAGGAGTTCCATCATCAGGAAGACCAGCATTCACAGAAAAGATAAGTATTTCACTCATTCTATAACAGAAGGAACTGTTTACTTTAACCCTGTCTCTTTACTATGTCTTTAGATTCAGATCCGGAGGACCTCTATCATCAGGAGGACCAGCATCCTTAGAAAAGGTAAGTATATCACTGACTCTTTAATTTATTCAATAACACAAGGAACAGTTTACTAAAACCCTGTCTCTTGCCTATGTATTTAGGCTCACATCCAGAGGAGTTCCATCATCAGGAGGACCAGCATTCACAGAAAAGATAAGTATTTTACTCATTCTATAACTGAAAGAACTGTTTACTTTAACCCCCTCTCTTTACTATGTCTTTAGATTCAGATCCAGAGGACCTCCATCATCAGGAGGACCAGCATTCACAGAAAAGGTAAGTATTTCACTCACTCTTCAACTCACTCAATAACTAAAGGAACAGTTTACTAAAACCCTGTGTCTTCCCTATGTCTTTAGGCTCAAATCCGGAGGACATCCATCATCAGGAGGACCTGCATTCACAGAAAAGATAAGTATTTCACTCATTCTATAACTGAGGGAACTGTTTACTTTAACCCTGTCTCTTCCCAATGTCTTTAGATACAGATCCGGAGGACCTTTATCATCAGGAGGACCAGCATCCTTAGATAAGGTAAGTATTTCACTCACTCTTCAACTCATTCAATAACTAAAAGAACAGTTTACTAAAACCCTGTCTCTTCCCTATGTCTTTAGGCACAGATCCAGAGGAGCTCCATCAACAGGAGGACCAGCATTCTTAGAAAAGGTAAGTATTTCACTCACTCTTCAACTCATTCAATAACTAAAGGAACAGTTTACTAAAACCCTGTGTCTTCCCTATGTCTTTAGGCTCAAATCCGGAGGACATCCATCATCAGGAGGACCAGCATTCACAGAAAAAGTAAGTATTTCACTCACTCTTCAACTCATTCAATAACTAAGGGAACACTTTACTAAAACCCTGTCTCTTCCCTATGTCTTTAGGCTCAGATCCAGAGGAGCTCCATCATCAGGAGGACCAGCATTCACAGAAAAGATAAGTATTTCACTCATTCTATAACTGAAGGAACTCTTTACTTTAACCCTGTCTCTTTACTATGTCTTTAGATTCAGATCCGGAGGACCTCTATCATCAGGAGGACCAGCATCCTTAGAAAAGGTAAGCATTTCACTGACTCTTTAACTCATTCAATAACTCAAGGAACAGTTTACTAAAACCCTGTATCTTCCCTATGTCTTTAGGCTCAGATAAAGAGGAGCTCAATCATCAGGAGGACCAGCGTCCACAGAAAAGGTAAGTATTTCATTCGCTCTTAAAAGCATTCAATAATTAAAGGAACAGTTTACTAAACCCTGTCTTTTGCCTATGTCTTTAGGCTCAGATCCAGAGGAGCTCCATCATCAGGAGGACCAGCATTCACAGAAAAGGTAAGTATTTCATTCGCTCTTCAAAGCATTCAATAACTAAAGGAACAGTTTACTAAAACCTGTCTTTTGCCTATGTCTTTAGGCTCAAATCCGGAGGACATCCATCATCAGGAGGACCAGCATTCACAGAAAAGATAAGTATTTCACTCATTCTATAACTGAAGGAACTGTTTACTTTAACCCTGTCTCTTCCCTATGTCTTTAGGCTCACATCCAGAGGAGTTCCATCATCAGGAAGACCAGCATTCACAGAAAAGATAAGTATTTCACTCATTCTATAACAGAAGGAACTGTTTACTTTAACCCTGTCTCTTTACTATGTCTTTAGATTCAGATCCGGAGGACCTCTATCATCAGGAGGACCAGCATCCTTAGAAAAGGTAAGTATTTCACTGACTCTTTAATTTATTCAATAACACAAGGAACAGTTTACTAAAACCCTGTCTCTTGCCTATGTATTTAGGCTCACATCCAGAGGAGTTCCATCATCAGGCGGACCAGCATTCACAGAAAAGATAAGTATTTTTCTCATTCTATAACTGAAAGAACTGTTTACTTTAACCCCCTCTCTTTACTATTTCTTTAGATTCAGATCCAGAGGACCTCTATCATCAGGAGGTCCAGCATCCTTAGAAAAGGTAAGTATTTCACTGACTCTTTAACTGATTCAATAACTCAAGGAATAGTTTACTAAAACCCTGTCTTTTGCCTATGTCTTTAGGCTCAAATCCAGAGGAGTTCCATCATCAGGAGGACCAGCATTCACAGAAAAGATAAGTATTTCACTCATTCTATAACAGAAGGAACTGTTTACTTTAATCCTGTCTCTTTACTATGTCTTTAGATTCAGATCCGGAGGACCTCTATCATCAGGAGGACCAGCATCCTTAGAAAAGGTAAGTATTTCACTGACTCTTTAATTTATTCAATAACACAAGGAACAGTTTACTAAAACCCTGTCTCTTGCCTATGTATTTAGGCTCACATCCAGAGGAGTTCCATCATCAGGAGGACCAGCATTCACAGAAAAGATAAGTATTTTTCTCATTCTATAACTGAAAGAACTGTTTACTTTAACCCCCTCTCTTTACTATTTCTTTAGATTCAGATCCAGAGGACCTCTATCATCAGGAGGTCCAGCATCCTTAGAAAAGGTAAGTATTTCACTGACTCTTTAACTGATTCAATAACTCAAGGAATAGTTTACTAAAACCCTGTCTTTTGCCTATGTCTTTAGGCTCAAATCCAGAGGAGTTCCATCATCAGGAGGACCAGCATTCACAGAAAAGATAAGTATTTCACTCATTCTATAACTGAAGGAACTGTTTACTTTAACCCTGTCTCTTTACGATGTCTTTAGATTCAGATCCGGAGGACCTCTATCATCAGGAGGACCAGCATCCTTAGAAATGGTAAGTATTTCACTGACTCTTTAACTCATTCAATAACTAAAGGAACAGTTTACTGAAACCCTGTGTCTTCCCTATGTCTTTAGGCTCAAATCCGGAGGACATCCATCATCAGGAGGACCTGCATTCACAGAAAAGATAAGTATTTCACTCATTCTATAACTGAAGGAACTGTTTACTTTAACCCTGTCTCTTCCCAATGTCTTTAGATTCAGATCCGGAGGACCTTTATCATCAGGAGGACCAGCATCCTTAGAAAAGGTAAGTATTTCACTCACTCTTAAACTCATTCAATAACTAAAAGAACAGTGTACTAAAACCCTGTCTCTTCCCTATTTCTTTAGGCACAGATCCGGAGGAGCTCCATCAACAGGAGGACCAGCATTCTTAGAAAAGGTAAGTATTTCACTCACTCTTCAACTCATTCAATAACTAAAGGAACAGTTTACTAAAACCCTGTGTCTTCCCTATGTCTTTAGGCTCAAATCCGGAGGACATCCATCATCAGGAGGACCAGCATTCACAGAAAAGGTAAGTATTTCACTCACTCTTTAACTCATTCAATAACTAAGGGAACACTTTACTAAAACCCTGTCTATTCCCTATGTCTTTAGGCTCAGATCCAGAGGAGCTCCATCATCAGGAGGACCAGCATTCACAGAAAAGATAAGTATTTTACTCATTCTATAACTGAAGGAACTTTTTACTTTAACCCTGTCTCTTTACTATGTCTTTAGATTCAGATCCAGAGGACCTCTATTATCAGGAGGTCCAGCATCCTTAGAAAAGGTAAGTATTTCACTGACTCTTTAACTGATTCAATAACTCAAGGAATAGTTTACTAAAACCCTGTATCTTCCCTATGTCTTTAGGCTCAGATCCAGAGGAGCTCCATCATCAGGAGGACCAGCATTCACAGAAAAGGTAAGTATTTCACTCACTCTTCAACTCTTTCAATAACTAAAGGAACAGTTTACTAAAACTCTGTATCTTCACTATGTCTTTAGGCTCAAATCCAGAGGAGTTCCATCATCAGGAAGACCAGCATTCACAGAAAAGATAAGTATTTCACTCATTCTATAACAGAAGGAACTGTTTACTTTAACCCTGTCTCTTTACTATGTCTTTAGATTCAGATCCGGAGGACCTCTATCATCAGGAGGACCAGCATCCTTAGAAAAGGTAAGTATTTCACTGACTCTTTAATTTATTCAATAACACAAGGAACAGTTTACTAAAACCCTGTCTCTTGCCTATGTATTTAGGCTCACATCCAGAGGAGTTCCATCATCAGGAGGACCAGCATTCACAGAAAAGATAAGTATTTTACTCATTCTATAACTGAAAGAACTGTTTACTTTAACCCCCTCTCTTTACTATGTCTTTAGATTCAGATCCAGAGGACCTCCATCATCAGGAGGACCAGCATTCACAGAAAAGGTAAGTATTTCACTCACTCTTCAACTCACTCAATAACTAAAGGAACAGTTTACTAAAACCCTGTGTCTTCCCTATGTCTTTAGGCTCAAATCCGGAGGACATCCATCATCAGGAGGACCTGCATTCACAGAAAAGATAAGTATTTCACTCATTCTATAACTGAGGGAACTGTTTACTTTAACCCTGTCTCTTCCCAATGTCTTTAGATACAGATCCGGAGGACCTTTATCATCAGGAGGACCAGCATCCTTAGATAAGGTAAGTATTTCACTCACTCTTCAACTCATTCAATAACTAAAAGAACAGTTTACTAAAACCCTGTCTCTTCCCTATGTCTTTAGGCACAGATCCAGAGGAGCTCCATCAACAGGAGGACCAGCATTCTTAGAAAAGGTAAGTATTTCACTCACTCTTCAACTCATTCAATAACTAAAGGAACAGTTTACTAAAACCCTGTGTCTTCCCTATGTCTTTAGGCTCAAATCCGGAGGACATCCATCATCAGGAGGACCAGCATTCACAGAAAAAGTAAGTATTTCACTCACTCTTCAACTCATTCAATAACTAAGGGAACACTTTACTAAAACCCTGTCTCTTCCCTATGTCTTTAGGCTCAGATCCAGAGGAGCTCCATCATCAGGAGGACCAGCATTCACAGAAAAGATAAGTATTTCACTCATTCTATAACTGAAGGAACTCTTTACTTTAACCCTGTCTCTTTACTATGTCTTTAGATTCAGATCCGGAGGACCTCTATCATCAGGAGGACCAGCATCCTTAGAAAAGGTAAGCATTTCACTGACTCTTTAACTCATTCAATAACTCAAGGAACAGTTTACTAAAACCCTGTATCTTCCCTATGTCTTTAGGCTCAGATAAAGAGGAGCTCAATCATCAGGAGGACCAGCGTCCACAGAAAAGGTAAGTATTTCATTCGCTCTTAAAAGCATTCAATAATTAAAGGAACAGTTTACTAAACCCTGTCTTTTGCCTATGTCTTTAGGCTCAGATCCAGAGGAGCTCCATCATCAGGAGGACCAGCATTCACAGAAAAGGTAAGTATTTCATTCGCTCTTCAAAGCATTCAATAACTAAAGGAACAGTTTACTAAAACCTGTCTTTTGCCTATGTCTTTAGGCTCAAATCCGGAGGACATCCATCATCAGGAGGACCAGCATTCACAGAAAAGATAAGTATTTCACTCATTCTATAACTGAAGGAACTGTTTACTTTAACCCTGTCTCTTCCCTATGTCTTTAGGCTCACATCCAGAGGAGTTCCATCATCAGGAGGACCAGCATTCACAGAAAAGATAAGTATTTTACTCATTCTATAACTGAAGGAACTTTTTACTTTAACCCTGTCTCTTTACTATGTCTTTAGATTCAGATCCAGAGGACCTCTATTATCAGGAGGTCCAGCATCCTTAGAAAAGGTAAGTATTTCACTGACTCTTTAACTGATTCAATAACTAAAGGAACAGTTTACTAAAACCCTGTATCTTCCCTATGTCTTTAGGCTCAAATCCAGAGGAGTTCCATCATCAGGAAGACCAGCATTCACAGAAAAGATAAGTATTTCACTCATTCTATAACAGAAGGAACTGTTTACTTTAACCCTGTCTCTTTACTATGTCTTTAGATTCAGATCCGGAGGACCTCTATCATCAGGAGGACCAGCATCCTTAGAAAAGGTAAGTATTTCACTGACTCTTTAATTTATTCAATAACACAAGGAACAGTTTACTAAAACCCTGTCTCTTGCCTATGTATTTAGGCTCACATCCAGAGGAGTTCCATCATCAGGCGGACCAGCAT
This sequence comes from Cyprinodon diabolis, assembly GCA_030533445.1. Lineage (NCBI taxonomy): Eukaryota > Metazoa > Chordata > Actinopteri > Cyprinodontiformes > Cyprinodontidae > Cyprinodon > Cyprinodon diabolis. Next base: position 34,605,130 of record CM060085.1, read on the forward strand.
TCACAGAAAAGATAAGTATTTTTCTCATTCTATAACTGAAAGAACTGTTTACTTTAACCCCCTCTCTTTACTATTTCTTTAGATTCAGATCCAGAGGACCTCTATCATCAGGAGGTCCAGCATCCTTAGAAAAGGTAAGTATTTCACTGACTCTTTAACTGATTCAATAACTCAAGGAATAGTTTACTAAAACCCTGTCTTTTGCCTATGTCTTTAGGCTCAAATCCAGAGGAGTTCCATCATCAGGAGGACCAGCATTCACAGAAAAGATAAGTATTTCACTCATTCTATAACAGAAGGAACTGTTTACTTTAACCCTGTCTCTTTACTATGTCTTTAGATTCAGATCCGGAGGACCTCTATCATCAGGAGGACCAGCATCCTTAGAAAAGGTAAGTATTTCACTGACTCTTTAATTTATTCAATAACACAAGGAACAGTTTACTAAAACCCTGTCTCTTGCCTATGTATTTAGGCTCACATCCAGAGGAGTTCCATCATCAGGAGGACCAGCATTCACAGAAAAGATAAGTATTTTTCTCATTCTATAACTGAAAGAACTGTTTACTTTAACCCCCTCTCTTTACTATTTCTTTAGATTCAGATCCAGAGGACCTCTATCATCAGGAGGTCCAGCATCCTTAGAAAAGGTAAGTATTTCACTGACTCTTTAACTGATTCAATAACTCAAGGAATAGTTTACTAAAACCCTGTCTTTTGCCTATGTCTTTAGGCTCAAATCCAGAGGAGTTCCATCATCAGGAGGACCAGCATTCACAGAAAAGATAAGTATTTCACTCATTCTATAACTGAAGGAACTGTTTACTTTAACCCTGTCTCTTTACTATGTCTTTAGATTCAGATCCGGAGGACATCCATCAACAGGAGGACAAGCACCCACAGAAAAAAAAAAGTATTTCACTGACTCTTTAACTCATTCAATAACTAAAGGAACAGTTTATTAAAACCCTGTATCACCCCTTTGTCTTTAGGCTCAAATCCAAAGGACCTCCATCATCAGTAGGACAGGCATCCTTAGAAAAGGTAAGTATTTCACTGACTCTTTAACTCATTCAATAACTCAAGGAACAGTTTACTAAAACCCTGTATCTTCCCTTATGTCTTTAGATTACAATCTGGAGGACATCCATCAACAGGAGGACCATCATCCACAGAAAAGATAAGTATTTCACTCACTCATTAACTATTTCAATAACTATAGGAACTGTTTACTAAAACCCTGTCTCTTTTCTATGTCTTTAGGCTCAGATCCAGAGGAGCTCCATCATCAGGAGGACCAGCATCCTTAGAAAAGGTAAGTATTTCACTGACTCTTTAACTCATTCAATAACTTAAGGAACAGTTTACTAAAACCCTGTATCGTCCCTATGTCTTTAGGCTCAAATCCAGAGGAGTTCCATCATCAGGAAGACCAGCATTCACAGAAAAGATAAGTATTTCACTCATTCTATAACAGAAGGAACTGTTTACTTTAACCCTGTCTCTTTACTATGTCTTTAGATTCAGATCCGGAGGACCTCTATCATCAGGAGGACCAGCATCCTTAGAAAAGGTAAGTATTTTACTGACTCTTTAATTTATTCAATAACACAAGGAACAGTTTACTAAAACCCTGTCTCTTGCCTATGTATTTAGGCTCACATCCAGAGGAGTTCCATCATCAGGAGGACCAGCATTCACAGAAAAGATAAGTATTTTACTCATTCTATAACTGAAAGAACTGTTTACTTTAACCCCCTCTCTTTACTATTTCTTTAGATTCAGATCCAGAGGACCTCTATCATCAGGAGGTCCAGCATCCTTAGAAAAGGTAAGTATTTCACTGACTCTTTAACTGATTCAATAACTCAAGGAATAGTTTACTAAAACCCTGTCTTTTGCCTATGTCTTTAGGCTCAAATCCAGAGGAGTTCCATCATCAGGAGGACCAGCATTCACAGAAAAGATAAGTATTTCACTCATTCTATAACTGAAGGAACTGTTTACTTTAACCCTGTCTCTTTACTATGTCTTTAGATTCAGATCCGGAGGACATCCATCAACAGGAGGACAAGCACCCACAGAAAAAAAAAGTATTTCACTGACTCTTTAACTCATTCAATAACTAAAGGAACAGTTTATTAAAACCCTGTATCACCCCTTTGTCTTTAGGCTCAAATCCAAAGGACCTCCATCATCAGTAGGACAGGCATCCTTAGAAAAGGTAAGTATTTCACTGACTCTTTAACTCATTCAATAACTCAAGGAACAGTTTACTAAAACCCTGTATCTTCCCTTATGTCTTTAGATTACAATCTGGAGGACATCCATCAACAGGAGGACCATCATCCACAGAAAAGATAAGTATTTCACTCACTCATTAACTATTTCAATAACTATAGGAACTGTTTACTAAAACCCTGTCTCTTTTCTATGTCTTTAGGCTCAGATCCAGAGGAGCTCCATCATCAGGAGGACCAGCATCCTTAGAAAAGGTAAGTATTTCACTGACTCTTTAACTCATTCAATAACTTAAGGAACAGTTTACTAAAACCCTGTATCGTCCCTATGTCTTTAGGCTCAAATCCAGAGGAGTTCCATCATCAGGAAGACCAGCATTCACAGAAAAGATAAGTATTTCACTCATTCTATAACAGAAGGAACTGTTTACTTTAACCCTGTCTCTTTACTATGTCTTTAGATTCAGATCCGGAGAACCTCTATCATCAGGAGGACCAGCATCCTTAGAAAAGGTAAGTATTTCACTGACTCTTTAATTTATTCAATAACACAAGGAACAGTTTACTAAAACCCTGTCTCTTGCCTATGTATTTAGGCTCACATCCAGAGGAGTTCCATCATCAGGAGGACCAGCATTCACAGAAAAGATAAGTATTTTACTCATTCTATAACTGAAAGAACTGTTTACTTTAACCCCCTCTCTTTACTATTTCTTTAGATTCAGATCCAGAGGACCTCTATCATCAGGAGGTCCAGCATCCTTAGAAAAGGTAAGTATTTCACTGACTCTTTAACTGATTCAATAACTCAAGGAATAGTTTACTCAAACCCTGTCTTTTGCCTATGTCTTTAGGCTCAAATCCAGAGGAGTTCCATCATCAGGAGGACCAGCATTCACAGAAAAGATAAGTATTTCACTCATTCTATAACTGAAGGAACTGTTTACTTTAACCCTGTCTCTTTACTATGTCTTTAGATTCAGATCCGGAGGACATCCATCAACAGGAGGACAAGCACCCACAGAAAAAAAAAGTATTTCACTGACTCTTTAACTCATTCAATAACTAAAGGAACAGTTTATTAAAACCCTGTATCACCCCTTTGTCTTTAGGCTCAAATCCAAAGGACCTCCATCATCAGTAGGACAGGCATCCTTAGAAAAGGTAAGTATTTCACTGACTCTTTAACTCATTCAATAACTCAAGGAACAGTTTACTAAAACCCTGTATCTTCCCTTATGTCTTTAGATTACAATCTGGAGGACATCCATCAACAGGAGGACCATCATCCACAGAAAAGATAAGTATTTCACTCACTCATTAACTATTTCAATAACTATAGGAACTGTTTACTAAAACCCTGTCTCTTTTCTATGTCTTTAGGCTCAGATCCAGAGGAGCTCCATCATCAGGAGGACCAGCATCCTTAGAAAAGGTAAGTATTTCACTGACTCTTTAACTCATTCAATAACTTAAGGAACAGTTTACTAAAACCCTGTATCGTCCCTATGTCTTTAGGCTCAAATCCAGAGGAACTCAATCATCAGGGGACCAGCATTCACAGAAAAGGTAAGTGTTTCAATCACTCTTGAACTCATTCAATAACTAAAGGAACAGTTTACTAAAACCCTGTCTCTTCCCTATGTCTTTAGGATCAGATCCAGAGGAGCTCCATCATCAGGAGGACCAGCATTCACAGAAAAGATAAGTATTTCACTCATTCTATAACTGAAGGAACTGTTTACTTTAACCCTGTCTCTTTACTATGTCTTTAGATTCAGATCCGGAGGACATCCATCAACAGGAGGACAAGCACCCACAGAAAAGATAAGTATTTCACTGACTCTTTAACTCATTCAATAACTAAAGGAACAGTTTACTGAAACCCTGTGTCTTCCCTATGTCTTTAGGCTCAAATCCGGAGGACATCCATCATCAGGAGGACCTGCATTCACAGAAAAGATAAGTATTTCACTCATTCTATAACTGAAGGAACTGTTTACTTTAACCCTGTCTCTTCCCAATGTCTTTAGATTCAGATCCGGAGGACCTTTATCATCAGGAGGACCAGCATCCTTAGAAAAGGTAAGTATTTCACTCACTCTTCAACTCATTCAATAACTAAAAGAACAGTGTACTAAAACCCTGTCTCTTCCCTATTTCTTTAGGCACAGATCCAGAGGAGCTCCATCAACAGGAGGACCAGCATTCTTAGAAAAGGTAAGTATTTCACTCACTCTTCAACTCATTCAATAACTAAAGGAACAGTTTACTAAAACCCTGTGTCTTCCCTATGTCTTTAGGCTCAAATCCGGAGGACATCCATCATCAGGAGGACCAGCATTCACAGAAAAGGTAAGTATTTCACTCACTCTTCAACTCATTCAATAACTAAGGGAACACTTTACTAAAACCCTGTCTATTCCCTATGTCTTTAGGCTCAGATCCAGAGGAGCTCCATCATCAGGAGGACCAGCATTCACAGAAAAGATAAGTATTTTACTCATTCTATAACTAAAGGAACTTTTTACTTTAACCCTGTCTCTTTACTATGTCTTTAGATTAAGATCCAGAGGACCTCTATTATCAGGAGGTCCAGCATCCTTAGAAAAGGTAAGTATTTCACTGACTCTTTAACTGATTCAATAACTCAAAGAATAGTTTACTAAAACCCTGTATCTTCCCTATGTCTTTAGGCTCAGATCCAGAGGAGCTCCATCATCAGGAGGACCAGCATTCACAGAAAAGGTAAGTATTTCACTCACTCTTCAACTCTTTCAATAACTAAAGGAACAGTTTACTAAAACTCTGTATCTTCACTATGTCTTTAGGCTCAAATCCAGAGGAGTTCCATCATCAGGAAGACCAGCATTCACAGAAAAGATAAGTATTTCACTCATTCTATAACAGAAGGAACTGTTTACTTTAACCCTGTCTCTTTACTATGTCTTTAGATTCAGATCCGGAGGACCTCTATCATCAGGAGGACCAGCATCTTTAGAAAAGGTAAGTATTTCACTGACTCTTTAATTTATTCAATAACACAAGGAACCGTTTACTAAAACCCTGTCTCTTGCCTATGTATTTAGGCTCACATCCAGAGGAGTTCCATCATCAGGAGGACCAGCATTCACAGAAAAGATAAGTATTTTACTCATTCTATAACTGAAAGAACTGTTTACTTTAACCCCCTCTCTTTACTATGTCTTTAGATTCAGATCCAGAGGACCTCCATCATCAGGAGGACCAGCATTCACAGAAAAGGTAAGTATTTCACTCACTCTTCAACTCACTCAATAACTAAAGGAACAGTTTACTAAAACCCTGTGTCTTCCCTATGTCTTTAGGCTCAAATCCGGAGGACATCCATCATCAGGAGGACCTGCATTCACAGAAAAGATAAGTATTTCACTCATTCTATAACTGAGGGAACTGTTTACTTTAACCCTGTCTCTTCCCAATGTCTTTAGATTCAGATCCGGAGGACCTTTATCATCAGGAGGACCAGCATCCTTAGATAAGGTAAGTATTTCACTCACTCTTCAACTCATTCAATAACTAAAAGAACAGTTTACTAAAACCCTGTCTCTTCCCTATGTCTTTAGGCACAGATCCAGAGGAGCTCCATCAACAGGAGGACCAGCATTCTTAGAAAAGGTAAGTATTTCACTCACTCTTCAACTCATTCAATAACTAAAGGAACAGTTTACTAAAACCCTGTGTCTTCCCTATGTCTTTAGGCTCAAATCCGGAGGACATCCATCATCAGGAGGACCAGCATTCACAGAAAAAGTAAGTATTTCACTCACTCTTCAACTCATTCAATAACTAAGGGAACACTTTACTAAAACCCTGTCTCTTCCCTATGTCTTTAGGCTCAGATCCAGAGGAGCTCCATCATCAGGAGGACCAGCATTCACAGAAAAGATAAGTATTTCACTCATTCTATAACTGAAGGAACTCTTTACTTTAACCCTGTCTCTTTACTATGTCTTTAGATTCAGATCCGGAGGACCTCTATCATCAGGAGGACCAGCATCCTTAGAAAAGGTAAGCATTTCACTGACTCTTTAACTCATTCAATAACTCAAGGAACAGTTTACTAAAACCCTGTATCTTCCCTATGTCTTTAGGCTCAGATAAAGAGGAGCTCAATCATCAGGAGGACCAGCGTCCACAGAAAAGGTAAGTATTTCATTCGCTCTTAAAAGCATTCAATAATTAAAGGAACAGTTTACTAAACCCTGTCTTTTGCCTATGTCTTTAGGCTCAGATCCAGAGGAGCTCCATCATCAGGAGGACCAGCATTCACAGAAAAGGTAAGTATTTCATTCGCTCTTCAAAGCATTCAATAACTAAAGGAACAGTTTACTAAACCCTGTCTTTTGCCTATGTCTTTAGGCTCAAATCCGGAGGACATCCATCATCAGGAGGACCAGCATTCACAGAAAAGATAAGTATTTCACTCATTCTATAACTGAAGGAACTGTTTACTTTAACCCTGTCTCTTCCCTATGTCTTTAGGCTCACATCCAGAGGAGTTCCATCATCAGGAGGACCAGCATTCACAGAAAAGATAAGTATTTTACTCATTCTATAACTGAAGGAACTTTTTACTTGAACCCTGTCTCTTTACTATGTCTTTAGATTCAGATCCAGAGGACCTCTATTATCAGGAGGTCCAGCATCCTTAGAAAAGGTAAGTATTTCACTGACTCTTTAACTGATTCAATAACTCAAGGAATAGTTTACTAAAACCCTGTCTTTTGCCTATGTCTTTAGGCTCAAATCCAGAGGAGTTCCATCATCAGGAGGACCAGCATTCACAGAAAAGATAAGTATTTCACTCATTCTATAACTGAAGGAACTGTTTACTTTAACCCTGTCTCTTTACTATGTCTTTAGATTCAGATCCGGAGGACATCCATCAACAGGAGGACAAGCACCCACAGAAAAGATAAGTATTTCACTGACTCTTTAACTCATTCAATAACTCAAGGAATAGTTTACTAAAACCCTGTCTTTTGCCTATGTATTTAGGCTCAAATCCAGAGGAGTTCCATCATCAGGAGGACCAGCATCCTTAGAAAAGGTAAGTATTTCACTGACTCTTTAACTCATTCAATAACTTAAGGAACAGTTTACTAAAACCCTGTATCTTCCCTATGACTTTAGGCTCAAATCCAGAGAAACTCAATCATCAGGAGGACCAGCATTCACAGAAAAGGTAAGTATTTCACTCACTCTTCAACTCTTTAAATAACTAAAGGAACAGTTTACTTTAACCCTGTCTCTTCCCTATGTCTTTAGGCTCAGATCCAGAGGAGCTCCATCATCAGGAGGACCAGCATTCACAGAAAAGGTAAGTATTTCACTCACTCTTCAACTCTTTCAATAACTAAAGGAACAGTTTACTTTAACCCTGTATCTTCACTATGTCTTTAGGCCCAAATCCAGAGGAACTCAATCATCAGGGGGACCAGCATTCACAGAAAAGGTAAGTATTTCAATCACTCTTGAACTCATTCAATAACTAAAGGAACAGTTTACTAAAACCCTGTCTCTTCCCTATGTCTTTAGGCTCAGATCCAGAGGAACTCAATCATCAGGGGGACCAGCATTCACAGAAAAGGTAAGTATTTCAATCACTCTTGAACTCATTCAATAACTAAAGGAACAGTTTACTAAAACCCTGTCTCTTCCCTATGTCTTTAGGCTCAGATCCAGAGGAGCTCCATCATCAGGAGGACCAGCATTCACAGAAAAGGTAAGTATTTCACTCACTCTTCAACTCTTTCAATAACTAAAGGAACAGTTTACTTTAACCCTGTATCTTCACTATGTCTTTAGGCTCAAATCCAGAGGAGTTCCATCATCAGGAAGACCAGCATTCACAGAAAAGATAAGTATTTCACTCATTCTATAACTGAAGGAACTGTTTACTTTAACCCTGTCTCTTTACTATATCTTTAGATTCAGATCCGAGGGACCTCTATCATCAGGAGGTCCAGCATCCTTAGAAAACGTAAGTATTTCACTGACTCTTTAACTGATTCAATAACTCAAGGAATAGTTTACTAAAACCCTGTCTTTTGCCTATGTCTTTAGGCTAAAATCCAGAGGAGTTCCATCATCAGGAGGACCAGCATTCACAGAAAAGATAAGTATTTCACTCATTCTATAACTGAAGGAACTGTTTACTTTAACCCTGTCTCTTTACTATGTCTTTAGATTCAGATCCGGAGGACATCCATCAACAGGAGGACAAGCACCCACAGAAAAGATAAGTATTTCACTGACTCTTTAACTCATTCAATAACTAAAGGAACAGTTTATTAAAACCCTGTATCAACCCTTTGTCTTTAGGCTCAAATCCAAAGGACCTCCATCATCAGTAGGACAGGCATCCTTGGAAAAGATAAGTATTTCACTCACTCATTAACTCATTCAATAACTAAAGGAACAGTTTACTAAAACCCTATCTTTTGCCCATGTCTTTAGATTCAGATCCGGAGAACCTCTGTGATCAGGAGGACCAGCATCCTCAGAAAAGGTAAGTATTTCACTCACTCATTAACTATTTCAATAACTATAGGAACTGTTTACTAAAACCCTGTCTCTTTTCTATGTCTTTAGGCTCAGATCCAGAGGAGCTCCATCATCAGGAGGACCAGCATCCTTAGAAAAGGTAAGTATTTCACTGACTCTTTAACTCATTCAATAACTTAAGGAACAGTTTACTAAAACCCTGTATCGTCCCTATGTCTTTAGGCTCAAATCCAGAGGAGCTCCATCATCAGGAGGACCGGCATTCACAGAAAAGATAAGTATTTCACTCATTCTATAACAGAAGGAACTGTTTACTTTAACCCTGTCTCTTTACTATGTCTTTAGATTCAGATCCGGAGGACCTCTATCATCAGGAGGACCAGCATCCTTAGAAAAGGTAAGTATTTCACTGACTCTTTAATTTATTCAATAACACAAGGAACAGTTTACTAAAACCCTGTCTCTTGCCTATGTCTTTAGGCTCACATCCAGAGGAGTTCCATCATCAGGAGGACCAGCATTCACAGAAAAGATAAGTATTTTACTCATTCTATAACTGAAGGAACTGTTTACTTTAACCCTGTCTCTTTACTATGTCTTTAGATTCAGATCCAGAGGACCTCTATCATCAGGAGTTCCAGCATCCTTAGAAAAGGTAAGTATTTCACTGACTCTTTAACTGATTCAATAACTCAAGGAATAGTTTACTAAAACCCTGTCTTTTGCCTATGTCTTTAGGCTAAAATCCAGAGGAGTTCCATCATCAGGAGGACCAGCATTCACAGAAAAGATAAGTATTTCACTCATTCTATAACTGAAGGAACTGTTTACTTTAACCCTGTCTCTTTACTATGTCTTTAGATTCAGATCCGGAGGACATCCATCAACAGGAGGACAAGCACCCACAGAAAAGATAAGTATTTCACTGACTCTTTAACTCATTCAATAACTCAAGGAACAGTTTATTAAAACCCTGTATCACCCCTTTGTCTTTAGGCTCAAATCCGAAGGACCTCCATCATCAGTAGGACAGGCATCCTTGGAAAAGATAAGTATTTCACTCACTCATTAACTCATTCAACAACTAAAGGAACAGTTTACTAAAACCCTGTCTTTTGCCCATGTCTTTAGATTCAGATCCGGAGAACCTCTATGATCAGGAGGACCAGCATCCTTAGAAAAGGTAAGTATTTCACTGACTCTTTAACTCATTCAATAACTCAAGGAACAGTTTACTAAAACCCTGTCTCTTCCCTATGTCTTTAGGCTCAGATCCAGAGGAGCTCCATCATCAGGAGGACCAGCATTCACAGAAAAGATAAGTATTTCACTCATTGTATAACTGAATGCACTGTTTACTTTAACCCTGTCTCTTCCCTATGTCTTTAATTTCAGATCCGGAGGACCTCTATCATCAGGTGGACCAGCATCCTTAGAAAAGGTAAGTATTTCACTCACTCTTCAACTCATTCAATAACTAAAGGAACAGTTTACTAAAACCCTGTGTCTTCCCTATGTCTTTAGGCTCAAATCCGGAGGACATCCATCATCAGGAGGACCAGCATTCACAGAAAAGTTAAGTATTTCACACACTCTTCAACTCATTCAATAACTAAAGGAACAGTTTACTAAAACCCTGTGTCTTCCCTATGTCTTTAGGCTCAAATCCAGAGGACATCCATCATCAGGAGGACCAGCATTCACAGAAAAGATAAGTATTTCACTCATTCTATAACTGAAGGAACTGTTTACTTTAACCCTGTCTGTTCCCTATGTCTTTAGATTCAGATCCGGAGGACCTCCATCATCAGGAGGACCAGCATTCACAGAAAAGGTAAGTATTTCACTCACTCTTCAACTCATTCAATAACTAAAGGAACAGTTTACTAAAACCCTGTGTCTTCCCTATGTCTTTAGGCTCAAATCCCGAGGACCTCTATCATCAGGAGGTCCAGCATCCTTAGAAAAGGTAAGTATTTCACTGACTCTTTAACTGATTCAATAACTCAAGGAATAGTTTACTAAAACCCTGTCTTTTGCCTATGTCTTTAGGCTAAAATCCAGAGGAGTTCCATCATCAGGAGGACCAGCATTCACAGAAAAGATAAGTATTTCACTCATTCTATAACTGAAGGAACTGTTTACTTTAACCCTGTCTCTTCCCTATGTCTTTAGATTCAGATCCGGAGGACCTTTATCATCAGGAGGACCAGCATCCTTAGAAAAGTTAAGCATTTCACTCACTCTCAACTCATTCAATAACTAAAGGAACAGTTTACTAAATCCCTGTGTCTTCCCTATGTCTTTAGGCTCAGATCCAGAGGAGCTCCATCATCAGGAGGACCAGCATTCACAGAAAAGATAAGTATTTCACTCATTCTATAACTGAAGGAACTGTTTACTTTAACCCTGTCTCTTTACTATGTCTTTAGATTCAGATCCAGAGGACCTCTATCATCAGGAGGACCAGCATTCTTAGAAAAGGTAAGCATTTCACTGACTCTTTAACTCATTCAATAACTAAAGGAACAGTTTACTAAAACCCTGTATCTTCACTATGTCTTTAGGCCCAGATCCAGAGGAGCTCAATCATCAGGACGACCAGCATTCAAAAAAAGGTAAGTTTTTCACTCACTCTTCAACTAATTCAATAATTAAAGGAACAGTTTACTAAAACCCTGTCTTTTGCCTATGTCTTTAGGCTCAGATCCAGAGGAGTTCCATCATCAGGAGGAACAGCATTCACAGAAAAGGTAAGTATTTCACTCACTCTTCAACTCAGTCAATAACTAAAGGAACAGTTTACTAAAACCCTGTCTCTTCCCTATGTCTTTAGGCTCAGATCCAGAGGAGCTTCATCATCAGGAGGACCAGCATTCACAGAAAATATGAGTATTTCAATCATTCTATAACTGAAGGAACTGGTTACTTTAACCCTGTCTCTTTACTTTGTCTTTAGATTCACATCCAGAGGACCTCCATCATCAGGAGGACCAGCATTCACAGAAAAGTTAAGTATTTCACACACTCTTCAACTCATTCAATAACTAAAGGAACAGTTTACTAAAACCCTGTGTCTTCCCTATGTCTTTAGGCTCAAATCCAGAGGACATCCATCATCAGGAGGACCAGCATTCACAGAAAAGATAAGTATTTCACTCATTCTATAACTGAAGGAACTGTTTACTTTAATCCTGTCTCTTCCCTATGTCTTTAGATTCAGATCCAAAGGACCTCTATCATCAGGAGGACCAGCATCCTTAGAAAAGGTAAGTATTTCACTCACTCTTCAACTCATTCAATAACTAAAAGAACAGTTTACTAAAACCCTGTCTCTTCCCTATGTCTTTAGGCTCAGATCCAGAGGAGCTCCATCATCAGGAGGACCAGCATTCTTAGAAAAGGTAAGTATTTCACTCACTCTTCAACTCATTCTATAACTGAAGGAACGGTTCACTTTAACCCTGTCTCTTTACTATGTCTTTTGATTCAGATCTGGAGGACCTCCATCATCAGGAGCACCAGCATTCACAGAAAAGGTAAGTATTTCATTCGCTCTTCAAAGCATTCAATAACTAAAGGAACAGTTTACTAAAACCCTGTGTCTTCCCTATGTCTTTAGGCTCAAATCCGGAGGACATCCATCATCAGGAGGACCAGCATTCACAGAAAAGATAAGTATTTCACTAATTCTATAACTGATGGAACTGTTTACTTTAACCCTGTCTCTTCCATATGTCTTTAGATTCAGATCAGGAGGACCTCCATCATCAGGAGGACCAGCATTCACAGAAAAGGTAAGTGTTTCACTCACTCTTCAACTCATTCAATAACTAAAGGAACAGTGTACTAAAACCCTGTGTCTTCCCTTTGTCTTTAGGCTCAAATCAGGAGGACATCCATCATCAGGAGGACCAGCATTCACAGAAAAGATAAGTTTTTCACTCATTCTATAACTGAAGGAACTGTTTACTTTAACCCTGTCTCTTCCCTATGTCTTTAGATTTAGATCCGGAGGACCTCTATCATCAGGAGGACCAGCATCCTTAGAAAAGGTAAGTATTTCACTCACTCTTCAACTCATTCAATAACTAAAGGAACAGTTTACTAAAACCCAGTGTCTTCCCTATGTCTTTAGGCTCAGATCCAGAGGAGCTCCATCATCAGGAGGAACAGCATTCACAGAAAAGATAAGTATTTCACTCATTCTATAACTGAAGGAACTGTTTACTTTAACCCTGTCTCTTTACTATGTCTTTAGATTCAGATCCGGAGGACCTCTATCATCAGGAGGACCAGCATCCTTAGAAAAGGTAAGCATTTCACTGACTCTTTAACTCATTCAATAACTCAAGGAACAGTTTCCTAAACCCTGTCTTTTGCCTATGTCTTCAGGCTCAGATCCAGAGGAGCTCCATCATCAGGAGGACCAGCATTCACAGAAAAGATTAGTATTTCACTCATTCTATAACTGAAGGAACTGTTCACTTTAACCCTGTCTCTTTACTATGTCTTTAGATTCAGATCTGGAGGACCTCCATCATCAGGAGGACCGGCATTCACAGAAAAGGTAAGTTTTTCACTCACTCTTCAACTCATTCAATAACTAAAGGAACAGTTTACTAAAACCCTGTGTCTTCCCTATGTCTTTAGGCTCAAATCAGGAGGACATCCATCATCAGGAGGACCAGCATTCACAGAAAAGATAAGTATTTCACTCATTCTATAACTGAAGGAACTGTTTACTTTAATCCTGTCTCTTCCCTATGTCTTTAGATTCAGATCCAAAGGACCTCTATCATCAGGAGGACCAGCATCCTTAGAAAATGTAAGTATTTCACTCACTCTTCAACTCAATTAATAACTAAAGGAACAGTTTACTAAAACCCTGTCTCTTGCCTATGTCTTTAGGCTCAGATCCAGAGGAGTTCCGTCATCAGGAGGACCAGCATTCACAGAAAATGTAAGTATTTCACTCACTCTTCAACTCATTCAATAACTAAAGGAACAGTTTACTAAAACCCTGTCTCTTCCCTATGTCTTTAGGCTCAGATCCAGAGGAGCTCCATCATCAGGAGGACCAGCATTCACAGAAAAGATGAGTATTTCACTCATTCTATAACTGAAGGAACTGTTTACTTTAACCCTGTCTCTTTACTATGTCTTTAGATTCAGATCCGGAGGACCTCCATCATCAGGAGGACCAGCATTCACAGAAAAGATAAGTATTTCACTCATTGTATAACTGAATGCACTGTTTACTTTAACCCTGTCTCTTCCCTATGTCTTTAATTTCAGATCCGGAGGACCTCTATCATCAGGTGGACCAGCATCCTTAGAAAAGGTAAGTATTTCACTCACTCTTCAACTCATTCAATAACTAAAGGAACAGTTTACTAAAACCCTGTGTCTTCCCTATGTCTTTAGGCTCAAATCCAGAGGACATCCATCATCAGGAGGACCAGCATTCACAGAAAAGTTAAGTATTTCACACACTCTTCAACTCATTCAATAACTAAAGGAACAGTTTACTAAAACCCTGTGTCTTCCCTATGTCTTTAGGCTCAAATCCAGAGGACATCCATCATCAGGAGGACCAGCATTCACAGAAAAGATAAGTATTTCACTCATTCTATAACTGAAGGAACTGTTTACTTTAACCCTGTCTGTTCCCTATGTCTTTAGATTCAGATCCGGAGGACCTCCATCATCAGGAGGACCAGCATTCACAGAAAAGGTAAGTATTTCACTCACTCTTCAACTCATTCAATAACTAAAGGAACAGTTTACTAAAACCCTGTGTCTTCCCTATGTCTTTAGGCTCAAATCCAGAGGACCTCTATCATCAGGAGGTCCAGCATCCTTAGAAAAGGTAAGTATTTCACTGACTCTTTAACTGATTCAATAACTCAAGGAATAGTTTACTAAAACCCTGTCTTTTGCCTATGTCTTTAGGCTAAAATCCAGAGGAGTTCCATCATCAGGAGGACCAGCATTCATAGAAAAGATAAGTATTTCACTCATTCTATAACTGAAGGAACTGTTTACTTTAACCCTGTCTCTTCCCTATGTCTTTAGATTCAGATCCGGAGGACCTTTATCATCAGGAGGACCAGCATCCTTAGAAAAGTTAAGCATTTCACTCACTCTCAACTCATTCAATAACTAAAGGAACAGTTTACTAAATCCCTGTGTCTTCCCTATGTCTTTAGGCTCAGATCCAGAGGAGCTCCATCATCAGGAGGACCAGCATTCACAGAAAAGATAAGTATTTCACTCATTCTATAACTGAAGGAACTGTTTACTTTAACCCTGTCTCTTTACTATGTCTTTAGATTCAGATCCAGAGGACCTCTATCATCAGGAGGACCAGCATTCTTAGAAAAGGTAAGCATTTCACTGACTCTTTAACTCATTCAATAACTCAAGGAACAGTTTACTAAAACCCTGTATCTTCACTATGTCTTTAGGCCCAGATCCAGAGGAGCTCAATCATCAGGACGACCAGCATTCAAAAAAAGGTAAGTTTTTCACTCACTCTTCAACTAATTCAATAATTAAAGGAACAGTTTACTAAAACCCTGTCTTTTGCCTATGTCTTTAGGCTCAGATCCAGAGGAGTTCCATCATCAGGAGGAACAGCATTCACAGAAAAGGTAAGTATTTCACTCACTCTTCAACTCAGTCAATAACTAAAGGAACAGTTTACTAAAACCCTGTCTCTTCCCTATGTCTTTAGGCTCAGATCCAGAGGAGCTTCATCATCAGGAGGACCAGCATTCACAGAAAATATGAGTATTTCAATCATTCTATAACTGAAGGAACTGGTTACTTTAACCCTGTCTCTTTACTTTGTCTTTAGATTCACATCCAGAGGACCTCCATCATCAGGAGGACCAGCATTCACAGAAAAGTTAAGTATTTCACACACTCTTCAACTCATTCAATAACTAAAGGAACAGTTTACTAAAACCCTGTGTCTTCCCTATGTCTTTAGGCTCAAATCCAGAGGACATCCATCATCAGGAGGACCAGCATTCACAGAAAAGATAAGTATTTCACTCATTCTATAACTGAAGGAACTGTTTACTTTAATCCTGTCTCTTCCCTATGTCTTTAGATTCAGATCCAAAGGACCTCTATCATCAGGAGGACCAGCATCCTTAGAAAAGGTAAGTATTTCACTCACTCTTCAACTCATTCAATAACTAAAAGAACAGTTTACTAAAACCCTGTCTCTTCCCTATGTCTTTAGGCTCAGATCCAGAGGAGCTCCATCATCAGGAGGACCAGCATTCTTAGAAAAGGTAAGTATTTCACTCACTCTTCAACTCATTCTATAACTGAAGGAACGGTTCACTTTAACCCTGTCTCTTTACTATGTCTTTTGATTCAGATCTGGAGGACATCCATCATCAGGAGCACCAGCATTCACAGAAAAGGTAAGTATTTCACTCATTCTATAACTGATGGAACTGTTTACTTTAACCCTGTCTCTTCCATATGTCTTTAGATTCAGATCAGGAGGACCTCCATCATCAGGAGGACCAGCATTCACAGAAAAGGTAAGTGTTTCACTCACTCTTCAACTCATTCAATAACTAAAGGAACAGTTTACTAAAACCCTGTGTCTTCCCTTTGTCTTTAGGCTCAAATCAGGAGGACATCCATCATCAGGAGGACCAGCATTCACAGAAAAGATAAGTTTTTCACTCATTCTATAACTGAAGGAACTGTTTACTTTAACCCTGTCTCTTCCCTATGTCTTTAGATTTAGATCCGGAGGACCTCTATCATCAGGAGGACCAGCATCCTTAGAAAAGGTAAGTATTTCACTCACTCTTCAACTCATTCAATAACTAAAGGAACAGTTTACTAAAACCCAGTGTCTTCCCTATGTCTTTAGGCTCAGATCCAGAGGAGCTCCATCATCAGGAGGAACAGCATTCACAGAAAAGATAAGTATTTCACTCATTCTATAACTGAAGGAACTGTTTACTTTAACCCTGTCTCTTTACTATGTCTTTAGATTCAGATCCGGAGGACCTCTATCATCAGGAGGACCAGCATCCTTAGAAAAGGTAAGCATTTCACTGACTCTTTAACTCATTCAATAACTCAAGGAACAGTTTCCTAAACCCTGTCTTTTGCCTATGTCTTTAGGCTCAGATCCAGAGGAGCTCCATCATCAGGAGGACCAGCATTCACAGAAAAGATTAGTATTTCACTCATTCTATAACTGAAGGAACTGTTCACTTTAACCCTGTCTCTTTACTATGTCTTTAGATTCAGATCTGGAGGACCTCCATCATCAGGAGGACCGGCATTCACAGAAAAGGTAAGTTTTTCACTCACTCTTCAACTCATTCAATAACTAAAGGAACAGTTTACTAAAACCCTGTGTCTTCCCTATGTCTTTAGGCTCAAATCAGGAGGACATCCATCATCAGGAGGACCAGCATTCACAGAAAAGATAAGTATTTCACTCATTCTATAACTGAAGGAACTGTTTACTTTAATCCTGTCTCTTCCCTATGTCTTTAGATTCAGATCCAAAGGACCTCTATCATCAGGAGGACCAGCATCCTTAGAAAATGTAAGTATTTCACTCACTCTTCAACTCAATTAATAACTAAAGGAACAGTTTACTAAAACCCTGTCTCTTGCCTATGTCTTTAGGCTCAGATCCAGAGGAGTTCCGTCATCAGGAGGACCAGCATTCACAGAAAAGGTAAGTATTTCACTCACTCTTCAACTCATTCAATAACTAAAGGAACAGTTTACTAAAACCCTGTCTCTTCCCTATGTCTTTAGGCTCAGATCCAGAGGAGCTCCATCATCAGGAGGACCAGCATTCACAGAAAAGATGAGTATTTCACTCATTCTATAACTGAA